>CM076573.1:456686825-457155459 GCA_034641835.2 Pinus albicaulis
TTAAATTCAACTAAAGTGCAATGTAATAAACCCAAATAAAGTGCCACTTTATTAATCCAATATATATATATGTTTACCTATATATAGATATTCCATGCCCTAACCATATAAATCTAAAGTGCAACTCTCTTTAAATCTAACATAGATATATATGTTATTTATATATATACATATATATATATAAATAAATAGGTGTTTGTTATCCTACCTATAAAATCTCAAAGATAACTTTATTAAATCCAACATACACATATATGTTTATTTATATATATATATATATATATATATATATATATATATATATATAAATAAATAGGTATTTAATATTCGACCCATCAAAATCTAAAGGGTAACTTTATTCCCACTCATAAAGGCTTATATGTCCTACCTATATGCGTATATATAGATATGTGGTTATTCTCCCAAACATTAAAATCATTACATTCTATACGCTTTTTAAACCGTCACGCCATGTAGGATTCAAATCATTCATTTTTTTTTCTTTTAAAGTCACATAACCATAACATGATTTTATTCCCTTGTGACGCACATGGTAGGGTTTTAGGATATTATGGTTTACGCCCCATCCACGTGAAGATCGAATATGTAATGAAAACTTGATCTGGTGTATGAAACTATTAGGTGGAACTTACACGATACGCGTGTATTATGGTGGCGTGTATATGCGTTCCTGTTTTTAACGTTGGCATACTACCATTGCTAACTTACCTCTGCCATGAACAGTGCAGGTACCAGTGATATGAACTACATCTGCGATTTTGCCCCCAATATTTTGCGTGTGACCGCCAGAGATATGATTTCACATCTTTTCGCCACGTACTGATTTTATAAGGTCGATTATATGCTGGAGTGTTCAGGTGGTGCACTGGAGGTGGCGGCGGTCTGCATTTTCTTCTTTCCTCTGTACTTCACATCTCGTTTCGTATCAGTTTTCAGGGACCACAGAATACACGCGTCCCACTCAGAGGCGAGGACGCTGCAAGGTTAACGTATGGCACTCACCCTCGCCTACATCAGGTTAGATAGGTTTTTGACCTCAGTACTGTTCTTCTGTGCTTACAGCTATACGTGCCTTCAGAAGAGGGCACTTCCGCAGGATGAACGCACAGCCTTGCAGTCTTCCCGCCGGCTCGATGCACGAATTTAGCGTTGGAGATAATCCATGGTTATGAGAGCTTACGGGTCTTACCTACTCAACCTGACTTCTAAAACCCTGCTAAGAATTTCGTGCTACCAGAGGTCGACGCGGATTAGGGTTGAAGCTATGATCGGTACGCCAAACCTGCAACGCGCTTTTATGAGTGATGCAGTAGATTTAGGGTTAGGGATTTCGTTCATATTTTAAACCCCACCCCTCTGTTCATTATTATTTCATTTCCGGTGTTTCGTTCCAATTTCTCTCTGTGAAATAGAAAAACCAGGGTTTAATAGTCAAGTGCATGCGTATTCTCATTTGTGCAGGAGGACCGCTGGTTCAGTGCGTATCCTACCTGCTTGTTCCAAAGCTTTCCTCGGCTTACGATGGTAACCAACTACTTTAAATTTATGTCGCTGTGTATTACAAATTTCTCGTTTTCCAGAGTTTATGTTTATGATACGCGTGGAGGTGCAATGGGTATATTTTAAACTCGTCTCCCTATTGACATGCAGGTTACGACTCAGCGCGCACACCCGGTTAATGACCAAGCAAATCTATTCGAATTGGCTGGCATGGAGTTTTATTTTCGTCCTTATTGTTAATTTCTTTCTAAATAGATCTGTTATCCCTTTTTTTCTTTTTTTCTGACCTTCATGTCTACACAGGAGTGGGACGAGAGGTCGCCCATATCACCTCCACAGAGATGAGCCGACCTGTTCTCGGTCGTGGAACTAAATGATTATCGTTTTCTTTCGTTTGGCATTGGCCAATCCTCTGGCGTTTACCCAGTGATGATCATTGACATGCTATCACTTCAGGAATATAACGATTTCATTTAGTTGGAGCTAATCGACCTTACAGGGTCACACAGTAAGCATCGTGTTACTATTATAGAGAACCGCTGAGCGGGATCTAGGACCCGGGCGTAAATAATGCTGTCATTTTATTTTGTTTCTGTGTTAGCCGACCCTTCGGCAGTTTCCCATTAAAATCCTTTATCTACCGTCACTGCAATGAATAACGATTTCATTGTGTTTTTCTCTATTCAGCCTTACAGGGTCCCGTCACAAAAATCGTTTTATTTTTATACAGGTAGAGTTAAACTTATTACGCTCTCGCCTACTATGAGGCCCCGCCTACGCGTAGATGGTTCTTACAGGTATAAAATCGTATTCCTTACATTACCTAAGGGCCGAAGGTTCGCCATATTTTTGTTTTTCCTTTTTTTTTTTTTTTTGATTTAGGTATATGTATATATCGGTCATATTATACCGGCTCTCGGTACATTTTCGATTGGCATATATGAATACATGCTCTCGGCATTTATGTAGTTAGGTTTTGTGATAATATACTGTAGTTTGACTAAATGCTGGAATTCCATGGCCGTAGCTATATGTAATTCATTTCAACATAACCGATTCGTATCAATATTTCCTTTTTGCCATGTATAGTTCATATATATACAATTCGTATTCATGATTTATTCTGTTAACATATATGGTTTATATATGTAAACGTATTCCTATATACCTTGGGAATATATGTCTCATTTTGTATGTTTCATATGTATGTTTCCTTTTTAACATGTATCGTGTAAATATAGAATTTAGGTTTATATTGTCCTTGTGATCTATAAAATTTAGGTATACACATATGTGGCTCATTTGTAGTCGAGGCTAAACAAGGACATAATTGTATAGTATTCGACACTTGTTAACATATATATACTTTTGGTGTTTTTTTTTTTTTTTTTTGTTTAGCATATATATATAAGTAGTCGATAGTTCAAGTGATGGTATACCTTAAGCATCGATTAACTCCATTGCCCTAATGTTTATTTTAAGGGTTAGAGATGAAGTTAAAATACAAAATACTCTATAATTTCTATGAGTGCTATCACCCTTTTATAGTGTAGATTTACTTTGTGGTTTAATAAGAATTCAAATACATGTTCTAGGCACTTACTCTTAAATTCTGTTTTTCGTTTGAGGCGTACCTATATGTATTTAATAGTACTTGACTAGAGGGCCTTAATTATAAGTCAAGTATTTTTCTATGATACTGGTTTTCAAGGAGTAAGAATAGATTTAGAGATGCACTCTATACACTTATAAATGTTATAATGCTCATATAGAGTAGAATTACTCTTTTTCTAGCACAATTTTTTTTTTTGTCATATTCTAATATCTTGCTTACTTCCTTTCTGCTATGTACCATATAGACTTAAGTTCTACTGTAATAAGTTCTGCTATCATATTTTCCTATCATACATAAGAGCATCCCATTTGTATCTACAGGAACCAATTAATATTTAATTATCTATGGGAACTAAGTAACTTCACATTTAAACCAACCTTGGTTTAGAGTTTCTGGGGTTTCTACTCCATGGATTTCTGGTCTACAACTAAACAGTATCTGGAAGGTGAATGCCTTATGATGGACTCTGTTAAATGTAGTACCAAAATCAAACATACTGATTCTATTAAATTTTTATATGTAGCTAATTCATACCATAATACATCAGAATGAACAGAAAATTACAGGAACATACCACTATTGCAATTGACCAACCTCCCAACCTTAGAGTCCTCTTTATCTCCAGGACTCACCCCCGAGCTGAGATCACCTCCCAGAACAGATCAACCCCTGATCTGCTTAGGAGAAGCTTATTTAAGCTTATAATTCCCCAAAGCATGTTTCTAATTCTGCGTCCAGAATAGCAGGATGCTTTCTTTCCTGTTTAGCCTAGGCTTCCCATTTTGGGACTCTTTAAAGCTGCTTTAAGCTTTTCCTCAGCTTTTCCAGCTTTTTCTCACCTCTTCCCAACTACTCCTCTTCATTGGGGAAATTTAGATTCCTCCTCAAATCTAAATTAATTTTCTTTCAAGGATTTTTGAAAGATTTTTGGGGATTTGTTGCCTTATCCATCCTCATGGATTTGGCAAGTGATTTCTAATTCTCATCTTGGTCAAGATGCAAAATCATTTTATTTATTTCCTCAAATAAAATATGCAATTACATTCACACCACACTTATCCCTTGGGGTCCATCCCCTTAGGATTTAAGTTCAAATGTCTAATATTTAAAAATTCTAACACACAAATTGGGGGTGTTAGACCTTCTTATAGTACTCTTTGTTGTACTTAACGGGATGATTGTCGTTTCGTAACAAATAACATCATTTCCTCTATGAGAATATATAATACCGTGAGGTTCAATTATGGTTACTTTCACCATTCTCGCGGTTATTAGCTTCTCGTTAATACTTATATAAAAATAAATGATAATTTGTTATCATACATCATAGTCTATGAAGGGTTACTAAACTTCATATCTGCTTTATTCTAAATTCTTTCATTTACCCAATGATTTCGCCAATTGATAATCGACAGATCCAAGTAGTAATATTACAAATTTCAATCCTCCATGATATGAATTTTTTTTTTTTTTTTTTTTTCCTTCCTACTTGTTAATTGATAATGATGATATTTTTAGAGTTCAATAATTCTTCTCTCTCATGAGAGATCGTTCCAATTAGCACTATAATACCCTTATGCTTATTCACCTGTTTATGCATACTAGCTTTATGCCATCAAGGTTTAGGATGAACTCAACCTCAAGATTGGATATGAGGTCCGATATCTCACTAGAGATTTTCTTCTCCATAGAGTGGTAGTTAACGTTACAGGTTAGCAAATCTGAACATCAAGACTCCCAATCCAGTTCAATTTTCTTTTCTTTTATTTTATTTTTTTATTTTGTTTAAATCTCTAGGATTCATTCCAAGAGTCTCCATTGGTTTATTGCACCCAGCTCAAGAGAACTCTCCGGCAATGTCCTATGTAGCCTTCAATGGTCTCTTTTCCTTGCCCTTAGCATAATGATGTCTACTTGCCCAAGTGGCTTTACTGTGCTAATTTTGGATTGCCCCCTTGTTTCTAGTAATTAAGTTATTAGGAACCCATTGCAACACGAAGCCCATTCTGTAGCCTACTTTTCCAGTTTTGGCACTCTGCTTCGTCGCATTGCAGATAATGAATAAATGTTGTATATTAGCGGATTTATTATCACACTTTATGTCAATTCCTTAGCATTTTGCCCACTTTATTGGGTGAATGGATTGCCAAAGTAATCTGACTCTGTTTTGGAACACACCAATATCTCCCAGGAATGTCATTTACACGATTTATTGTCAATTCCAAATAACTGCCTAGTAATTTCGTCTTATACCACTGAAACATCACATGTCTTAAAATTCATACATCTTCCACAAATATATTTTAACATCATGCAACTACACTTTCATGAATATACATTTTTCCCTTCGAATTCAACTCATGAGATGCAACGTTAAAAAAAAGTTATCACTATGATGGAATTATGATACCCAATGATTCGTGACTAAGTATGTTGATTTAACTGTAACAGTGGTTATACATTGAGGATGCATTCCTCAAATAATATCAAGGAGCTCAAATCTAGCTTTCTTTCTTTTCTTAATGCTTCAGTAGGATGGTACTAATCAGTAGAGTCATTTTCGACACTTTTTAAAACAACCTATTAAATTAGTCATCTATACACAAGGACAAGGTGTGCGGTATGTGGATGGAAACCATCACAATACAAATTTAGACTATTTTTTTTTTTTTTTTAACAGCTATACATGCATGCTCTAGGACACTGAACAAAATCCCACAGAAAAACAATTTCCTATATCAACAGGGACACTATTCTGTATGAAATATCCATGCCAGCAATATCTTATATCTGGGGGCATTATCAATATCCTCTAATAGTTTATATAACCATATATTACCTTTGTGTTCTCCCTTATATGTTTCTGTAGAACTCCACAGTGGTTTAGAGCCAAGGACCTGTTTGATACACCAGAATGTCCCCTGGACTTGCAAGCCATGGTGCATCATTGGCCTTGCATTCCTATTATGATGGAAACGTATGAAATCACCATTTAGATTTCAAACCATACCAATAATCCCAATTATATCTTTTTCTGAATTAATTATCATTGGGTGCTCTGGTCAGACACCATAATTTGACTAGATGATAGTTCAAATCAAAGGCTCCTTGCTACATCATTCAACACTAAACAACATTTGATTGTATCTTATATATATCTAAATGAAAACAAGAACATAATTTTTTTTATTTAACTCTTCCACCACAAGGATGCAACTAGTGAAATAACTCATCATCCACAAGATTAATACCAAATACAAGCTGTCATTTTCATTCTTCATGCACTGCCATCAAAACCCATTCAATGTGCAATCAATTTTATCCATCAGATAGTGAACTCTCTCTTGCCCTTTCTCATTCATTGGCACCTGGAATGCACTTTCCTGTTTGCCAACAAGAACTTAAAGATCAAAATTATGATCAAATATTTATGTTTTCACAACACAACACCAAGGACACATTTTTTAAGGGTCATCATTCTTAGTCTTGAATATAGGCGATTATTATTATTATTCGTTTTTTTAGCCTTATGAGGTTTCCTTGCATAGTCCAAATTCCACAATCTGAAGTGGAGGCATCAATCATCAATGTCCAATTCTGAAGTCGTCAACATGAGTCGGCGCTTATTAAGAAGCATAGGTACAGATGTGTATTGCTCTCCTCTAATGATGTTGGTTTTGGGTAAGAATTCTTTCTTTCAAATAAATTCATAACTTTTGCAAATAAGCCTTTCCACCCTTAGTTCTAGAATGCATGAAGAGTGTATCATTTACTCTATCCATACATATTTCTTATCAACACAACCAAATTAATTTATTCCAGCTTTCAACTACTACTTGAAATACAAACACTTGTTCAAAAGAATTATCCACCAACAATGCCACCACTAAACTTTCAATGCAACTTGTTTTACTTCCACACAAAGGTTTATCACTCATTTTTTTTTTTAATATGATATGACTGTAGGAATAAATCATGTAGCCTGATAATTTTCTCTTCCAATGTTTGTCAACCAATACAATCAAACCTACTCAATTTGGTTATTCATGTATTTCACTATTCAATTTTTTTGTTGTTTGTTTGTTTATTTGTGTTTTAGTTGTTTTCCGAAATACAACAACTCATTTCTCTACAATCGTCCTTATTCATGGGAAAGAAAAGTGCTACCACTTCAGTTCTTCCTACAATAGTGACATTCAAACAAAAAAAATCTGGTATCGAATCCCTACAAACAAGGATTCATACAAACATGGATGCTAAGAGAAACATTTCCATCTTAAAACCTAAACAACAAAAAATTCCCCTGAGATCAATACCAGTGGCACAGTGTAACCATCGTGGGCCACCATTCCTCCATACCAATCATGTGTGGCTTTTGTATAATGACAAGATAGGCACACTCGACATAAATCATAGAAATTATTTTCATGCTCAAAAATTATTATTATTATTATTATTTTTTGATTCACTCTGTTGATATTTTTCCTACTCAAATTCGGCTTGGTAAAATAAAATTCAACATTCAGAGGCCAAAACAAAGGACTTCATGTTGCATTAGGATTTTGAATCTTCACCGAAATAATAAGATACCCAATCACTGTTTAACCAAAAAGTGAACACAATGTTGTGGGACATCTATTTAAGGAATTTTTTTTATGGTAACTGCAATTATGTGAAACAAATCTTGGCATATTCTATCATACATCAAACATATCGATCACTTAAATTTTTTTTTACCAATACTGCTAGAAAGACAGACAATGAGTAGAGAAAGACTCATATGTCGTTGCAACCTTAAGTATTGCAAACTGTCTGGAAAATGTGACAGATCTAGGATCTGTAAGTGACAATCTCATGACTCAAATTTAGAGAAAAGCTGTCACGAATCTGAAATGCTTAATTGTACCATAATACCTACTCTAGAAGATCATCGTAATATCTGCAATTGTAACCTCATGCACATAGTTGTACCAAGATAGAATTAAGATTCCTTGAGGAAAGACAGACTAACATATTGAGAATTTTGTTTATTCAACTCTTGTCATGTCATTCACACACCTATCCAAAGATACATGGACTCCACAATTTGTAACCAAAGGCTCATGTCCAGGTTGTATAATCATAATAGTAATATTTTTTTTAAGAGGTCTCATATGCACAAATGTATATGTCCTAGTTTTATCTCGCAACTTATTTCTTATCATTCCATTCATGAAGTTCGTCTGTGACTTACTATTTACAAATCATGATTTAATGTATATCTAGATAAAATGTGTTAATAAATAAGCACAGTTGTTGGTCCTCTTGAGTTCATCTCACCTCCTATGGTAAGGGCACACCAACAATAACTCTATTAATTGACTAAATTCATTCTCGTAACTTACGAAAAATTTCTTTAGCAAACTCTTCTGTAGAGTCTTATTCACTTAGTGAGATGGTCTTCTTTATCGTAGTCAGGCAGGCTCATAGGCCCCAGTGCTGAAACCTTGCTCTGATACCACTTGTAACATACACCGATAGCTAACCATAAAACTATATATATAAATAAAATATCTACCAGCATTTATACAAAGGTGTCATATTCATAAGCGTTAAATAAAAACGATTTAACCCCCATGACTTGTATGTAATTATATTGATGATTAATTCTACCTTTTATGACTTCATCATGCTAGCATAATTCCCCAAATATATATATATATATATATTCTTTTAATTGGATTTATTTCTTGACATAGGCATAAAATGGTTTGGATCCCTTAGCTTCCATTATGTAATTTCATGTTCTGCTTTAAAACAAGAATTTTCCCTTTTAATTATAATACGTGCCATCCGTATGACTTGGTATTCGAGAGGGTTACGGATTTCACCTCCTCAACTGGTAAAATAAGAATTGAACCTTTTGGAAAGAACCTTCTGGATCATCTTGGAGCTTACAGGTGTCGGTCATCAAAACATTTGTTGATCTCCACCATAGATTCCTTGGCTCCTATTTCGGACGGTCACGATTTTCTACTGAACGGTTTGGTATTGAGACCCTACTACTGTGGTCCTTGGCCCATTCTGTCATGCTGAGGAGCCGAACAGAAAACATACCCTGGTGCCAGAAACAGATCTGAAGTGGAATGCACACGGATTTCTTGAACAGGTAACAACAGTATACTTCAATAATTACATTCATAGACTTTTGTCATCCAAAATACTTCCTTTCAAAGTTTGTTTTTCTAATTAGTGTTGTATGTTTTTCATTTCCAATGCCCCTTCTCAGCTCTAGCGGTGATTCGCTTTAAAAGGGTCAGCTTCTATTTTAGAATCGTTTGTTCATATGTTTAACCATGCTCTCACAAATTTTACTGTGACATGGCTAGGGTCTTTCTACTGTTCTCCAGAATTATAATTTACGGTGCGGGTTTCCACGACTTCCACCAGAGGTTATGATGTGAACAAATCTACTAAAGACTGCTCTACGTCTTACCAGGTATGTTTCGTATATCTTGGTGCTTGCCTTTTTACCCAACATTGAGAGTCACCGAGCAAGAATTTGACTTGCACAGGTGTTTGAAGCTATGGATTACGGCTACCATTTGGATTATTGGCCCCATTTTATACAGCGTCAGTAAAAATTGTTAAGTCTCTCATGAGTTTTAGGGTTCGAATTTTTGTTTTAATTATCTCATAACTATACTGCCTCCAGTCATATAAATGGTACCAAGGTTGATTGCTACTTCCCTTTCAAAGGATACTAGCAAATATTTGCAAAGATACAAATTTGGCCGGAGAAATACCCAGTTCTATTCTGGTGTACTCGTTGTTGTTTTCCCACTACCCTTATGCATTTTGGGTTTTCGTTTCTATGTATATGTCTAAATGTATCACAACTATTTACTTCAAATTCATATATATATATATACATAGTAATTTCCATTGTGGGTTATACTCCTTTACTTAAATTTGTTGCAGAACTCTATCTGCTCGCCCTTTAACGTTCTTGTAGTTCAATTTCAGTCTCAGATATTCATTACTACCACATCTTTGTTTCTAACCAAAAATAATTATTCGTTTCTATTCGCTGCACAGAACTTACTGTTCTAGTTATCATCATCATTTACTATAATTCAGTATTGTAAGTGCACCAAGAATAATATTCCACGTTTTTAGCATTTCATTTGTTATGAATGCATCAAATAAAATGTTATATATATATATATATATATATATATATATATATATATATATACATCTTTTGTATAATATTCTGTTTTTATTTTCACCCAGATTAAATAGTCCAAATCTTGGTTTATACATGAATGACCAGTGAGAATACTTTACCAAAATACCCAAAGAAGTACATGTTGTTCCATTAGAATTCAACAATACTCAAGATTCATTCCACAAGGTTACTTACATTAATCATATGAGCTTAATTTCATAAATTTAAGTATTCAATCAATCATCATTGAGCTATAGGTAAATTACTACTAACAGGCTGCAGGAATATTATCAAGCCATAGATATTTTCTTTTGTTACTGAGCATATTCACATTTAATGTAGAAACCAATAGTCAACCATCAATCTACACAACTGTAAACACATAAATTTACAAGTGTAGAATACATATCTGTTTTCTAGAATCCTTTCCAGAAGATCTCTCCTCCCAACCTCGAGACTGGCTATGACATCTAGTCTCTCCCCCAAGCTCTTCTCCTCCAAACTGGAGTAATTTATCTAGTCTGAGCATCAAGACACCAAGTCCAGCTTAGACATTCACCCTACCAGGGTTAAATTCAGAAATCTCCACTGGTCATCTCCACTGGTCTATTACACCTAGCTCAAGAGTTTGCAGAAATCTCCACTGGTCTATTACACCCAGCTCAAGAGTTTTTCCTGTTGGCAGCGTCCTGCCCAACCTTCACGGCTCATGCACTTTCTCCTTTTTCTTTTTTTTCCTCCTGTTTCTCTCCCCCCAGGCCTTCCTCTAAATCCCTTTTTCAATCAAAGGTTTCATAACTGTCTTAACTGTCAGTAACTATCTAGGAGGTTATTTAATTATTATTTTTTAAAAGAAAATAAAATCAAGATAACTTTAAAGATTAATTCTCTACAGTTCGTTGAGTTACTATAATTAGTAAATTAGGTATTTACTTTTCATCGGGTGTTACAATTTGATATTAAATAATGGAGTTACACATTCCATTATTCCATAAATTAAAAAGAACATATTAATTAAATGAAAAATATCATTTATTTTATTTATTTATAGTTGGCGTTGAATTTCTTTTTGTCATTAACATTTTTTATATTCCATGTATAAACATTGTATTAAGAATTAAAGAATTTCCACATAATCTTTATATCATAGAGTCTAAAATAATTATTAACATAGGAAAGCATATTTTAAATTCAATTAGTTTTTGTTTAGATATGTCAAGTTGATATAAAATTATTTTAAATATTATCAAATTAAATTATTTTTATTTTTATCTCATAATAAATATGTAAAGAGTTTATATTGGAATATATTAGTTGATATGAATATTCTAATATCTCATCCAAGGTTTGCATTGGAATGTTTTTAAATAAAAAAATTACACATATTCCTAATATTCAAAAGAAAAAAGGTAACAATTTATTTTAAATTAGTTTATATCTCACAAATTGAAATAAAATTATTCTAATTGTTATGGATATTGAAATAATCTATTTTTTTATGATTACAACATTAATATTGTTTTAAATATCATGTATCAATTTCATCCAATTAAACCCCTTTCTTGTACTAAAGAAATAAAATGCAATTTTTTTTTTATGATTATTATTTTTAAAAAAATTTGTAATGTAAACATATTTATTATTTATTAATGTAATATTAATGGACAACATATACGTATACAAATTTGTAGATAATTTAACAAAGAAAAAATAAATTTGGTAAATTTTCTTAGGAACATCTATTATACTACTATACATAAAATATTATATATATATATATATATATATATACTTTTTCTCTTTTTTATACATATCAAATACCTACTAGATTATATGTTTTATTTATGATTAATTTAAAAAAGAAATATTATATTAATTTCCAAATTTATATTAAAATATAAAAAAGATTGTACATTTTTTTGAGATTAGATGACAAAATAAAAGTTAAGAATGAAACCCGATTATTTTTCTTTCATTTTTTTAGTTTATTTTAAATTACATTATTAAAAATAAATATTAAAATATTTTATTTATAAATTTTTAAAATAGTGGGAAAAAATCATATTTGTGTTATCAAACCAATTGTCATATATTGTTAGCTCTTAATGCAGGTGGACTCATATTTATTATTCAAGGAAAACTACAACATGTTATTGTTGGTAGTTGGTAAAAGTGCATACCTTCTTTATAAAAATGATTAACAAATTTTATATTATATTTAATATTTATTTAAATATAATATCTTAAATTTAATTATTATTATTATTATTATTATTAGTTTTTGTATATATTCAAGTTACAAAAAGTATTTTATATAACATAAAAATGATAAATTTAATTTTATGTGATTATTGTTTTATTACTATTTTTGTGTACGAGTTTTCATTTATAAGGAAAACTAAGTAAATTTTGATTCATAAAATTATTTTGTTCTTTTATTTTCTAAAAAAAAATGACATTTCACAATTTGACATTAAATATAAGAGAGGGAAGGTCTATATGGGACTTGTTGTAGTGAGATATGTGATAAGTATTGGTTGTTACAATAACTTTAATTATGGTCCTCTGCAATGCCTCTATGATTTTATTTACCTTATGATCAATTTACATAAACTTTATTACAAGAAGATTTTGTGAGATGTTTGACATCACAGTAGCAGAGAATGTTATAGGTGATTTCCTTACCTCCTTATTATACTACTATCCATAATATATATATATATATATATATATATATATATATATATATATATATATATATATATATATATATATATATATACATAATACTATATCTTAAATTTAATTATTATTAGTATTAGTATTATTCATTTTTGTATATAGTCAAGTTACAAAAAGTATTTTATATCACATAAAAATGATAAATTTAATTTTATGTGATTTTTGTTTTATTACTATTTCTGTGTACTAGTTTTTGTGTATAAGGAAAACTAAGTAAATTTTAATTCATAAAATTATTTTGTGTTTTTATTTTGTAAAAAAAATGACATTTCACAACTTGATATTAAATATTGTTTTTAACTTTCAAAATTATCATTTAACACTTTTAACATTAATAATAATAATAATAATAAAATTTCAATTTTGTAAAAAAAAAAAATTTATTATAAAAACCAATATCATATTATTAATATATAATATTTATATATATCTTTAAATTTTAGCCCAGCTAAAACGTGAAATTAAAATGTAATAAGATAAAATATTATCATAAAATTATATAAATCTTATCATTTAATTTTTTGACAGCTGTATATGAAATGCAAACAATATTACTAGACAATTAAATAATATTCATATTATTTCTTATTATAATCTTTAATCATTTTTATATTATTATTATTATTATTATTTATTTATTTATTTATTTATTTATTTTTATTTTATTTATTTATTTATTTATTTTATTTTATTTTATTTTATTTATTTATTTTATTTATTTTATTATTATTATTATTATTATTATTTTAATTAATTAATTTATTTATTTATTTATTTTTGTATGACTTTTAATTTAATTAATTAATTTATCTTTCAACGGCTAGTTGGAGCTTCTCGTTTCTATTTAATTGGGTTTCCTGATCAGATTTTTCATCAAGTCCTGATGATGAACCACACTGGCTGGTTCGAAACGCGTCCAGACCAAATTCATTTGGATGTGATTTTTACCGAAAGATTTTTTTCACAATTTTGCTTTATTTCAAATTAAAAGGTAATTTGAAAGAATTTTTTTTTTAACTTTTAAATTGTTAATAAATTTTTATATTATCTTATTTTTTATTTTAAAATTTCTTATTTTTTAAATACGTTTTAAATTTTAAATTCTAAATTTTTAATATACTGTTTTAAAAATCTTACCAAGTTATAATAATAATAATAAATAAAAAGCAAAAGAACACAAAAACATAAAAATTTCATAATATAGAAAAACAAAAAAAACAACAAAAGCACACCAACACTAAAATAATGGAAATTCAAGTGTGAAAGAAATAGACCGTTAAGAATATTAATCGCTTAAAAAAAATAGGACAGTTGCAGAAGTGGAAGTGGCAGACTTGCCTAAAATAGAAATAATTAGGATGGATGAGTTGGTAATGGGAGTGAAAGCCGTGAATAAAGTATATCTGTTGATCTGGAAAAAGCTGAAGAAAACGGAAGTATCCGTTGATCTGGGAAAAAACCGAAGAAAACAGAAGAGGTACAGAGAATCAGGGATATCATTTTTAGTTTTTACGTTGAAGGAAAAGGACGTGGAAACACATATAATTTCAAATCTCCACCCTCTTTTTTCCTCATTCCGTTGTGGTATGTTTTGTGTGAAGCGCCTCCATTTTTGTGTGTTGACAGAAGAGGACAACAATGGGTTGGAAGCATTGTTGATGAATTCTCTTTCTTTTCTATTGATGAGCACAATGAATATGGCTCATGAGCTCCCGAAGATCATCAGCTCTATGCAATCAATGCTCTTTCTTGATTCACGCGAACCGCTTACAGGAGAGTTTGTGACAGAACCCACTTTCTTCATTCATAGGAACCGCTTACAGGAGAGTTTGTGACAGAACCCAGAGGGGAGAGTTGTGATGTTCCAATGCGCTCATGTTGCTGCTGTTACCCAAACTATTTGTGGGCTGTTATTTTTTACTACTCCAAATTGTTTCGAGGTATTTTATTTATTTATGCTGTGTTTCTTTAAATTTAATGTAATTTGTTCTTAATGTAAACTTCTTGTTCGCATTTACTCTTTACTTAATTTTCTTTAATTAATTTAACAACTCTGTATTTCATTTTCTTTAATTAGTTAACCTCCCTCAAACAGGCCTTCTGGCCTTTTTTTCTTTAATTAATTAGTTATCTCGTTCGATTTAGGTTTATTTTTGAGTTGGATTTCAATTTTTTGTGCTCTGTTCCGCTTCGAGAGCCAGAATAAACTCGTTTTTAGGTGTCACTTCTTTTTAATATCATGGCAGTTTAATTTAATCAAAAATTAAAGACAGAGAAATAGAGAGAAATAGAGAGAGGGGGGTGGGCAGGTGAGGAATAGAGATAAATATAAGGGGGGGACTATGAGAGAAAGAGAGGTGGAGATAAAGTGGGAGGGAGGAATGGAGGGTGATAGAGTGAAGGGCATGGACGGAAGAGGTCTAGGTGCATTGGGGTAGGGGCAGAGAGAGAGAGAGAGAGAACAAGGGGGATGGTTAGAGAGGTAGAGGGAGGTGGGGGATGAAGAAGGTTTGAGATATGGATAGATGGATGGTGGGAGGGAGAGGGAGAGGCTTGGGGTGAGAGAGTTGGAGAGGGAAAGGGATAGTGGGGGAGGAAGCGAGATAGGGAAGGATGGAGAGGTAAGGGAGAGGAGATATAGTGATATATATAGCGAGAGTGACATAGGGGGATAAAGAGTGGTAGGGTTGGAGAGAGAGAGTGAGTGGAATATATGTGTGTGTGTGTGTGTGTGTGTGTGTGTGGAGAGAGAGGGGGGGGGGAAGGGAGAGAGGGATGATGGGGGAGACGATGTGGCAGAGTGGGAGTGAAATAGGGATAGGTAAAGTGTAAAGGGATATATATAGAGGGAGAATGTGTGAGACAAGAGTTAGGGAGGAAAAGAGATAGGGAGAGATAGAAGAGAGAGGGAGGGAGCAGGAAGGAATAAGAAAAACAAATAAAGGTATGGGGATGGTGGGAGTAGAAGTGGTAGTTAGGGAGATGGAAAGAATAATTGGGGGTACAATGGGGGAGAGAAAGAGAGTGAGAGACAAAGAGAGGGTGGGGAGACGGGGGTGGAAGGGGAGAGAGGTCACAAGCAATAAAATTAGGGGGGAGGTGGAGGAGGATTTTTGAGAGAGGTGAAGGGGAGTGTTCATGCGAGAAAGGGAGAGATAGAGATAATGAGATTGGTGGTTAGTAATAATACAGTAGGTCGATACCATGGGTTATAAAAATACCACGAATCTCCCCTTTTCTACTTTTTCCTACTCAATAATATAAATTGATTTTATATTTTCTTTAATTTTACCCACATTCACTTAATAAGACCCTTAATTTAATTATACATTGACATTTCCAAATATTACTCTTTCCACTTATATGATAGCTAAATAATTGTATTAATTGATCCCGATTTTCCTTATAAAATAGCCTATGGGAGTCAAATAGGGCATTCAATCAGTGACTATTCAAAAAATAAAAATTAACATGGTCAAACCTCTCCAGGTTGAAAAATAATTAATCTGCCTCATCCATGCACTCTTAGTTAACTTTACAATTTTCATGCTAAAGTGAACTTATAACAATTCATTGCCAACTGTGCTTACATAGCCAATGGCTTCATGTGCCATCCTAGAAAGACAATACCGTGAGGGTTGTAATTCAAGGTCACTACTATGGAGGCCATAATTGGAGTGGCATCCCTATGATATACCATACATAACACATTCCATTATCACTTGTATTTCTATTTGATTCTTGATAAAGGTGGTAAGTAGTCATGGAATGTGTCACTCTCTTATCATCGGCCTTTGAAATAGTTTTAAAAACATTTCTGGAGGTTTATGCCACTAAAATAATGATAAAGTAAAATAAATCCATAATAATATATAAAAAAATAGAAAAATAGAAGATATGGTTGGGAACAGAATTAGCTCATGGGGAAAAACCTATTATAAGCTCTATCCACCAGATTAGGCATCAATGGTTGTTAAAGCACTTGATCCTACCCAAATAAAAATAAATCCTTGTATTTTCTGAACCTTTATGAGAAATAAATCACCATTTTTAAGTTGTATTAGAGTGGTGGAAATAATACACCAATAAAAGGGGTAACTCGTGTCTCCATGATTGATTCGTTTTTACATATATACACTCTATATGTTGGACATCAAGTAGTTGGTCTCTTGGCTATGTCACCTAACTCTTAACTCTTTCCCAAAGCATTGCCATCCTCTACAGTTGTGCCCATGGACTAATGGATTGACCTAGCAATTTTAACTTCCCCTTAGGTGTTTGAAACACATAGTATAGTTATCCAAGTATTCATCGCAAATATAAGAGAGGGAAGGTCTATATGGGACTTGTTGTAGTGAGATATGTGATAAGTATTGGTTGTTACGATAACTTTAATTATGCTTCTCTTGCTTCTATGATTTTATTTACCTAATGATCAATTTACATAAACTTTATTATAAGGATATTTTGTGAGATGTTTGATATCACAGTAGCAGCAGAGGATGTTATAGGTGATTTCCTTACCTCCTTACTAGTGGACGTTCTAATATCCAAAGTATAGAGACATAGATTTACTTTTATGATGAAATTTTCAATACCTATGATATATAATTTGGCTAATAGATGGATTTATATAATGATTTAAAACTAGCCGAATCCCTAAATATTAGAAGATTAATCCCATGATTTTTATCATTGGAGATATTGATGGTGTGATGAGTGAATATGTGATTACCCTAGTATTCCATTGCAACTATTTCATGAGAATCACTTGATCCACAATCTAGATGATGATGGTCATCCTTGAGGTGACAAGTGATGGCTTCTATATCACTTTAGAGAGAAAGCACTTAGCTAGCTAATGCCACATCACCTAGTTTCCTCTTGTGAGGGCCATGTAGAGCACATTTTGGTCATGATATCCTGGAATGGAGATGGTTTTGGTGTCTTGAACATGATCATCAAGAAATTCGTGGAATATGGAACACCCTTTAGCCCTTACATCACATTTTGAGAAATTCTTAAACTCATTTGAAAATTTAACCATAATATAAGTATGTATTTATGTAATTAAAAAGAAAACAAATATTAATATTATAATAATTATTAATTTAAAAAAAAATATATATAGAATATAAATTACAAATATATATATATATATATATATATATATAGTCTATTTAAAAGTATAAAATTATAATAGCATCTAAACAAAATAATAATTTTTTTATAAAACAAACAAACATCTTAATAAATAAAGTAAAAAAATATGATGACATGGTCATTGGTAAATTGTTTATGGAAACAAATATTTATATTAACAATTGTGGACTTAAATGGAAAACATTCAAAATACCTAAATATCTATATGTATATGTATATATATATGTATATATATATATATAGATTTATATGTATATATATATATAATCTGAAAGTATGATTGTATTGTTTCATAAATTTAGATTAAAGGGAAAAAGAAATCCATATTACATAACTTTAAAACTTTAAATTATATATATTTTTAGTTATAGTTAAATTTTAAATAGATTGAACTAAAAATTATGTCAAATATAATTATTAAAAGGAATATTATTTTTGAAATAATAAAAAAAATACATTATTCAATTGAGAAGTAAATTCCACTTTATATAAAGAGTCTAATAACATATCATATTTAAGAAAAACATTACCAAAAATCAATAAATGAGAAATATAATGGCCAACTATATAGACTATATAATGCTTTATTTAATTGGCATGCATGCCTTACAAGTATGAAGTTGTCTTCAAGTGTTATTTTTTGGAGTTTCCCTTGGATTTTTAACACGATTCTGATACAAAACAATTACGGATTTTTTTTGTTATTGTTGTTGTTTAAATTAGTATTTTGATTGCATATATGAATTCAACACATTGGAAAACCCTTGGGAACTTCTATTGTGCAAATTTCACACATTAAACTTGTGATTTCAATGAATCTCAATGTGAGTCTAGACAATTCAATATGAAAATAAACAGAAGAACTTTTCAAAAAGTCACACTTATAGACTTCTAAATGATATGATGATAAATCACTTGTAAAATTCACAATTTAGATTAGAAAATAAAACATAAAACTTTTCAAAAATGAGCACTTGAAAACAACTCGAATAAGTACTACCATGGATATCTAAATAACATGTTTCCAAATTACTTGGAAAATTTCCTAAAAATTCACTAATGCATGGAACATCACAAATTTGTTATCATAAATTTAGTAAGATATCAATATATTGTATGTATTGTGGCATAAGTTAATAATGGCACTTGGATGCTGTGAATTGGCACTCTTTCTATATTGAAGTGAAACCATGAGAATAAGCTATATAATTCAAATAAAATAAGAAACAAAAATGATCTTACAAATTTTTGTAACAAAATATTGCAAAATATGTTTATTTGTTCTATAATCAATAAGATTTTGACTATTTATGTATTTATGAGGACATCCAAATATAGCTCCAAGAAGGAGAAACATGAGATTTTTAATTGAAATTTATGATTTACATGAAATGAGAAACACATGAATTAAACACTCTTCTAAAAATATGGGTTGTACTGTAGACTAAAAATTATTACCTGTAAATTAAAATTAAAATTTAATATATATATATATATATATATATATATATATATATATATATATATATTAATTTACATTAAAATTTTATCATAATAATTTCTTTATGAATCTAAATTTATTTTTTGTTTGGGTATATCAAAATTTGGGAAAACTAAAATTTCTTAAAATAAATAACTTATTTACATTGTAAATTTTTAAAAATAAAGTTTGCAACTCCACTTTATTATCTTTGATATGGTACTTGGTTAAGGTAGATTTATGATAATTATACACATAAACATGTAGTGTGTCAATACAAAACTAAATAAGAAAATAATTGGACATCTCTTTCATTTTGATTCACATATCTTTAAAATGTTTTAATCATAATTTTTATTTTCAGTTATTTGTATAATACATACTTAGTTTACATTGAGATATTGATTTAAGAGTTGTCTTTAGTGAGACCTTTTGGACTTTCGACGGACATATTCAAGGTAAAATATTGTATTTGGTTATTTAAACTAGTCTTTTTACTATACATATGGATTTAACACCCAGAAAAACCCCACTCTAAAATAATTATTTACATAGGAAAACATATTTTAAATTCAATTAATTTTTTTTAGGTATGTGGAGTTGATATAAAATTATTTTAAATATTATCAAATTAAATTATTTTTATTTATATCTCTATATAGATATGTATAGAGTTTATATTGGAATATATTAGTTGATATGAATATCCTAATATCTCATCGAAGGTTTGTATTGGAATGTTTTTAAATAAAAAATTACACATCTTCTTAATATTTAAAAGAAACAAGATAACAATTTCTTTTAAATTAGTTTATATCTCACAAATTGAAATAAAATTATTTTAATTATTATTGATATTGAAATAATTTATTTTTTATAATTACAGCATTAATATAATTCTAAATATCATGTATCAATTTCATCCAATTAAGCACCTCCCTTATACTAAAGAAATAAAATGCAATTTTTTTATTTTTTTATAATGTAAATACATTTATTATTTGTTAATGTAATATTAATAGACAACATATAAGTATACTAATTTATAGAGAATTTATCAAAGAAAAAATAAATTTGGTAAATTTTGTTAGGAACATCTATTATACTACTATCCATAAAATATTATTTAGAATATATATATATATATAATTAAATTTATGTTAATTTCCAAATTTATATTAAAATATAGAAAGGATTGTACATTTTTTTGAGATTAAATGACAAAAAAAAAGTTATGAAAACCCAGTTATTTTTCTTTCAATATTTTTTTAGTTTATTTTAAATTACATTATTAAAAATAAATATTGAAATATTTTATTTATAACTTTTTAAAATAGTGAGAAAAAATCATATTTGTGTTGTCAAACCAATTGTTATATATTGTTATCTCTTAATGCATGTGGACTCATCTTTATTATCAAGGAAAAATACAACCTGTTATTGTTGGTAGTTGGTAAAAGTGCATACTTTCTTTATAAAAATGATTAACAAATTTTGTATTATATTTAATATTTATTTAAATACTATATCCTAAATTTAATTATTATTATTATTAGTATTGTTATTTTTTTTATATATTCAAGTTACAAAAAGTATTTTATATAACATAAAAATGATAAATTCAATTTTATGTGATTTTTGTTTTATTACTATTTTTGTGTACGAGTTTTTGTGTATGAGGAAAACTAAGTAAATTTTAATTCATAAAATTATTTTGTATTTTTATTTTGTAAAAAAAATGACATTTTACAATTTGATATTAAATATTGTTTTTAACTTTCAAGGTTATCATTTAACACTTTTAACATTAATAATAATAATAATAATAATAATAAATTATATCAAAATTTCAATTTTGTAAAAAAAAAAAAAAAATTAATTATAAAAACCAATATCATATCACTAATATATAATATTTATAGCTAAAACGTGAAATTAAAATGGAATAAGATAAAATATTATCATAAAATTATATAAATCTTATAATTTTTTGGCAGCTATATATGAAATGCAAACAATATTACTAAATAGTTTTGCCTTATTTCAAATTAAAAGGTAATTTGAAAGATTTTTTTTAGCTTTTAAATTGTTAATAAATTTTTATATTATCTTATTTTTTATTTTAAAATTTCTTATTTTTTAAAATACGTTTTAAATTTTAAATTTTTAATTATACTGTTTTAAAAATCTTACCAAGTTATAATAATAATAATAAATAAAAAGAAAGAAAACACAAAAGCATAAAAATTGCAAAACAAAAAAACAACAAAAGCACACCAACTCTAAAATTATGGAAATTCAAATGTGAAAGAAATAGACCGTTAAGAATATTATTCGCTTAGAAAAAATATGACAGTTGCCAGAAGTGGAAGTGGCAGACTTGCCTAAAATAGAAATAATTAGGATGGATGAGTTGGTAATGGGAGTGAAAGCCGTGAATAAAGTGTATCTGTTGATCTGGAAAAAGCTAAAGAAAACGGAAGTATCCGTTGATCTGGGAAAAAGCTGAAGAAAACCGAGGAGGTACAGAGAATCAGGGATATCATTTTTAGTTTTTACGTTGAAGGAAAAGGACGTGGAAACACATACCCTCTTTCTTCCTCATTCCGTTGTGCTATGTTTTGTGTGAAGCGCCTCCATTTTTGTGTGTTATAGAGGAGGACGACAATGGGTTGGAGGCATTGTTGATGAATTCTTTTTCTATTCTATTGATGAGCACAATGAATTTGGCTCATCAGCTCCCGAAGATCATCAACTCTATGCAATCAATGCTCTTTCTTGATTCACAGGAACCGCTCTATGCAATCAATGCTCTTTCTTGATTCACAAGAACCGCTTACAGAGAGTTTGTGACAGAACCCACTTTCTTGAATCACAGGAACTGCTTACAGGAGAGTTTGTGACAGAACATAGAGAGGAGAGTTGTCATGTTCCAATGCGCTCTTGTTGCTGCTGTTACCCAAACTGTTTTTGGGCTATTATTTTTTACTACTCCAAAATGTTTCGAGGTATTTTATTTATTTCTGCTGTGTTTATTTAAATTTAATGTAATTTGTTGTTAATAACTTCTTGTTCTCATTTACTCTTTACTTCATTTTCTTTAATTAGTTAACCTCGCTCAAACAGGCCTTGTGGCCTTCTTGCTTTCTGGCCTCTTTTTTCTTTAATTAATTAGTGATATTCTTCGATTTAGGTTTATTTTTGTGTTGGCTTTCAAATTGTGTGCTCCGTTCCGCTTGGAGAGCAAGAATAAACTCGTTTTTAGGTGTCACTTCTTTTTAATATCATGGCAATTTAATTTAATGTAAAAGTCATTAAGTTCTTGATACCAATTTCAACCAGGCCGCCTAGGATAGATATATGGATTTTGAGTATCTTTCCTATGCAAGTATAAACATTTTTTTTATTGAGCTATTGATGCCAATTTGAATTAGTCGACTTAGTATCGAAATCTTAAGACTCTTTTTTGATGAAATAGACGAGTTATTCAATTACTTTAGAGGTTGTGCAATATTACCTTCATTGCCATTTTCATGTGCAACCAAACTTCATCTAATTCATCCAGTTTCCACTCGACTCGAACTGATGTATCGCTCCACCTTCCCAATTACCCTAGTAAGAATAATTTTTTTTTTTAAATATACATATATACAAACCATAACATTACAAAATTACCATTTATATGAATTCATAGACTACAAATACGTTATTTGTCAGACTATAAAACCATACTAGACTAAAGCACCATAGCGCAAATCAATTTTCATAAAACCTAAGGTGTAACATTTGATAGGAAAACAAATCTACACTGGTAAGCACGCTTGGGGTTTTATTGGTATTACATAAATGCAAGCAATTACAAGAATCACCGTAAGATTTTATTTACTGCTCGAACCGTCGAGTTCTCGATATATCTGCCAGACGAGACCTATTGGTTTCTCCATCGTATGTGTTCATTAACTTCATATCACATTTGGAATTAAATGTTTTGCCACATGGCTTCATACTCGACTGGTTGGGGTACAGATTTCACCCGTCAGATACTTGGCGGTACAAGGGGTTAGAGTCGAGAGCCAGCAGAGCGCCATATGGCTTCATTCTTGCCTGGCTGGGTACAGATGTCGCCCACCAGTTAATTGGCGGTACCAGAGGTAGAGTTCGAGAGCCAGCAAGCAAATCATGCCTCAATCTCCGCAGAGATTGCGAGGGAAGATCATCGATTTGGGTTTTCGTCCACCGCCCTCTCTCACAAGCTCGGAGACTCTTTCATGGCGCGCTGCCCGCCACTATTCCTTCCAGCCTGCATGGCTAGTCACCTTGATTTTGAGGTAAACGCTATTATGAATACTTCATTTTAAAGACCAGTGAGGTGTTATAAATGATTCTACAGGTTTTTCCAGCATCCACTAAATATTTTTGGTTCGCCCCTGTGCAAAGGTGTTCTACGAACAGGTTTGCCTATGCATGGCAGGGTGCCGGTGGAGGATGGATATGTAGTTCGATACTTGGCTCTCTAGAATGAAACCGCCTTAACTCAACAGGTATAACCGACTTCGGCCTCCCCTTCTTCTCCTGTTTTAAACAAATAAATCGAGAATCCACCCTTTAACCCTATATGATCTGGTGTTCTTTTCTTTGGACAGGCTACGTGAGGTTTAATACTCTTTTCAGGTACGAAATCCGAATATCAACCCTTCAGCATCTTAAGAGTTGCACTTGTCCATTTTAGCTTTCCAGCACTAAATCTTTTTGAAATTTCCTAACAAGTTTTTCGTTTGTGTTTCTGCAGGTATGATGGCCGGTTTAGCCTTTCTTCCACTGAGCGGGTTCTATAGTTTTAGTTCAGCAGATGAAATGACCGGTTCCCAATTTACACAAGTACTTCGGCGCTCATGATCGCTCAGAGTCATGGCGTATGTTTTCAGCTACTGTACTAGTTGGGTTACGACTTTTCCAGCCTAGGTTTTCTTTTGTTTCGCTTCATAAAAAGAGAGACTGTTATTTTTCAAAGGGTTTAGTCTAGACCTTATTCTATGTGAACAGGTTATTATTTTGGCTATACGCACAATGTATTATTATTTTAACTACCAGCCATCATGGCCAAACCCTTTGAATACCCTGTTTTAATTTAGTCCATACGGTTCTAACTAAACTCAATGCAACTTATAATACAATAAATTCTCATTTATGCGTCGCTCGGGGTTCTGGTTTGAAATTCCTTTGGGAAATGTTTATACTGCGTGCGATGATAAGCAATGGCACTGCTTCCATCGTCCGCAAATACTTCCTATGCTTTATTTCTTAAGTACGATTATGCTTCTTAATGCAATTCTTTACCTATTGAGTAATACAGTGCATGGCCAGGACTTTAACAGGTCGAGTGTCTTTCATGATATGGCGTAAGTTTGTGCATGCATCTGAAAGAAAATTTTCCTGTTTATATCAATAGTATTTCTATCTCAAATGTATTTGTAACGTAGCATACGTTTAGTGTTCCACGATATCTTGTATATGTTCATAAGTTAAGACTTCAATTTTATTATTTAGACTACTTAACCCTATGTGGCACCGGCCACCGTAAACAAGGTCGTGTATAGTCTCAGGAATAAGAACAGGAGCGAGTAGGGTTTCTATTCCCAAATCTGCTCTACAAGTTCAGCGCTATAGCATGCACCTGTCAAGATGTGATTTAAATATTGTTTAGATAGCACATGTATTCCTGTTCTTCTTCTTTTTCTATCGCAACATGATAAATAACTACAGGTTCATTCTTCTTGTTTATACAACGTAAATGATTTCTGGTGTTTCTGTGTGCCTGTTCTTTCTTTCTAACCATTGCTTAATAACGTAGAATAAAACCCCATGTTAACCCTAGTATATTCTTGCTTTACTGTTATTCTGCTAACTTTATTTTAAGCGCTTCATATACAAATATAAAGGTTATCTGCTACAGAGTTTTCATATTTCCAGAGTTAGCTATTATTCCCGCCCATAGGTCTGAGGGATATTTTCACGAATAGTTATTAAACACTTAACCATTACTGTACTCAACTACATCACATTTAAATAGTGTAAACAAGATATTTATCAGAACAAATATATATATATATATATATATATATATATATATATATATATATATATATATATATATATATATATATATATATATATATATATTGTAATCATCTACTTCACATTTTGGTAGAGTAAAGAGATAAACGGTGACTCCCGTAATATAACTTTGAACAAATTCTAAAGTACTTATCTAGTAGGACAAGAATACTCTGAAACTGTGGTCCTCCCAACCATCAAGGGAGGAAATGACGTCCTCCGCTTGCCCCCTAGCTCTAGAATTCAGTCGGCACTCTGGGAACAGTGGAATCCTGTTGTGACCTCTGGACGGCCAATCCAGCCACAGACAGACAATCTGGATACAAGGTTGTAGAAGCTTTTCTCAACTGTCCTTTTTCCACAGCTCTAGAGAATACTTCACCTTATTCTTTCCAGAGAAAAAACACAGAACCCCTAACCCTCCCTTGGGATTTCCTTTTATCCCTGGAGGTTAGGTAACTATCCTCTAACTGTTCCCAAGTAACCAACTTCTATTCTTAGACACTTTACCAACAGTTTAAGAGATTCATTTCCTTTTACCAACTCAGTAACAAAAATAGTGTTTCTTGTTGAGTTTCTTTTACAAAATAAAATAAACATATATTAAAATAAATAAATTGTCTTTTAACTAAATTCAAACTAATTAGCTCTAAATGAGGCTGTCACATCTTCCTCCCCTGGAAGTAACACCGTCCTCGGTGTTTCAGTCCAAGTCTACAAAGAGCTCCGGGTATGCTTCCCGTACAAACTTTTCATCTTCCCAGGTAGCTTCGTCAGGGTCAAAGTGCCTCCATTGCACTTTCACCTGGGTAATTATTCTTTTTCAGAGTTCAATTTCCCTACGATCAAGTATGCGTAGCGGCTCTACGAGAAATTCTTCGTCCGGTTCTACCTGAATGTTTTGCCATTGAATTACATGTTTTTCATCATGCACATATCACTTTAACAAAGATACATGGAATACATTGTGCACTTTAATGTGACTAGGCAAAGCCAGTCTATAGGCTACTGGTCCCACCCTTTCCAGAATTTGGAAGGGTCCGCAGTAGCGAGGAGCTAACTTGGTGCAAGAAGTCCACCTTAAGGTACTTCTTTTAGGCTTAATCCTGACATACACGTGGTCACCTACTCCGAATTCGCGATAAGACCTCTTCTTATCTGCAAATACCTTCTGTCGGTCCTGCGCGGCCTTCAAATTTTGCCTTATTCTTTTTACCTCAGCTTCTAGCTCAGCCAACATTTCTGGTCCCAACATTAATTTCGTCTCCGGACTGCTCCAGTTAATTGGTGTACGACATTGTCGCCCATATCACGCTTCAAAGGGGCTCATTTTTAGAGACTCCTGGTATCCGTTATTATATGCAAACTCCACTAGGTGCAGGTAATCTTCCCATTTAGTTGGCTGCCGCATTACATACATGCGCAGCATATCCTCTAAAACTTGGTTTACCCGTTCCGTCTGCCCATCATTTTGAGGGTGATAGGCAATACTGAAGTGTATTTGAGTACCCAAACCCGAAAACAGGGTTTTCCAAAATGCGGAGGTAAACTTAACATCCCGATCTGAAATCACAGTCTTAGGTATACCATGCAACCTAAAGATTTCCCTCATAAATATGTCTGCAATCTACACGGTTTTGTAAGTGGACTGCACAGGTATGAAGTGGGCAGATTTACTTAATCTGTCCACCACTACCATGATTGAATCATTTTTCTTCCTTGTTCGAGGTAAGCCTGTGATGAAATCTAAAGAGATCACTTCCCATTTCCATTCAGGAATGGGTATGGGATGTAGTAGTCCTGCTGGGTGTCGATGCTCCACTTTAACCTGCTGGCACTCTAAACACTTACTCAGATATTCTGCAATTTCTCTGCGCATACCGGACCAATAATATATCTTTCTAATCGCCGAAAGCATCTTTTGATAACCAGGATGACCAGCGTAGTTGCTGCGATGGTACTCGTCCATGATTAACCCCTTGAGACTTGCACGATTAGGAACATAGACCCTTCCGCGAAACATTAACATTTGTTCATCATTACTTGCATACTCGGATGGCTTTCCTTGCTTCAGATCTTCTTCCATCTATCGCCACAAAAACTGATATTCTAGGTCCTTCTGGGCCTCTTCCCTTATTTGTTCTGATAGCTGGCTTACAGGTTGGCTGTAATATATTGCATAGATCCCATGCAATTTCCTACTCAAGGCGTCTGCAACTTGGTTTTCTTTCCCTTTGACATGTTGTATGTCCATGTCAAATTTGCTCAAAAAGGCGTTCCACCTTGCTTGCCTAGAGTTTAAATCTGCCTGCTTGAAGTAGTTAGTTAAACTGCTGTGGTCTGTTTTGAGTATGAACCTTTTGCCCAGTAGGTAATGCCTCCACACTCGGAGAGCATGCACTACTGCGGTGAGTTCTAGATCATAGGCAGAGTACTTTTGTTCATGCTCTCTCAATTTCTTGGACTCATAGGCTATTACCTTGCCTTCCTGCGTTAACACTGCGCCCACTCCCTCCTTGCTGGAATCAGTACACACCACATAATCTTTGCTGGGGTCAGCAACTTTCAGCACTGGTGCTGTGGTTAAGAGTTGTTTCAGCTTCTCAAAGCTGTTATGACATTCATTCGTCCATTTGAAAGATCTGCCTTTCTTTTGTAAGGATGTAATAGGATAGGCAATCTTAGAAAACCCTTCGATGAACCGCCTGTAGTATCCTGCCAGACCCATGAATGATCTGATATCTGCCACATTCTGTGGTACTCGCCATTCCATGATGGTTTTAATCTTTTCGGGGTCCACCGCTATTCCTTCGGCTGTCACAACATGACCCAAATACTGGATTTCTGATTTGAAGAAATCGCACTTGCTGACTTTAGCGTACAGATGATGCTTCCTTAGTATCTCTAACACTATCCTCAGATGCTCCTTATGTTCTTCCTCGCTCTTGGAGTAGATCAGGATGTCGTCTATGAAGACCAATAAAAAGCGATCTAAAAACTGATGAAAAATGCCATTCATCAACCTCATAAAGGTTGCTGGCGCATTTGTCAACCCGAATGGTAATACTACAAACTCATAATGTCCATATCTGGTGCGGAATGCTGTCTTGCAAACATCCTCATCCTTGATTCGAATTTGGTGATATCCAGACCGCAAATCTATTTTAGAGAACACTTTGGCACCTCTCACCTGATCGAATAAATCATCGATTCTGGGTAGAGGATATCTATTCTTAACTGTCAGCTTGTTGAGTTGTCGGTAGTCCATACACATGCGTAAGGTTCCATCCTTCTTTTTAACAAAGAGGACAGGTGCTCCCCAAGGTGACACGCTTGGGCGAATATATCCTTTATCTAACAATTCCTACAACTGCATCTTTAACTCTGTTAATTCTAGTATACTCATTCTGTAAGGTGCTCTTGACACAGGAGAGGCTCCGGGTAATAGTTCAATAGTGAAATCAATGTCTCTTTTCGGTGGCAATCCTGGAATGTTTTCTGGAAACACATCTAGGAATTCCTGTACCACAGGAATGTCTTTTATATCTGCTGCTTTCTCGTTAGATTCAATATACCCTACTTGAATTGTGTACAACTGACACCCCTTTCGGATACACTTGCTCATCTGAGATGCTATTATGGGGCGCAATTGCACAGGCTTTTTAATTCCTTTAATTTCCTTACGCGTACCATCCTGCGCTCTATAATAAATTGTCTTCTCCTTACAGTCTACTAAGGTCCAGTGTTTCTCCAACCAGTCCATTCCTAGTAATACATCATACGATCCCAATGGTAAAATATTTAAGTCTACCTGCAGCTGCTGTTTTGCAACTTCCAAAGTGCAATTTGCAATTTTTGCAGTCACTTTGCGTTTAGCTCCGGTGGCTAGTTGAACTAGCCAGGGGTTTTAAAATTTATGTTCTTTTAGATTGCACAATTTCACTAGTTTAGGACTTACATAACTTAAACTAGCTCCAGGGTCTATTAAAATCGAGACAGGTTTAGATAACATAGTACCTTCCAGTTCAATCATTATGGGCTGGAAATCAGCTTGTCGATCCTCCAAGGCTACGTTTATATGTGGTATGTTTCGCCCCACGTCCCCCACTGTCGATGCCTCCTGCAAGTTTGCCACATTTTCATTCCTTTTACGCTGTGGACAGTTCTTGTAATAGTGTGCTTCCCCATAGCCCCAACACTGTAAGGGGGGTTTCGAATTTTGTCCTTGCTCTGGTTTGCTTGATGCTTCTGTGGGTTTTTCTTCAGATGGCCACTTGATCCTTTGATGGTTTCTGTTAAACTGTTTGCTGCCAGCGTTCCGTCCTATCCCTTTAAAGTGGCTGATTTTGCTGCTTTTAAAAGTAGATGAATTCTTTTGATTTTTCTTGGGCTGCCAACCCTTTCCACCATCCCCCTTGATCTTATACTGCTGGTAACACATGCGTGCTTTCCGGACTGCTTCATCCATCGTTTGGGGGTTAACAAACTCTATTCTTTCCCTCATAGGGGCAGGCAGACTACTCAGAAATCTCTGTACCTTGGCCTTTTCTTCTCTGAGGTAAGGTACATAGCGTAGCAGGGACGTAAATTTCGTAACATACTCATCCATGGTCATTTGGCCCAACCTAAGATCATGGAATTCTTTGGCTTTATCATCGTAAAATCTCTCTGTCATATATTTATCTTTGAAATACTGCTGGAACAATTCCCATGTAATGTCTCGCTCATCAATGCTGCGAACATTCTTTACCTCCTCCCACCAGAGGGTGGCTTTCTCTCGCAGCTGGTATATAGCCAGCCTAGCCTTCAGATTGCTGCTGTACTCATATACCTGGAAATATTTATTGATTTTAATTAACCATGCTTCAGCTGCCTCTTCTGCCTCGCCATCAAACATCAGTGGCTTGATCTTACGAAACTCTTCCTGCAGTTCATTTCTCTGCCTCTTATGATCCTGCTGATCGGACGGATTTCCCGATTCTGCCTCGTTATAATTGTGGTTTTTGCTCTTGTGAGAGAAACTCTTTTCTGTCTTTCCGGTGGTGTTGTTTCTAGTTTGCTGGTCTTCTGATTCGGTTGATAATTCTATTTCTGCACTAGGCTGCCGCGTTTCCTGATTCTGTTTATCAGATATGCTCTTCAGGATCCTTTCCTGGTCTAGCAGTAACCTTTCATTGTCCTTTCGGAATCTTATCATCTCCTCTTGTAACTGCTGTACCGTATTTAATAGAGAAGCAGTTTGCTGCTGTTGTTCTTCCAGCATCTTACTTGTCTTTTGGTGCTGTTCCACAGTTAGTTGAACCCACATTTCCGGGTTCATAAATGTTGGGCCTTAAGTCTCGTTCGGTTGTGACTGAGATGCCATGCCTTCCCTCAAGTCTTTTATCTCTTCTCAGTGCACTAATACACACACAGCTTTGTTAGTAGACCCTTAGGTTGCCAGTGTAGTAACCGGCTCTGATACCACTTGTCACAGTCAACTAAACTTCTATCCTAGTAAAAGGTAATTAATATATATATTTTTTTTTTACAATTAACCATTATCACACAACCTCCACATTACCGAACTAACATAATACAACCTTCTATATGAGATACACATATTATAAATACGTGGTTATAAAAACTATAGAAATGAATTACTCCAAACTAAGTCTCCAAGCACAAATCCATTCTAATTATGCTACGGTATAACTCTCGATATGGAATTAATCTATCACAATGAGTACACTTGGGCTTTATTGACATTGACGTAAATGCTATTAAATATTTTAACCACCATATGTATTGTTTTACCACTCGGTACACTGTGATTGATCTGGTGTTCTTTTCTTTGGACAGGCTACGCGAGGTTTAATACTCTTTTTAGGTACGAAATCCGAATATCAACCCTTCAGCTTCTTAAGAGTTACACTTGTCCATTTTAGCTTTCCAGCACTGAATCTTTTGGAAATTTCCTAACAAGTTTTTCGTTTGTGTTTCTGCAGGTATGATGGCCGGTTTAGCCTTTCTTCCACTGAGCGGGTTCTATAGTTTTAGTTCAGCAGATGAAATGACGGGTTCCCAATTTACACAGGTACTTCGGCGCTCATGATCACTCAGAGTCATGGCGTATGTTTTCAGCTACTGTACTAGTTGGGTTACGACTTTTCCAGCCTAGGTTTTCTTTTGTTTCGCTTCAGAAAAAGAGAGACTGTTATTTTTCAGAGGGTTTAGTCTAGACCTTATTCTATGTGAACAGGTTATTATTTTGGCTATACACACAATGTATTATTATTTTAACTACCAGCCATCATGGCCAAACCCTTTGACTACCCTGTTTTAATTTAGTCCATACGGTTCTAACTAAACTCGATGCAGCTTATAATACAATAAATTCTCATTTATGCGTCGCTCGGGGTTCTGGTTTGAAATTCCTTTGGGAAATGTTTATACTGCGTGCGATGATAAGCAATGGCACTGCTTCCATCGTCCGCAAATACTTCCTATGTTTTATTTCTTAAGTATGGTTATGCTTCTTAATGCAATTCTTTACCTATTGAGTAATACAGTGCACGGCCAGGACTTTAACAGGTCGAGTGTCTTTCATGATATGGCGTAAGTTTGTGCATGCATCTGAAAGAAAATTTTCCTGTTTATATCAACAATATTTCTATCTCAAATGTATTTGTAACGTAGCATACGTTTAGTGTTCCACGATATCTTGTATCTGTTCATAAGTTAAGACTTCAGTTTTATTATTTAGACTACTTAACCCTATGTGGCACCGGCCGCCGTAAACAAGGTCGTGTATAGTCTCAGGAATAAGAACAGGAGCGAGTAGGGTTTCTATTCCCAACTCCGCTCTACAAGTTCAGCGCTATAGCATGCACCTGTCAAGATGTGATTTAAATATTGTTTAGATAGCACATGTATTCCTGTTCTTCTTCTTTTTCTATCGCAACATGATAAATAACTACAGGTTCATTCTTCTTGTTTATACAACGTAAATGATTTCTGGTGTTTCTGTGTGCCTGTTCTTTCTTTCTAACCATTTCTTAATAACGTAGAATAAAACCCCATGTTAACCCTAGTATATTCTTTCTTTACTGTTATTCTGCTAACTTTCTTTTAAGCGCTTCATATACAAATATAAAGGTTATCTGCTACAGAGTTTTCATATTTCCAGAGTTAGCTATTATTCCCGCCCATAGGTCTGAGGGATATTTTCACGAATAGTTATTAAACACTTAACCATTACTGTACTCAACTACATCACATTTAAATAGTGTAAAAAGATATTTACTGTAAAAATATATATATATATATATACTGTAATCATCTACTTCACATTTTGGTAGAGTAAACAGATAAACAGTGACTCCCGTAATATAACTTTGAACAAATTCTAAAGTACTTATCTGGTAGGACAAGAATACTCTCAAACTGTGGTCCTCCCAACCATCAAGGGAGGCAATGACGTCCTCCGCTTGCCCCCTAGCTCTAGAATTCAGTCGGCACTCCAAGAACAGTGGAATTTTGTTGTGACCTCTAGACGGCCAATCCAGCCACAGACAGACAATCTGGATACAAGGTTGCAGAAGCTTTTCTCAACTGTCCTTTTTCCACAGCTCTAGAGAATACTTCACCTTATTCTTTCCAGAGAAAAAACACAGAACCCCTAACCCTCCCCTGGGATTTCCTTTTATCCCTGGAGGTTAGGTAAGTGTCCTCTAACTGTTCCCAAGTAACCAACTTCTATTCTTAGACACTTTACCAACAGTTTAAGAGTTTCATTTCCTTTTACCAACTCAGTAACAAAAATAGTGTTTCTTGTTGAGTTTCTTTTACAAAATAAAATGTCTTTTAACTAAATTCAAACTAATTATCTCTAAATGAGGTTGTCACAGTCTCGTACCTCAGCTCTTGCTGAACATGTGGAAAAATCCTGCCACCATGTTTGTATTGAAGTCTCTAAAGTTGTTGCCAGGGTAGATCACTTCCACCATAGGAAATTAATGGAGGCAATCGAAATTTAATTACATACTAAGAATATCAACCATGATGATGGTTGGAAATTAAGTAAGAGTTGAACCCCGACCCGTAGTTTCTGTTTAAAATTTTTTACTTTATTTTTATTTTTATCTAAATTTTTTAATTAATTAATTAATTTATTTTACTTTAGTTTGTTTTATTTATTTATTTATTAAATTTTTCCCTTTCCTAATACCTTCTTAGGTATCCTTGTTTATTTATTATTTATTATTTTTATTTAGTTATATATTATTTAATTAATTTATTAATGTATTTTATCTAAATAATTAATTAATTAATTATATTTTATTTATTAATTTTTTTTTTTTTTGTAAATTTGGTAGTACCTCGCTATTTTCTATTTATAATTTGAAAGCAGGTTACAAAAAATAAAAATATAGACTGTGGCCTCAACCCGCTTGTAGGAAACTAGGTCTGTTGGCCACCTTAAAGCATTAAAAGCAAGCCAAAATTGAAATTGTTTCATTCGTCCATGAGACTCCTTAGCTAACTGCCCTATTACACAATTATCCACAAGTTAAGGAATTAAATTATGTCCATACAAAAAACCAAAATGCATCTTAAAATGATCCAGGTGGATATCGGTGGACACCCACCTATTCCATTTGGACCAGCACCATCAATTCTTGCAGCTTTTCACATTCAGCACAACTTACTATTTTTAGCAAGTTTTCGGGTCCTCCACTCTCGGAGCCGTTTTGGGGGCTTAATGATCCAGGTGGATATTGGTGGCCACCCACCTATTCCATTTGGTCCCCCATCATTAGTTATTTCAGTTTTCAAGTTGCAAAAAAACTTCTATTTTTAGCAGTTTTTCGGGTCCCGAACTTTCGAAGCTGTTTTGAGGCCCTAAACGATGTTTTTTGGGCATTGCGCCTCCAACGAATATCTTTCCATTCTAGAATGATATTCGTGCCAAAAGTTGTATTCCTCGGATAGATCTTTCTAACGAGCTATTGAGCGCATAAAACGGAGATCGTATGCCAAAGTTACGTCCTTAGGAAGTTGAACCACCAACTTACCCAAACGGGGCCCATAGTTTTGGCGCTTCATCTCCTAGGGTTTGGTTTTTGGACGTTTAGAGTTCTCCATTGTTTCTCAATAATAAATAGGCCCTCGAGCCTCATTTTAACATAGTTCGGAGGTCTGTAGCCACCACATCTCTTCTCAGAGATTCGCTACCAGCACCCTAGCTATTGTATTTTCATTATGTCTGTAAGCATATTTATGTTATTTGATATTAATGAATTGACGCATTATTTCCGCTGCATCTCTATGTTTATGGTTATTTCTGTATTCTGTTGCGTTCTTGCATAAATCCAGATCAGAAAACCATGAGCAAATTGTAATTCAAACTAGCCATCAGAGGAATAAACAGGAGTAGGATCCTTGACGGTGGAACCAGGCATATCCACTTGCTGCAGCTGCTGAAGTTGTTTTTCCATTCGGCCCACACGATCATAAATTCTACTGATACGATCAGTAGCCTAATACTGAGTAATTTTGATGTGATTCAGCTGGTTCTGAATATCCTGAAACAAATCCACAATTTTTGGTTCAATCTTTGGTGAAGTAGGAGGAAAACTCTGCATTGCCTTAGCCAAAAGACACTTGACTATCCAGTAGGTATGGACAGTTTGCTGGAACAAAGTTAGATGACCCCTAGTATTACCAGGATCGGTAATAAAATCCATTATTTTTTCTTCCACTTCACTATCTTCTGGTTTAGTATTGATTTCTCATTCCCAGCCTCTAATCTCCTATCGAACAGTGGAGGAGTTACCAACAACATAGTTGACTGTGAGGGTTTCTAAAACCTCTTGGCTTGACTTCCAACCACGTTTTTTAGAACTAGTCTCAGGCTGGGCCTGTTGTTTGCCTTTAGCAGAAAGATGAGAAGATCGACGCTTCCCCATGATGGAGAGAGGCCCCAACAAAGCTGGCTGGCTGATGGAAGGTATGGCGCCTGGCTTCCTCCTATGCTGCCTTCGAGAATTCTCAAGCAAAGAACATTGCATGGCAGAGTGAAGATAGTGATACAAGAAACTTACCGTATTGAAGACATTCCATCGCCGGTTTGACAACATAGGCTGTCGACCCTGCCAGATCATTAAAATCCGATCAATCGCACACTTCCTTAAGCATGGATCAAGCTGCGCCATTATAAATCTTAATTGCATGAAGGACGGTAGGCAACCAGCTATCATGGCTTGTCATTACGCGATTGACAGATGTACACCCCGATTGAGGGTAAATTTAAATATTTTTTACCCCCTATTTCCTATTATATTTATTTTAATAACATAATAATTTATAAATCCTTTGTTAATAAAAAAAATATTTTTTCTTTATTTTATTTATTTATTTATTTATGAACAATTTTGCCCCTCCTTAGTTCTTCGGTAACTCTCTTTATTTTTATTTTATAGTTATATATTATTTAATTAACGTATTGATTTATTTTATTTTTCTCTAATTAATTAATTTTATCTTATTCTATTTATTAATTTAGAAACTTTAACCCTCCCTATTACCTATTATATTGTAATTACATAATAATTTATAAACCCTTTTTAATAAATTTTACTTATTTAATTAACAAAATTTTATTTAATTAATCAATTTTATTTTAATTTATTTATTCTTAATTGCTAGTTCTTAACAGCTAGTTCTCAACGGCTATTGGGCAATGATGCATCTCCTCTATTTATTCATTGAGATCGATTAGTCTCTCCACCTTGTCTTGAGGATGAACTACATCATTCTCCAATGGGCACATGGTGCTCCCATCTTCAAAAGTGCGGAGTCGCTGGACCTCCACGGTGAGGAGGCGATTGAATGGGGGGAATATACACAGTATATTAGGGCAATGGGATTATGCTACAGACTGGAAGGTGACACCATCACTTGGGGCAGCGACATGAAGGATGGATTGGTGGTTGTACAGGAGGCATATGCGTACATTTCTTCACTCTTTTCTCTTCCGGATCGATCTACTACTTTTTGGCCTTTCTGGCGCTGGAATATACCATCCAAGATTTTGATATTTGCGTGGCCGGTGTGGAAGAATAGGATTCTAACTTGGAGTTCTCTTAGACAGCGTGGATTCAATGGTCCTAGGAGATGTGCTCTATGCTTATCAGAGGAGGAATCGGCACAACATCTCTTCACATGTCCTACGATGCTGGCTATATGGCATCTTTTTAGTGGCCTACTGCATAAATCTTCATGGACTCCTAGGAATTTTATGCAGGCTGTTAATAGATGGGAACAAATTCGGGGGAAATTCCAATCCTTACCTTTCTTTATTATTTGGGAAATTTGGTTGGCGCTCAACAGACTTATTTTTGAGGGGAGATGTTTCTCTGTTGTTGTTGTACATTGTGCTGTAATAAAATGGATCAATGAATGGAGCCCGATTGTGGTTGGTGTTCCGGATCTCTTTATTAGATGTAGACCCCATCCTATTAGCCTTCCTGCGATTTTTTTCGATGGGGCATGTCAACAAGGTTTGATGGGATGTGGGGCCTGGATTAAAATATCTCTGGAGGAGAGGATTCAAATATGTTGGAATGGAGGTATGGATTCTAACAACCAGGCAGAGTTGATGGCCCTTTGGAGCGGGCTTCTTGTCGCCCACAACATGGGACTTGATGGACTTAGCATATTTGGTGATTCTAAGATTATCATAGACGATGTGACTAGCAAGGTTGTTCTTACTTCTACAAGTTTACAGGGGTGGCTTCTTAGTACGAGAAAGATATGGATGAAGCTAAACAACCCGCCTATCCAACACATATTTCAGGAAAACAACTCCAGGGCGGATGGACTCTCGAAGCAGGGGCCGAATTTTGTTTTTGGCATTTTGCAGGTGGAACATTTTAGAAAAGGTATATGTGTATGGAACTCGGATATCCCAATTCCATAATGAGTTACGGGACCCCGGCCAAACTTCTGCAAGCATACCTGTTTTATGATGTTTCTGTTTACATTGTTGCACTTTTGGTACTAGTTTTCAAGCGAGCGCGAATCTCCTTGGATGATTTTCGATTGTGGATGGATCCCAACATCACTAGGGATGAACAGAAGGTTTCCTTATTTTTTGCTTCATAATTAGATCATAGTCTGTATTTGGATTTTAATTTAGTTTTTATGACATATCCTGTTTATGATTGCGAAGAACAGATTTCGTTTTATCTGCTTCGTAATTATAATGCTACCCCATGTTTCTCTCTCATAATGTTTTGGTTCATGGCATGCTATATGGTTGGTTTGCCATGTTTGTAAGGAGCCCACCTTTCTGATTTTGCTACCTTCTTTGGAGGAAGTCATCCGAGTTTCTTCTATGTATGTTTATGTACTGTTTATATTAGTATATGACAGGGGTTTTTTTCTTTTGAAAAAAAAAGAAACAGCTAGTTCCTAACAATGTGATTAATCCGAAAACACTTTTATCTACATTATGGATCACAAAAATTATACACCTATTTGTTATGAAAAATTTATTTTTGTAATTTGACGTAACCTATAATTTAGACATTTAAACATATTTAGAATTATTTTTTAATTTATTTTAAGTACTTTAATTTAAGATTAATTAATATTATTTAAATAACAAATCGTAATTATATTATGCATTGAAATTTATAATTTAAATAATAATAATAAAAATACTTTTTATAAAAAATAATTATTTTGTATAATAAAAGTTGTCAAATTCAATAATAAAAAAATTACAATTTCAATTATTTTTCAATATTATGTGAAAATTAAAATTCTTTATAATTCCAAACTTTCAATTTCTTTTTAACTATTCCAATTTTAACCACCTCATTTCAGCAATTTTGCCATAACCACTTTAAACCACATTAAATTGAGAAAAATATTGTGAAATATCAAACACCTTGGAGGATGCCAATCATTGACTTAACGATTTTCCACCTTTAGAGAAAGCTTTGAACGTTCATAGAAAGATTGAACTGTACTTTACAGATGGGAGGCAATTGTTCCATCTTGCTTTTCATTTATTCATTTTCCGATCAGTTATTTGAATAATAAATTAATAAAAAATTAACAATAAAAAATAAATGTTCACTTATATGCCCACAAACATAAAATCAAAGAGATTAATTCTCACATTCAACTATCAGATAAATATTAATAATAGCACGATATTCTTTTGAAATCGAATGAACAAAACGAAGAGCATGATGCCCCTCCGTCAATAGTAATATACAAAATAATTTAATTGTATACTTCAGCAAACAAAAGTATAAAAACCAATGAACAATATTGTGTATGCATTAACAAATAAAAATAAAAAACCCAATATGTGGGAAATTTACCGTCATTGCCACAAAACTTCTCACATCCATAGTCTGAAGTTTAATTTGCAGTATACATACAGCTCACACTAATTCAAACGCAAAACGACCGTCGCATTATCGATGAAAACCATAAAAAGACATAGTTCCTGATGACGATTGGCCAAAAAAAGCTACCACCAGTAACCAAAATGCATAACCGTGGAGGCAAATATTGAACAGCATTGCCCAATGCCGTCAGCCAAACCGAAGACTTAAAAAAAACACCGAAGATTTAACGAAGAGAATGAAGCTTTTACGAGGCTTAAGGAACATCTACAGGCCCGCGAAATACTGACACGCTATGTCTTCCTTCCCAGAAACTAGCGGTTACCACCACGATGTCGGAGCCATATCGATTTAGACAGACGCGTTGATAGCTTATCTGCTATCGAAAATATATCCCACATGACAAATACCATCAGAATCCTAACTCTTTATAATTTCGGTGAGTTAGACAACAACAATCTCGATCGACACTTTACGCACATAGTTGGCTCGGCTCTGTCCTATCGGGAGTAAAACTAGGCGCTCAACTGGTCGGCAATTTGAGATGGTCTGTCAGGTGGTGACCGTTGGCACCCATATATTTGCTGCAATTTGGCCTATAAGGAGGTGACGCTTGACTGTCGGGTCATGACACTTGGAAAAAATGCAACTGGTGAGACATGGCCTGACAGGTCGTGACACTTGGTGAAAATCCAACTGGTGAGACATGGCTTGTGAGGTCATGACACTTGGCAAAAATGCAACTGTTGAGACATGGCCTGACAGGTCGTGACACTTGGCGAAAATCCAACTGGTGAGACATGGCCTGTCAGGTACCGACACTTGGTGAAAATCCAACTGTTGAGACATGCCCTGTTAGGTCTCGACGCTTTGTGAAAAACTTGGCAAAAATGCAACTGGTGAGACATGGCCTGTCAAGTCGTGACACTTGGCGAAAATCCAACTGCTGAGACATGGCCTGTCAGGTCCCGACGCTTGGTGAAAATGTAACGGCCGAGATATGGCCTATCATGTCGTGACACTTGGTAAAAAAATTAATGCCTGTCAGATCGTGACACTTGGCAGAAATCGAATACCTGAAATATGGCTTGTCAGATCGTGACACTTGGCAGAAACCCAATGGCTGACATCTGGCCTGTCAAATTGTGACACTTGGCGGAAAACCAATGGTTGATATCTGGCCTGTCAGATCGTGACATTTCGCGCTCACCAAACGGCTGAGGTCTGTCCTGTCAGATTGTGACACTTGGTACAAAGCCAATGGCTAACATCTGTCTTGTCAGATCGTGACACTTGGCAGAAACCCAATGGATAACATTTGTTCTGTCAGATCGTGACACTTGGCAGAAAACCAATGGCTGATATTTGTCTTGTCAGATCGTGACACTTGGCGCTCATCGAATGGCTAAGATCTGTCCTGTCAGATCGTGACACTTAGTAGTCATCGAATAGCTAAAATCTGTCCTGTCAGATCGTGACACTTGGCAGAAACCAAATGGCTGACATCTATCCTGTCAGATCGTGACACTTGGTGCTTATCGAATGGCTAAGATATATCCTGTCAGATCGTGACACTTGGCAGAAACCCAATGGGTGACATCTGTCCTGTCAAATCGTGACACTTGGTGCTCATCGAATGGCTAAGATCTGTCCTATCAGATCTTGACACTTGGTGCTCATCGAATGGCTAAGATCAGTCCTGTCAGATCGTAAAACTTGGCGATCATCGAATGGCTAAGATCTGTCCTGTCAGATCGAGACACTTGGCGATCATGGAAACACTGACATATCTTTTGTGAGGTCGCGACCCCTGGCATAAATCAAATGGCTGAGATATCTCCTGTGAGGCCGCGACACTTGGCATAAATCCAATGGCTAAGACCTGGGCGGTTGGGCGTGACACTTGGCACAAATCCAACGACTGAGACCTGGGAGTTTAGGGCGTGACACGTGGAACAAATCCAATGGCTGAGATGTAGCCAGCCAGGTCGGGACACTAGGCGGAAATCGACGGTTGAGATGTAAAAATATGGAAAAATCCACAGATCATAGAGCCACATCTCAGCGTCTACACAGGTAGGGCATTGTGATATGCATATTTCCCATGAGTTGGCTTGATGATGGTTTTAAATATTGTGTGAGAGTTTAGTGTCAAAGCAGCTAAAACCAAAGTGACACAACATGATTGGTTGTTTCTACTTTAAAATCTATTGTAGTTGGCATGTTTGCGTAGGGAAGGTTCTAGGCCTTGGCATTATTAACTTGTGGGTGGGTGACTAAGATGCTCCATCATTTTGAATATCTTCCTCACGCTTATTAATTAGAACGATAATATTCATGACTTTTGCCTCACCTATGGCTGACCTACTTCTGTCGACATCATCTCATTTACTCCAGAATTCAGGTCTAGGGGGCAGTGTACCTTGGTTTGAACTCTTCTCAGCATGATCGTGATCTATACACTTGATGGTCCAGTGATGCAGCAGTAGCTATTGATGATTCCCGGGCGTGTGTGAGATGTCTCAACCCTCATGAGGGGGTGGCCCTGCAGGTAGCCCCCCACATGCCCGGAGGACTTTTTTATTTCCGCCCTTGATGCAGCTCCTCTCATTTGATGATATCGGCCTCAACCGTTTGCAGCGCCTCTTCGATTTGCATATATCAGTTAGATGTTGTGATCCCTTCCTTGTGTGTAGGGGGAATTTGGGTATATTTGTATCTCATGTACTAAAATCTTCTTGTATAAGTCCTGACGGTTATTCCAGGCATCACATGTATGTGGGATTCATCATTTTATTTATCTGGCTCATGTTTAGGCCATCATATGCTTCATCCTTGTGTTCCGTGGTTTTCCGGGCGCCTTATTCTTTATACTATTGTATCGGCGGGCATAGGTATGCATCCCCCACCACCTTTCATACTGGTACTACTTCATCACCTAGAGACTTGTTGCACCTGTAAGCCTCGTCTCCTCATGGTCTAGTCCTTTAGCACATTAGACTACCTTACATTCCTCTCTCTCACTTCCCTCTTGATGCCTAGTGGTTGAGTTCTTACAACGTACTTCGGTCATACGATTTGCTCCTAACACTCGTACGTTGGGGGGCAATCTGTTACACCATTGTTTTGGTCATCTAATTCATTATCATTAGATGAACCCAAGTACACCATGTAAGACCAATTTTACTCTAAGTAAAATTGCTTTCACCATATAAAATAACATTTATCTATATTTCCTGGTCATATTTAACCCAAAACAAGGAAATTAATTAAATAAATCATTATTTATTTAAGTATTTCCTAAGAATAAGTTATTCAAATCATTATTTAAATAATATTCCTAGTTAAATTTGACTAAATAATTTTTAAATAATTAAATAAATCATTATTTATTTAATTATATTCCCATCATGTCCCTAAAATAATAAATAAATCATTTATTTATTTATTGTTTATAAATAAAGGAATTGACCCAAGTCAAAAGACCTTTTCCCTCCAACAAATATAATAAAATATTCCTAAAGGGTGATTCTAGAATTTGATTAAAAATATTTTATTCATGCACCGAGTTCTAGAACACCCCAACATTTTGTTATAAATAGAAGGGTTTTCCCCATTCATTATTCACCTTCATTGCATTAGATCACACTAGATCTACTCTTGGTCACCATTTTCCATTTTTGCTTTGTGAGCTCCTATTGAGTTCTATGTTTGTCAGGGTTTTTCTATCACAATAAGAGAGAGGAATTTTAGATCTGAAATGCTGAGGACTTTCAAGAACCCATCCCATTGAGGAGAACTAGAAAACACCTTTCTTGTTTTCCTCTCAGGTGCCCCATTCTTTAATATAATACAAATCATTATTTTAAACACTTTGTTCTTGTCTTGTCTATTGGATGCATGGAGCCATATTATATTTTATCTGCTTAATGTCTTTTGTGCTTAGATCTGAATTTGTGCAGCAGACTTAAAGATATTTTGCAGCGATAATCGATGTTAGGGCTATTTGTTATGCGTAGCTAAAGTGATCTTTTACGACGAAAGATTCATACTAACAATTGGCGACTCCACACGGGTTTTATTTTACGACCGCTGTCGTTTTATATATTCTTGCATATCCAGCTGTTTCAGAGCCTAGGGTTTCTCTTCCATTTTCTGTTTTCCCTATTTTTATGGTGTTTTTCACCCCTAAAACCCTCAAAAAGTCAAATTTTTAACTTCCGTGTGTTTTTGGCCTTATTGCGCAGGTCACAGACATCAGCCGTAGCTGAGATGACAATTTTTTTCTGAAATCTGCTAGCAAGACAGCCGGATCTGCAGGGCGCACTTATCGGCCCAAAAAGTGCGACCTGAGCTTGAGGACGCACTTTTCTGCCCCAAACTTGTGACCTGGATTGAAAACAGGTCAGAACCTGCGACTTGCACTTTTTCAGCAAATTTTTCAGCACTTTTTCTGGGTTTGTCTGAAGCTTCTGTTAGGGTTTTATAGCCTCCGTCTCTACCCATTTAGACCTGTTTCTGATCTGCTTCATTCAACTAAGAGGGAATCTTGCCCCTTAGGGCTCTAGTACCCTCCACTTTTTGTGGGAGAGTCTTTGCTGTTTCAGAAGTCTGAATTTTCAGAGTTTCAGCTTTATTTTTCTCAGATCTGATACCTCCTTTTCAGATCCCTTTAGATCAGCTCTTCCCCCTCTCAAATCACCTCATATCATTTTGTTTGGGTTCCTTTCCACGACCATCGCCTTGTCTCTTCCATTTTTAGTTGATCTCCTCCTTTTTAGCAACAACCTTGCCTCTGCCTATTTGCTATTCTCTGCACCACTTGTCAGTAGATTTATCCTTTAGATCCAAGTCCCTCCTGACATTAGATCTATTGGCCTCCTTTTTGCGTGCTTGGCTTAGTTTTTTCCCTCTTATAGACTAGTTTTCAGAGACTCGCCTTCTGGGGTTACATTGACACATTAGTAGCTGCTAATTTTCTGCTCTTTTCGTTTCATTTACTGCAGACTTATTTTCAGTTACACAACACACTTTTTCTTTTACTCTAAAAAACGTCTGGGTTTAAACAATTAAAATTAACGCATGCCACACACTGACCCTAAGTGAAGAAGCACCTGGTTAACGCCACCTGGCAAAGACTTTAAAATCAATTGTCACTGCACCTCTCTGCCCTTGACCTCACTTGATTTTTCCCCTCCCTGCCGTTGTCGGTTTTTCTTCTTCCTATCATCATTTGCGCCCCCAAGGCGCCTCTCCCGGAGGCTTCTTGGCCTTCACCCTCAGTTTCCGATCGGTCGACTTCCTCCTTCTCGTCGTTCTCGAGTAAGTCCTCCCCTGAGTCTGCACTCCGACTCTTCTTCTGATTGTTCGGGTTCTCCCCCTAATTTTGGTTCTCCCTCTTTTACCTTCACCACGTCTAGTTCAGGACCTAGCCCAAACCCCAGTTCTACCGCTGGGTCCATTTCCAGTGGAACCACTATGGGACCTACCTCAACCGCCCCATTACTCCCTTATATGGCCGGCCTCAGTCTCCCCGACTTCAATCAGCTGATTAATGATCCTATTCGCCACGATGTTAGTTGGCCTACTATGCCAAACAAGCTCCCCTCTGACATTTCCAAGGTTGAAGGCCTTGCTAGTGAAGATCCCTCTAACCATATCTGATCTTTCCACATGTGGTGTTCCTCCAATTCCATCACCGATGACTCCATCCATCTTCGTTTGTTCCAACACACGCTTACCGGCGAAGCTTCCAAATGGTATGTTGATCAAGCCCCCTCTTCCCATACCACCTTTGCAACCATTGCCCAAGCGTTTTTATCCTATTTCCAGTTCCCCCTCCGATACGACACTGGCACTGAACTCTTAACTTCTTTCCATCAATCCTCTTCGACCCGCCTTTCTGCTCATGTCTAGGAATGGCGGCGAAGATGGATCTTGTGTCGTGCTCCCCCCTTTGAAGATTGGGTTTACATGGACTGGTTCCTTCGCTCTCTCTTACCTCCCATTGGCAAGGATGTCGCATCCCATTTTCCCCAAACCGAAGAAGCCACCCTCCAAATAGCCTTGAAATATGACCTTATTTATGCCCAATCTGGTTATGTTTATACCGTCCTTCCTGACCTTCCCAAGCCCGGTGGCCCTAATGCTTCGGGGGCATCTCACTCTGCCGATGGTATCGTTGGAGCCCTGTCACATACCTCTGCCCAACCTCTTCCGAGCCATGGTTTCCCTCCATGGGCCAGCCCCTCTGGCACTTTTTCCCCTCCCAGTAGCATGTATTTAGTATACGGCATGCCTCCTCCTTTTTCCCGCCCTCCTACTTACCTCACTTCTACCCACCCTACCCCTTATCCGTATCCGCAGCCTAGTGTCCCAGCTCCCCCAGCATTTGGACCTCCCACTCCCTTGCCTTTTCCACCCTTATTACCCCCTCTAGGGCAAGTCTTTGCACAACAGGGGGCACCTAATTTTCTTCCTTCTCGAAGAAAGAGGAAAGGCAATCAATCTGCCCCTGGTAATCGTGGACCCAATCCTTCAAGTATTGATCCTCACACTGCTACCCACCCACAGGGTTCTCAGCCCAAGCCGAACAAGCCACTTCGCACCAACAAGCCCTGTTCGTGTTGCGGTGTTTATGGGCATTACACTCACGACTTTCCCTTATTACCACAAATGCGGCAGATGTCGAATTCGCAAACCACCGTGCAGGGACAACATCCCTCCCCTACTATCCCTCCCACCCCAGCTACTTCTCAACCTGCTGTGTTTACCGATCCTTTCCCTCAACAAGGATTTGTGGCCACTCAACCCCCTCATGCCCCAGTAACCACTCAACCTTCCCCTTCTGGTTCCTCTGATTACCAGATTCTCATGATGGCCTCTGACCCACCTCTCACCGTCGACCTCAACCTTCAAACTCGGTCCCGTCAGTATTCCTACCGAGCCTCTATCGACACCCAATGGTCCCTTGCAACTCCCTCCACCCAAAGCCGAGTTTCATCCCAAGCCTCCCAAGGAACCATTATGCCGAAATGCTGTCTCTGGTCGGGCTGCCCATTCATACATCATAGTAGATGATCTGGCCCAATCTCCTGCTACCATTTCAACACTAGAACTCCTCCAGTCGTGTCCTTCCCAAAAGAGGGCTCTACTATCTGCCATGGGCGCTGTAGATCCTGCTAATGACCAATTGATTGTTTTCGATGCTCTTCAGTCAGAACATCCCCCTCTTCCTCCTTCGGTTGCTTTCCAAATCACAGTCAAAATCTGAAACACCAATGTTGCTTGGTGTATTATTGATGAGGGGGCATCTACCTATGTAATGTCCGCTTCGGTTTGGAAACCACTCGGATCCCCTGAACTGGCCCCTTCCACCATCACCCTTCGCACATGGGATGGCCATGCCTCCCAGCCCATCAGCCTATTCCGTAACTGTCCTATCACCCTTGGCGGCAAGATTGTTTGTGTTGACGTCGAAGTTATCGATGCCCCTCTTGACTACAACATCCTTTTGGGGCGTAGTTACACCTATGCCATGTCAGCTGTCCCATCCGCAGTCCACCGCAAGATTTTTTTCCCTCATAATGGCAAGATTGTCACCATTGAATAATTGACCTACCATGAACCACAATCTCAGACCTCCCCTGAGTCCACCATCTCTACTGTCACCAATAAACCAACTGTTGATTCTTTGACCAGTGTTTCCCCTGGCGTCTACAAAGACTTCTCTTTGATTGGAAATTTTCCTGGTCCTCCCCCTCCTCCTGTCTTTGACCCCAGCTTAGCGAATGTTTGCATGATGCAATCGTCTCAGGTTGGCCTTCCGCAGCCTACTCTGGCTAGTCAGCAACCTCAATCTCGCCCACCGCCTCCTCCTCCTAGCCCTTCGCTTCAGTCAACCAAACCTTTTTCACCTAACCCTTCCCATCACACTCAGGAATCCCCCTACCCTCCTGAGTCTGTTCCCTTCGATCTCCACCATATGGGAGCCGTCCCCCCTAGTCGTTACCCCGCCAGTCAAATATCTTTCCTTGGCCCCCCTCCCGGCGTCTACTCAGTCCCTGTCATGGCCACCCTTTCCCTACCTAATTTAACTTGGGAATACCAGTATGGTATCTTACTCCTCTAGCAAAAACCCCACTGGGCCACCCCAAATCATACATAGCTGTGAAACTAGTGCAACCGATTCCCTTCGCTCCTTCTACCGCTACAGTGCCCCTAGCCCCTCTGCAGGACCCTCCCCATGTAGCAACCCCTACAGGAAAGAAAAGAAAAAACTCGAAAGGGGGCATCCAAAGACAAGGCCACCGCACCTGACCCTACCCCTCCCCCTCCCCAATCCCCCAAGCCTTGTGCCTTGTGTGATGGTATCGGTCACCCCACCCATACTTGTCCCGAGTTGCCCCGTATCCAAACTATGGTTAAAATCGCGTTCCCTGAATCGACGGTCCCTGAAACCTCTGTTTCTTTCTCATCCACAGCCAAGACCTCAAAGACTCTTCACACCAACAAACCCTGTGCTCTGTGTGGCATCCATGGCCATTACTCTCACCATTTTCCTCACCTCACACATTACCGAGCCTCTTTAGAGGTCATTCGCGAGTACGAAATTGAACAAAGTCAATCCACATCTCCCATCCTTGCTCAATATGCATCAGGTCTACTCGAGGATCCTCCTACTACCATTGACATTCCTCCCCCTGATGTTGAAATGTCAGAATCTGCTGCTCCCCTCCTATACCTATCATCATCCACGCAACCATCTGAGTACATTCCCTCCGAATCCACTCCCTCTGTTCTGCTTGATCCTCCTTCAGACACATTCTCGAGCTCTTCATGTTTTGACCATCTTTTTACCTGTTCTTCTGTCATTCCCCGTGATGACCCATATCTATGCCTCTCTTCCCACACTGTTGATTTCGGTAGCTTTGCAGCGTTGTATGGTCCCCTCGACCCTTCCATTCCCTCCCATAATCACAATCATACCATCCGTATCTTGGATGTTCTTCGCAGCCTGAGTCCTCGCTCTTCATCCCATAGTTCTCATCCATATCCCTCTCATCGATCTATGAGTCCTAGACCTCCTACCCAGACTGCTCCCTCCCATAGCCGTCAGTGGATGTCTATCCTCTACTCACGCTTGCCCTCCTTTTTCTCATCCCTCCCATTTGTGGTCCCGCGACACTATTATTTCGGCTCTCTCCCCCAACCATTATCTTGGCTATGCTGATGGGGCAAGTCGCTCTTCTCGGAATCTCGCTTCAGCAACATGGGCCATCTTTACCCCCTTGCATACCCTGGTTCTTGCAAATGGGGTATGCATTGGTAATGCCACCAATAATCAGGCCGAATATGATGCCGTGCGTGGTCTATTAGTCGATGCCCTCTCTCATCACATCCTCCATCTGCATGTTCATTTAGATTCCCTACTTCTTGTCCTACAACTTAATGGTGTCTATCGTGTGCATAACCCTATCCTGTTTAGACAATATTTACGAGTGAAACTTTTGATACGTGCATTTAAATCCATTACATTCAACCATATCCCTCGACGTCAAAATCACTATGTCGATCAAATTGCAAATCATGTTCTAGACTGACATTTATCACACACAAGACAATAACATTTCACATCATCCAAAAAATATACATAAATCATATATATCATATAACATGTGTTTTTAGAGTCCATCTGCTCTAAAACATATCACATGCCCATAGCATGGTACAAAAAGAAAAACTACAAAATGGGGTGCACCACTTGCCCCTACAAAAACACTGGGGGACACCATTTGCCCCACATCTAATCACTCTCCGGAGGATCCCGAGCCAATGGCTCTGCTCCCGCAGCTCGTAGATCACGCACAGTTTGACCGGCCATCGCCATGCGTTTCATGATACCTCGCCATTCCGAGGGTAGCCCAATACATAACTCTATGTATTGGTCATCTAAATCCTGCCAACCATGCTCCGACACACCGGTCAGCAACCCCTCACATCTACGACGGATGTCCTCCACCAGAGCGGCCATATCCTCGTTCTGTGCTGTCCTTGATCCACTCGCACCTGTAGCGCCTGCTGCTGCTAGTCGCCCCATATATCCGGTTGGTTTCACCGAAGCTATATTTGCATTCCAAAACATATAACGGTTAGTACCATGCATACTAGTCAAAATCTCTAAAATGCACATAACAGATTAGTTGCTTGTCACTTACCATCGGGCCCCCACACTCGACCAGGCGGAAGCGGCAAGTCCGGATCTCCCCAATAACTCATCCCACTATGGGGATAATCGTCTATGTATAGTGGCATCTGATCCCAATGGGCAAAGAACTCTGGTCGTAACACCCATCTGACTGCCTCTCCTCCTCCTCTACACAGTAATCGTTCCCACCGGCGCATTTGAGGCTCTCTCGGACCTCCATCAGGTAACTGTATATGGGGTCGCAAGGTCGGAATCTTCTCAAAGAAGAAAGAACACAAAACAGTCCCATAGGCACAATCATGATTCACTTGTCGTTTCACCAACACCAACATCATCTGGGCCCACCCATAGTAGGTCCCACTCAGCACACTCTCCACAATCATCATCTGCCCTCTACTGATGTGATGGAACACCTGGCTACCCAAGATCTGCAACACTGCTGCGGCCACTGCCCGAGTCTCAAACCTCTCTAGATCACCAATGGATATCCGAGTCCCTTTGACTTGGACACCTGGTCGACAATGCCACTCAACAAAATCCATAATGTTACGCCCCTATGGTAACACTGGCTGTGTGTTTCCCACCATCCCTAATGGTGGGAGACCAGTCAAGAAATACAAATCCTGGACCATCAGCTCAATCTTGTGCCCTTACACTACAAACGCCTCATGATCTGGATCCCAATAACTGATAATCCGGGCCAAAAAGGGCTCTCCAGCCCTCATCAACGGGTTCTTTCAGAACCCCATACCTAGCCAGTGCACGACGGACACCCTGATATGCCTGGATTTCCGTCCGTAATGTACCTAAGTCTCTCTCTCGCCACTTGATCCATATATCTGCCATATCTGCACAAAAACATCATTTTTGTCAGCCTCCAGATCAACAAAACTGCATTAAACTACACCAAAACAGTATCTCAGCACATGACAGCACTGAAACCCCGCACATCTAATAGGTCGCACTTTTTGGGCACAACTTGGGCCAGGTCGCACTTTTCAGGCCAAAACCTGCGTCCCAGGTTGCAGTTTTTGCCCCAAAAAGTGCGATCTAACCGTAATGATGAAGTAGGGGCAGTTACTGAGAATTAAAGCCCTAATCTGCAATTTGAATCCATAAAAAACAAAGCTTAGGATTAGGCCTCTTACCTACAACTGACGGATCACAATTCCAACGGTCGTTTTGTCCGTTACGATCGCCGCAAGATTTAGGGCCTTCTCTCCTCTCCACATTCACCACAGCTACACAAGCAAATAAATGATTTTGGAGGGAAAACGCCCTATTAGAAGAAAACCGCTGTTTTTTCTTTCGCCCGCTGTGACCAAACCGTAGCCCCGTTTGACCAACCATCTGCACCGTTGGAAAGCTCTCACTGAGCAACCAAATGGGTATTTGTCAGTTTTTATGTTTTGATACTTCACTAGGAAACATTTCGTCCATGAAGGGTCTATTCACCTCTTCTCAAAATCGAATTTCTTCACTTACGACACTTGTACTTGGGGCACCACTTTTCCTTCTTACTCGTCTTCGTTCGTGTTGATTTTCGTCATGAGATACCCCATTGTACTCATGCTTTTATGGTTCCCCACTGAACCCTTACTATAAGGCAGCACCATCAAGTCGCCCTTGTTTAGAGCATTCCAGTCGAGTCATCATTACATTCATGGCGCCTATTTCGAGTCCCTTTGTACCCCGCTATAGTCCTCCCTCCTGTCTTGCTTGATCCCTCTCTCATGCCGCACATTATGGACTTCCACACCCTTGTCCCCTATCCCCCCTGATATTGTGTTAGTCGCTGCCAAGCTATTCATGCCCTTTACGCTCTAATAAGGGAAGTTGTCCAAACACTCCTCCATATCCCTCATCCCATCATCATCATTAGTGTCTCTTTGTTCGTCACTCTACTATTTTCCCTCATGCCTTAGTTGAGGGTTCCCCTATTGACTCACATATGGCGGACCTACTTCTGTTGACATTAGCTCATTTACTCCAGAAGTCAGGTCTAGGGGGCAGTGTACCTTGGTTCCAGCTCTTCTCATCATGATCGTGATCTCTACACTTGATGGTCTAGTGATGCAGCAGCAGCTATTGATGATTCCCGAGCATGTGTGAGATGTCTCAACCCTCATGAGGGGGTGGCCCTGCAGGTAGCCCCCCACACGCCCGGATGACTTTTTTATTTCCACCCTTGATGCAGCTCCTCTCATTTGATGATATCGGCCTCAACCGCTTGCAATGCCTCTTCGATTTGCATATATCATTTATATGTTGTGAGCCCTTCCCCGTGTGTAGGGGGCATTTGGGTATATTTGTATCTCATGTACTAAAATATTCTTGTATAAGTCCAGACGGTTATTCCAGGCATCGCATGTATGTGGGATTCATCATTTTATTTATCTGGCTCATGTTTAGGCCAACATATTCTTCATCCTTGCGTTTCGTGGTTTTCCGAGCGCCTTATTCTTTGTACTATTGTATCGGCGGGCATAGGTATGCCTCCCTCGCCGCCTTTCATAGTGGTACTACTTCATCACCTAGAGACTTGTTGCACCTGTAAGTCTCGTCTCCTCAGGGTCTAGTCCTTTAGCACATTAGACTACCTTTAATTCCTCTCTCTCACTTCGCTATTGACGCCTAGTGATTGAGTTCTTACAACGTACTTCGGTCATACGATTTGCTCCTAACACTCGTACGTTGGGGGGAAATCTGTTACACCAATTTTTTTGGTCATCTAATTCACTATCATTAGATGAACCCAAGTACACCATGTAAGACCAATTTTACTCTAAGTAAAATTGATTTCACCATATAAAATAACATTTATCTATATTTCCTGGTCATATTTAACCCAAAACAAGGAAATTAATTAAATAAATCATTATTTATTTAAGTATTTACTAGGAATAAGTTGTTCAAATCATTATTTAAATAATATTCCTAGTTAAATTTGACTAAATCATTTTTAAATAATTAAATAAATCATTATTTATTTAATTATATTCCCATCATGTCCCTAAAATAATAAATAAATCATTTATTTATTTTTTGTTTATAAATAAAGGAATTGACCCAATTCAAAAGACCTTTTCCCTCCAACAAATATAATAAAATATTCCTAAAGGGTGATTCTAGAATTTGATTAATAATATTTTATTCATGCACTGAGTTCTAGAACACCCCACCATTTTTTTATAAATAGAAGGGTTTTCCCCATTCATTAGTCACCTTCATTGCATTAGATCACACTAGATCTACTCTTGGTCACCATTTTCCATTTTTTCTTTGTGAGCTCCTATTGAGTTCTATGTTTGTCAGGGTTTTTCTACCACAATAAGAGAGAGGAATTTTAGATATGAAATGCTGAGGAATTTCAAGAACCCATCCCATTGAGGAGAACTGGAAAACACCTTTCTTGTTTTCCTCTCAGGTGCCCCATTCTTTAATATAATACAAATCATTCTTTTAAACACTTTGTTCTTGTCTTGTCTATATGATGCATGGAGGCATATTATATTTTATCTGCTTAATGTCTTTTGTGCTTAGATCTAAATTTGTGCAGCAGACTTAAAGATATTTTGCAGCGATAATCGATGTTAGGGATATTTGTTATGCGTAGCTAAAGTGATCTTTTACGATGAAAGATTCATACTAGCAACATTTCCCTTACCTACCCAACTATTTTGTGCTCCCACAACACCTACCCCACCCTCCCTACCTTATGTTCCCACAACCCTTATCCCACAACAAAGAGAGACATGCATTTATGTTGTAGATACAATTCCAAGATGCAGTGTTTTTTAATAGCCTTGGATGACTAGTTTTGATAATTGAAGCATGAAGAGCTAATGTTATGGTTAAATTTGAATTTTTGTATTTTATTATGCTTTTAATTTTGATCTATTTGGGTTGTCACATGGTTTCACTCAGTTAATGATTCAGAGATTGTATTTGGTAAAAATAAGGCTTGGAATTATTGAGGGGTTATTGCTTTGCTAAAGTGACAAAAGTGTTATGAATTATTGGGACATAGATCATTTATGAACTTGATATATATGTTTTTTCTTGTTATTTGATCTTATTATTAGAGACTTTATGATGATGTGATCTAGTAGGTGGAATTTGATGAACTTCTTTCTATTGGTATTATGAAAAGGCTTAATAGTGGTGTTAATAATAGCTTGATGAGCATAAGATGAGTATTGGCTTAAACTGGCATCTGAAAATATTTATAACAAATTTCCTTGATAAAATGAATGTGATGGATGATTGATGATGTCTTGCTGATTTCTTTTTGAGCTGAGTATATGGCTTGGCATTTTACAACATTGGTGAGCTAGGGTTTGATAAGCATAAGATTTATTTGAGAGTGTTATAATTCCACTTGGCATTTTATAGTGAGGTTTAGACTTGGTACTTGATAGATTCTAACAGTTAGTATAGCGAGAAAATAGTTTTTACATTGTTAAGGGTTTAACAATGTTTATTTGGATTGGTTATTTGTATGATTATTGTTTGGCTTCAAAGAGGTATTCAGTTATTTAGATTGAGCATATTGTTGGGTTGTAAATTTTGATAAATGATTGAGATAGGTGGATCCAGTATGAAAATTTTGGAATGTGGTCCACGAAGGTGCTGAGGGTCATAGCATTCAGTGAGGGAGTAGGATATTCCTTCCGGTAGGAACCGGTAAAGTTGATAAAGGAGTAATATTTCCTTTCCAGTAGGAGCTGGAGAACTTGTAGAGGTTGTATCCTATTGCATGTAGGAACTTGTGTACTGGTAAAATTTTTCTCTAGTAAAAGATGTAAGAAGACTTATTTTAATAATAAGAAGAAGAAGACATAACAACAACATCGATGATGTTATCCCCCATTGGGTTTCCACCTAAAAACTGGCGTCCATATGTGTTGATGTGTTTTGGATTCTTATGGTTTACATGATTTTATACTTAATGTTTCTCATGGTTTGTTTAATAGGCTATAATCTATAAAAAATGTTCTGTTAATGAAAAAATGATGAAGAAAAGTTTTGAAATGAATGCATAAACCAAGTAAATTTTAATTGGGAATGAAATCTTGATTCACCCCCCCCCGCCTGATATTTCTAACAATTGGTATTAGAGTATGTCTCTCTAATAAATCTTAACCACTTAAGATTATATCAGGGACAATGGGAAGGAAGCACAAGAATAATGTGACACAAAGGAAGAGGTCAAGCCAAGAAAGCAGTGATGGTGATGTATTCGATGTTGTGGAAATATCTGAATTCATAGATCAAGGATAATTAGTAGCAGAACAATCGAACTCAGGAAATATGGATAATAAAGGTATGTGTGATCACTAATTAGTCTTAACACTTTCATTGATAGGATTTTACGTGTCATTCACCTAGGTTCCATGTTGTTTCATGATCATATTAATGAAATTAAAAAAAAAAAAATGTGGTAAGGTTTACCCTAAGTCTAAAACCACCTTGAGCCTTGTCATATCAGTCAAGTCCACCTCATATCATTTAGTTTCCGCTCCCACATTTTCAAATTAAAAAAATAATCCACTTGTCATTGTTCCACCGTTTCATAGCTAATTGTATGGAAAAACAACAAATTTCGCTAGGAAATTGCATGACAATTCCATAGCGAAATTTTCAACAGTTTAATTGTTTTTGCTACGAAACTGGGTTTTTTCTGCAAAGATTGACATAGCGGTGTGAAATGTAAATTTTTTGATGGCTAAAGACAAAGGTGAGGTCATGCAAGTTAGTTATCATAATTCCGAAGCATGCAAGGTCATAATTTCCATAATCATTGCCTCTTCTGGTCACATGTGTCATATTTTTCCCACGAGCTATCAAATTACTTTTTAAAACTTTCCCCTAAGCCGCTCTTTGTAATTCATCATCCAAATTATTGCATGTAAAGCATCTCAATGTCACTATTTGAGAGCTAGTTCACCACGCAAAACAAGTTGTTTTCTAGTTTTGTTTTTGCAAGTGTCATAAGCAAGGAGGAAATGAGAGTATAAAGGATCAATGGCATCGAAGAAGAAAGCAAAAAAAGGTGGTTATTGTGTGAGGTATGAACCTATTAATTTGAAATTCTTAAATGAAGATCCCAGTGCTATGGAGGCCTTCAGGAAGGTGGGTTGCCTACAATTTTGTCAAAAGCTGCAAGGTTTTAATGTCCAAGTATCTAAAGACTTTGAAACAAATCTTACAGGGACAGCCTCAAAGTTTGGTGTTTTGAACCTCATAGTGTCACCTGATGTTGTTATGTGGATAAATCCTTCTTGTGGACAAGAACGATCTCCCTAGTATCCTAAGGATATCTAGAAACAAACAACCAAATGCAAACCATTTTCTCTAGATCATTTGTGATTTAGAATTATTAATAACAAAGTACGAGGACATGTCCCTACCTGAAGTCCAACACTTTCCGAAATATTCTATCCAGTCACTCAAAAAGAGGTCACTTCAGCATGTGAAACCTACAATCAAAGACAGATAAAAGGATTAAAAGCATATGCAAGATATAATAATTAAGAAAACACTAATATATCTTACTGATCAAGGAATCTAAGAATTGAATTAATCAAATAGATACATGAACAATTCGATGAGAAAATGGAATCGATTTGTATTAACATGCATAATAAGAAGTAACCTTACAACCTATCGCCTTGATGTTATACAGGTTCTTCCGGAGTCCTGAAAAATCGTCCTCTCTCAGATTGACAAGCCTTCTTCTCTCTGAACTAGCATGAAGTTATGAACATGAGTGTGTGATCATTCTCATATAAAAAATGGCTAGTATAGAGAGTATTCTCTCTTAAGAATTTCTTCAGCAACTACCACATGTGTGTCTACCCTTGAGGCTGAAACATGAGCTCAATTTATGGGAAATGGAGGTAGTTTTAGTTCCATGAAGAGGGGGATGGATTCCTCTCGTGAAGGGATTTGAGCTCCACATACCAAGGGATAAACTCCATGAGTGAAGGGATAGATCTCATGAGTAGAGGATAAAGCTCGAACTGAACGCGCTTCTAGAAGCTTCCAGTTGGGAGTATTCGACCAGCTGGGCTTCTAGAACTTAATTTTTCCTTTATTTGACTGTTTACATGGGTCTGTAGGTTTTATAAGCAAAACGTGTGGGATGTGCCGTAGGCTATAGTGAAAATATCTGCGGATCCACGGAAAGATCTAGGAAAAGTGTTGAGTTAGAATTTTTAGGGTTTTAATGAGCTTTTCTCCAATTCCAAGACTTGGTTTAGGAACATTAGGGTTTTTTACCTCTAAAGGAGCATAATATAGGTAGTGATGAACCTTTATAGATAGTAAAATTTCATGGTGACAAAATAACGTGTATCAGATTTCCCCCTAAAGTGTGAAGTCTGAGGTAGTTCTGAAGAGTGAAGTGCTTTATCTTTCCGAGGATTGGATTGGGACACACTGGTCGAAAACCTGTAAAAACATTCAATGCAAACATATATATGTATATCATCGTTGAGGTAGGCATTCCCATACTCAGATCAAAACTAACTACATGTTCTGGTACATAAATGATTTTAAAATTACATCAATAGTAGGCACAACATGGACATAGCCATCTATCATAAGTATTCTACTATATCACGAATAATAAAACTCCTTGCAGCCTGGATAGTGGAAACTAGATCCAGGGTCTTGATTTCCGCTTCCCGAACCAGTACGATTCTATCCATGCGATTGATTGTGTTGAATTTGAACATGGTAGAAACCACTTGATTACCAATATATGATGTGAACTGTTAAAAAGTGTGAGAGAAACCACCAATAATGGAAATGGCTCTCAAAGTACTCAGTACAATCTACGAAGTGTGAATGAATGATTTGCAGTCGAACACTACACGGAATCATTTGATCGAAGGTCAATGATGAAACCTATTATCGAAGGCGAGAAACCTGCCATTAGAGCATGCAGATCCCAAGGTACTGATAGGATTCTAGATCAAATTTCTAGATGATGAGCTATCGTCGATAGAAAGTGACCCGTCGCGGGAAAGCCTACGACACGAAACCATTAGATCAAGTTTTGAAGAAACATTTTGCAAGGAATAACTCAGGGATGGTCAATGAGAATGGAGAAAATGTTTGCAATGAATGGTTTATTTGAACTATTACTTGAACACATAACGACACTACAGATGGTTTGGTAACAATTAACCTAAAGCTAATACCTAGAAACCGGCTGAAGAATTTCAATGTGGTTTGATTAACTGTTAGACAAAGGATTTTCCCAACCCAGGTATAAGTGTGACAAAAGTGTCGTGTTGAAGAGTGGTATACTGCTTTTAAAACAAGGGTGACAACTGAATTCCTTTTCTCTTTTTCCCCACCATTTCTGGAAAGTATCTCTTTATTTTTGACAAGCTTTAGGAGGATAACAATTTCTTGTTTTATAAGCTCATCCTTCGGATGAGTCCATCTTAGTATTAAAATTGAACCCTAAGAAGGAGTGGTTTGTTCCTATTTGTAATTGATAGGTCCTTTACTGATAAATTTTAATGAGTCCAGTATAGGTGAAACTCGGTGTTTTTCAATTTTAGGGAGTCAAAAGAAAAACACAGGAAAACTCTGTGGTTTTACTTTTTCATAAATTTAGTCTCCCAAGCCCGAAAAAGGATAAAATAATATAGGAGAGAACTCTATTGACCATGATAAGTCAACATATACCTTTTTCGCAAACACTCCATTTCAGTCCAGAAAAGGGGTAAACTTATATTGAAAGGATGATTTTTCATTTCCTTTAACAAGTTTGAATAGTCAAGTACTCGACGATCTTTCCATGTTTAGAGAGTCTAAAAAGGGCTTAAAAGAGAACTCCAGGGTTTCTCTTTTTCGTAACTTTTAAGAGCCCGAAAAAGTGATAAAGTGTACTCATCATCAAAATAATTTTTTTCACCGGAAAAATATGTATTTTGCACAAAAACTCGAAAGATTAAACATATATGTTTTCAATAAGTAAAAAAACGAAAAAATACTTTTTAAAGTGGAAAATAAATAAATAAAATATTTTATTCATTCAAAAAACTTATAAAAAGGAGTTTAACAAAGTCATTTTTACCTTTTTTCTTCAAAGTTGTAAATTGAGAGCTTTTGGAAAAAATTTCCCGAGTTGATAATGGGAGAACCGACCACTCAAATCGAGATTCGTCAGAGCCAGGTAATCCACAACACTATTCTCTTCATTTCTATCCAATTAAAATCTCTTTTTTAGATTTAAATTCATTTTTTGAGGAGAAATTGTGTTTAAAGTTTTTCTCTCGGAGCTCCACGGGTCATACATGCGTTACCTGTGGACCCCGATAATTTTCTTAAAGGAAAATTATCAGGCTACTGCAGTTTTCGTGTGGAGCACGTGTGGACGTCCGTGCTATCTCTGCACAAAAACTGTGAAGGTGCCATGAACGGTTGAAAAATAATAAATTCTCTCTAAAATGGTTAAAGTTTCCCACTCTAGAAGTTTCTAACATTCAAATGCGTCCATTTGCAGACTATTTCACCATGCTAGAGTGGAGAGAACGTGAGCATGAAGGTATAGATGATGCAACTATGAATGATCCAGCCACAATGCATGCACTTAGAAATTGTGGTTTGTATAAATTCTGGGCAACTCAAGGTATGAGTGCAGAGGTGGAACTGATGACATGGTTAGTGAACAAGTGGGATGTTCAAGATTAGTGCTTTATCATTCGCGATCATCGGCTCGAAATTGAGCTCAAAGATATTTATTTTCTCACTGGATTATCCAAAAGAGGAGAAAACATCTCTTTGTTTGGAGCTAGGTAGGGTGGCCTACTCGTTGCTAATTAAAAACAAGAGTTTTACAGTGATGCAACAGATCCAAAGGATAATCGTATAGACATAAAGACTATCTTGCGACTCGATCTTAAATTTATTGCATTCACAGTAACCAGGTTGTGTGGAAGTGAGGCTCCACATGTAGCCACCAAATCTCAGATGTAGACCGCTGTAGAGTGTTTTGGAGGCACCATTTTCAATTGGTACGAAGGGGTATTGACCAACATGAAAGGCCAACTAACCAGAGAAAAAAATGCAAAGTTAAAAAAATTTGGGTATGGCGCCATCCCAATTTCTTTTGCTTTGGTGAGAATTCTATTCCTCTCCCCTCAGCTTATTCCTGTAGATCGTGGTGAACTTAGAGAACCTCGTATGGTATGTTGGGTTGCACTAATGTCCTACCATGGTGGTGACGATAGTGTGGTGGTTTGGTTTACTCCGACATAATTTATGTGGTTGCAGAATCAAATCTTCACAATTGAATATTTCCCTTATGCGGGTATAGATTTCATAGGTGATATCGAGATGTCCTTACCTCCAAGGGCGCAATGGGACAAATTAGTTAAGAGAATCATTTTGATGTGTTTTAACTCTAATTTTTTTTTTTTTTAACTGTCCAATATTGATAATAAAATTTTAAATACAGATGTTGGTCCACAACGGCCAGCTACACTTCGCCACTTTAAAATGCGACAATCAGAGCCTATAGTATAGCCCCAGGATCAGGTAGCAGAGATCTTAATTGATATGGAACACAAACTGGAGAGGTTGACTATAGATATTCCTGAGACGTCGACATATGATATTCCTCTCTGTCTTCAGAGACTTATTACAAATGTACCAGGACAGTTTAGGAGATTCCTGCACAAGGTGGCGCGTGCTATAGTCTACTATCATGATCATCACCAAGGATAGTGGATGATCATCGTGGATTGACATATTTTGTTTTTTGTATATGTATCTTTTAGATCATAAGGTGTTTTAGACCTATGATCACAGACAATGTAATATTTTTTAAAAACAAGAATCCTATCTATGATATTACTACTTTCTCTGACTATCTTGTTCAACATGTATCAAATGTTGTTTTGGTTTACTGTTTTAACATTGCAAATGTGCATTTAAAACAAGATTAGCTAATGCATCACCTAATGTGTTTAAATTTCTTGAAATGTGTTGATATTCAATGTAATCAAATTGTCTTTCCAAGAGACGGACCTTCAAAAAAATCTCAATAATGCTGGATTTTTAATTGTGTACACTCTGTTTAAATGTAATACAATGAGTTCTGAATCTAACCTAATGATCAAACGTCAAATACCAAATGAAATGGCATCAGATAATAAATCAATGACTGCGCTATATTCTGCAATATTTTTTGTTGTTTGATCAAGGCTTACCCCATGCATAGAAACTAACCCATCAGTGGGTGAATAGATAACCCAAGCTGCAGAAGAAATATTCTGTGTACTACGATAGGCACCATCAGCAAAACCAATGTATGTTTGAAGGGATGTCTACATCTTCAATATCAAGAGTAATCAGGATAAGTAGTGATAGTATCAAAAACAATCTTAAACTAGGCACACTTATCTAATCTAAGGCACACTAACTAGAAAAATAACTAATATACAAGTGAGATCTTCACACAATAATCAAGCATAATATCTCTTCAGATAAAGACCATTTACGAGCTTATCTAAAGAGACCCCATCATAGTTATTCAATTCATATGCCCCTTTTGCAAGTACTCGCTTGACAATGTAAGGACCATGCCACATTGGTTCAAATTTTCCAGATCCTAGCTTATCGTTAGCTTGATCATATATTAAGACTAGGTCACCTTCTGAAAAAACATGAGGTGTAACACTTCGATCATACTGACCTTTGACATGTTTTTTATGAGCTTCGACTACTAATGCAGCGGTGCGTCGAGTCTCATCTAATTGTGCTAAGTGAAAAAAGTGTTCTTCCTCTTCAGAGATAGCTGGTAGTAACTCTATAGCTAATTGGAGTGACGGTATTTCGCATTCAATGGGTAACAAAACCCTGTAGCAGTTTTTGCTGAGGTTTGGTATGCCCATAGCGCCGAAAAAAGCATGATATGCCAATTCGATTTGTGAGTTCTGATAATTCGTTTGATCGTGGTGGTTAAAACTTTATTAACACCTTCAACTTGACCATTAGCCTGCGGGTAATATGCAGTAGAATTATCATGGCATAGGCCAAGTTGATCAGAAATTCCGGTCATCATTGTATTTCGAAATGACTCCCATGGTCAGTGATAATAGCTTTGGGTACACTGAAATGAGCAATCACATGATTGAATATGAACATAGCGGTGGTTTTTCCATCTACCGTGAATGTATGGATCACCTCGTCCCATTTGGTAAATTAATCTACAACGAGAATAATATACCCATGCCCCCCGGCTGAGTGAGGGTTACATGTAATGAAATAAATGCCCCATTTCACAAAAGGACTGACAACAATTATGGGGTGAAGAGGATCTGGTGGTGCACACATCTTTCAATCAAATATTTGACAGTTGTGGCATTTTCGGACCGCAAGAATGAAATATTTGAATGATGATGGAAAAAAATAGCCAGTGCGCAATATATTTTGTGCTATGGCATACCTAGACATATGACCACCGCACACTCTAGAGTGGCAGTCATTCAAAACCCTTTCAACCTCTTCATGAGTTATGCAACGTCGAAAAATAGAATCCGTACCACGACGATAAAGTGTGTCCCCAACAATATTTTATTGCTAAGATTAGTAACGGATCCTCCGTCGATTTAAACGTGAAAGATCATGTCGAAAGGTTTGGGTTTGAAGATAAATGATGATATCTCCATACCATGGATCTAATTTACTGATAAGAAACATAGATTCATCTGCAATTGGATTCTTTACCACAGTTTCTATCTCAGTATTGGGAAAGTCACACATAAGTTTTGCAAACACCAGCGATTTCTTTGATTTAGATTTTTCGGATTCCAAATAAAACTGTTGTAGGATAACAGTCCATTTAGAGTATTTCCCCCCAAGTAATTGTTTTGTCAAAATGTACATCATTGGGTTGCAATTATAAATTAGAGTTTTCTTACATAACAATATGTAATGACAAAATCTTTGGACAGCTTGAACTGCTGCCAAGGAAAAATTTTCCACATGTGAATATTTAATTTCAGTTCGATTCAGATTCTGACTTAGATAGTAAATCACATGTTCATTGTGAAATTCATCCTCTTGATCTAAAACCATTCCAATAGTGGAATCAGAGCCTGCTAGGTATAAAAAGTAGTCTTGGTTGTAATTGGGTGGATGTAATAATGGTGCATGGGTTAACACGTGTTTTAGAGCATCAAAAGATCAAAAAACAATCTCATCCTAAATAAAAGGAACATTCTGTTTCAACAACCTGGTAAAACCTTTTGTTAACTCAACATAGTTCGGGATAAATCTACGCATAATTTTCTTTCCTTTGCAAACTCTGGAGTTGGCGAAGTGTGGGAGGAGGAGGTAAATTTATGATGGCCTCAACCTTTGAGGGATTGACACGAATGCTGGTTTTGGAAACAACGAATCCCAACAATCGTCTGGATTGCACACAAAAAACACACTTGTGGGATTCAAACGAATCCTGTAATACCTACATCTCATAAAAATTTCTCATAAATGAGTAGGATGATCTTCCTTGTGCAATTAATAATTAGGTAAATCATCCAGATAAGGCTGCATAATGTGTTTGATGTCATGAAAAGCATAATACATTTCCCTATGAAAAGTTTCACCAGCATTCTTTAATCCAAAAGGTAATTTACAGTAAGCAAATGTTCCCCAAGGAAAAATGAATGATGTTTTTTGGTTGATCTGCAGGAAGTATGTTTATTTGATTATATCCTGAAAATCCATGCATGAATGAAAACATCTCATTTCCGGCACAATCATCAATGATTTGGTCAATATAGGGTGTAGGATAATTGTCTTTTGGACACGTTTTATTGATATCCCTATAATCAACACATACTCATATAGTCCCTTATTTTTTAGTAACGGGAACTATATTAGATACCCAATCTGTTAATGGGATTAGATAAATAAATCTTGCTCTTAATAGTTTTTCAACTTCAGCTTTAATAGCAGCAGCTTTTCGCAGATGTATCGGACGTAATCATTGTCTAATAGGCTTTGCATCCGGGTATGTCTTTATTTCATGAACGAAAATTTTTGGATCAATTCCTAGCATTTCTTCATAGGACCAGGAAAATATGTCACGGAATTCTTGAAATAGGGCTTTATATGTATTAATTTCGTCAATTGTACAAGAAGAACCTATATGAATGTTTTCAATAACTCCAGGTTTAACTGATATGTCAATAGGAACAGTTGTAGAAATGTTTCCCAAATTAATCTTAGAATCCAAATTTGCAATCGATATAGGATTCTATGGTTCCCTGACATAATCAATTGTAAATATAGATGAAAAATTATTTTCAAACCTATCAAGTTTAGGTAAAAACAAAGATCTATGATGTAGATCATCCCAGGGTAATTCATCCATAGACAAAAATTCTCGAATACTTTCATCAGTATGAAACACTTGTTGAAAAGGATCAGAAGTAGATGTTAAGGCTGAACTTGATAGTGAAGAAGATTCTTCAGTGATCACATTCATTGGATCAAGATAAGTTGAAGGTGTGTTAGAAAATGACTATATTGTTGCATATGCCATCTCAAAAGGACTCAAAGGCATCTCTCCATTGAAAGAATTCATGACTCTTAAGGCACTATCCAAGGATCATCGAATGGAATAGTGCTTGATGAAATCAAATTGATATTAGCAATGGTATGCGGTACATTGGGTGGAGGCATAGAAAAGGTTCCCTTCAAAATGGAGTCCTTTACTAAACCTACTCCAACATCTTCATAAGGAATCATTGATTTTCCAACATGTTGGATACTATCTGTAGAAGCTGGGTCATACTAATAATATGACAACTGATCGATTTTCACAATCCTTCATTTATGAGGAAGCATGATTAACCGAAATATGGAAGATACGATAGTAGTCATAGCATAAGACCAAATTCGACCCAGAAGAAGGTTGTAATCCAGAGGGGCATTGACTACTTCCACATCTAGATTAACAGTTTTGCCTTCTACCTCTATAGCTAGATCCTGTTAAATTCCAAATGGATGGAATCCCCTTCCATCAAAAGCTTTAAGGATTGTTGAAGATTGGTTTAGTGTCGAAGAACCAAGAATTTTCCAACAGTTTAAAGACATTATGCACATAGATGCCCCCTCATCAATTACAGTATGAAAGATTTGTCTATTTTTGACTAATACCGGAATCTGAAAAGCCATCTGATGGGGCAGTCTTGGTGCAAAATTTTCTAAATCGAAGGCCATAAGATTATAATCCTAAGGATCTATAGTTCCAATAGATGATAAAATTAATTTCCTTTGTTCTGGACATGATTGTAGCACTTCTAAGGCCGACATTGTTGAAGGGGAAATCACCAAGTCTTCAACAATGTTGTAGTTGTGAGCAACTCTTGCATCTGGATTGAATGTTGATTTCTGAAGTACACCTTTAGCATGCGGTTTAATTACTAGATCAGGATTAGGTTTCTCGATATGAAGTGGATCAGAAACGGGAGGAGATGTAGCTGGTGTTGAATTAGAATTTTCTACTTCTTTACTAGTAATAGGATTTTTACTTCCATAGACTTGCGATCGTGTCGCAACCATAACTTCAAACATTATTAAAATATCTGCTAATGAATGTGAAGAAGATCCTATCATTTTTATATCTTGAGTAGGAAAAGGATCCTTCAAGATAGTGGGTGTGGGAAAAACTTTGAATAATTTAGAGACCTCATACCGATGCGAGCACTCTTTAGTAAAGTGATCCTTGTCATAGATAAGACAAGGATAACAAGGTTTTCATTTATCATCAGATGGTTCAGTTTTTTTGGTTTTATCTTTGGGAGACGAAGTCTGTTTATTTTAATTCTTGCCTTTCTTCTTATTACTGATTTTGGATTTAGTCGTAGATGAATCTACAATGTGAATGTCGGTAGAAGTTTCATGGGAAGAATCTCCTTTCGGTGAATCAGGTAAATTTATTATTGGAGAAGTAGTTTTTGAAGACTTCTTCTTACTTTTATTTGTGTTAACTAAACCAATTACACCATCTGCAGCATGATATCCTGAAGGAGTTGTAGTTATTTGACCAGGATGTGGTAAACTAGGATTTTTTTCTTACAAAGTACCAGACTGTGTATATACGAGGTTTAAGTACTGAGCTTGAGAAATGACCTGTTCCTTAGTAACAACTCCTCCCTTAGCCACATCTTCAGTGATCTTTGGAAGTAATGATTTCATGAACCATTCTGCCAAGATCTGATCCGGAATAAAAAATTTCACCAAACGTCTTCTACTTCTCCATTCATGTATGTGATCAGATATGTATGTAAAGGTAGATTGTTTTAATGAAGTCAATAATTCCGTGTCATTGTTGTATCTGACGAGAAACTGAAAATGTGTTAAGAAATCATTTGCTAAAGCATTGAAATTGTTGGATGAGCTACGAGGTAGTTCAATGTAGCATTTTGCAACTAAACCTATCAGTGTTCTCTGAAACAGTTGTAATAGAATAGAATCATAAATCAAAGGGTTGGATGCACACCAGAGGTGGTAAGTCATGACATGGTTTGAGAGGTCCTCTCCTGATTTCCCTTCAAATTTAGGGATATCATTGGGAAAATTATTTGGCATTGGCGGCCAATACAAAAGATAATAGATTGGATCATTTGTTAGGCGCAAAGACTTAGGTAAATCCAAAGTTGCTATGAATGGAAACCGACGGTTAGGGTCCAGAGAAAATTGATAACCTTGCGAAACTATACCAGTACTAGGAGGAGGATATCCAGGATATCCTGGAATATCCTGTGCATTTGGGATTGGAATACCTCTGAGATAACAAGGATTAGTGAGACCATATTGGTTTTAAGCTGGTATCTGATACATGTAACCAGCGTACGGTTGATGCTAGTATACTGGATTTTGTGCTACAAGCCCTTATTGATACTGCCCTTCATATGGTTGATAAAAAAAATGAGGTTGGATTTTTATAATTTTACTTGTACAAGGTGGTCCCATAGCCATCTGAACAATAGTCTGAACTGTGGGTCCAAGTTGTGGTGCATAAACTACAGGGATTTGTTGTGATACTTGAGGGGCTGTAGAAATAGGGGCTGTAGAAACTCCAGGAATAGGTGTGGTAGCTTGAACAGAAGTTGGTGCAGCAGTTTAAGGTGGAGTTCTAGGTGTACTCGGACGAGGCTGCTAAACTGTAACAGATGCAGGTACTTAAATCATAGGTTGGACAGGTTGGACAGGTTGGACAAGTTGGACAGGTTGCTATATTTGACTGTAGCCAATTGGTTGACCAGGTTGATAATAGGGTACTTGCACATTAGGTTGAAAATTCTGTTGAACTTGGGATGGATCCCACACCGTGTTTACTCAAGGATATGGAGGTCCCATTGAAGTTTGTGTTGCATAAGGAGGACCATAACTATGTTGATAATTTGGAACATATGCTTGATAATTAGTTGGATGATTCCCACCTCCCTAAAAAAATTGATGTTCCGGGTAGAACTGTGGCCCTAAGGGGGGTTTTTGTCCCTAGAAGGACGGTTTCCCTGACATAGCGTATTTTCCTTGAAGAGGTTGTGGACCCTGAACTGGGTACTGTCCTTGAGGTTGATATTTTCTTTGAGGTATGTACTGACCTTGAGGTATGTACTGTCCTTGAGGCTGCCCCCCAGGTGGTAAATTACTACCTTGAGGTTTCCCCCCAAGAGATAAATTACTACCTTGACGGTCAGGGCTAGGAATGTTTCCAAACATCATGTAAAAGTGTTCCCCACTCAAATTTTCAGTATGGGATTCATTTGGACCAGATGATGGTATATTTTTAGAGAGAAGGAGCTGCTCTTGAGAAAGTACCAGAAAGAGACTGGTATCCCACCGGAACAGACGGACCACCATACAAATATTATTCTGGTAAATAGATGACTCACCAGCCATGTTTAATGAAGGTTTGTAACCTCTTGGTATGGCGTAAAAAGGAATTCGAGGTGGCGAATAGTTTAGACCAGCATTGTGTAGAAAGTCTATCAACTAAGAATACCAAGGATCTTGTTTGAAAGGGCTATAGTAATTCGATTCACTTGGCCTAAGATCTAAAGTGTTCTAATGTGAAGGAAGAACAACTTCTTCCTTAGTGTTAGTAACTTCTTCAATACTAATGAGACCAAGAGGAAGATTTTTAGTGATACAATACTTCACTCTGGGTGAATCAGGATGATGAGGCGTTGGAGTAATGAACTCGAAAGCGGACTTAGATATAGGAGGTTCAGTTTCTGGTTCAGAAATTTCAGGATCAGGAGCTGATAATTCACTAGTTGTAGAAACAAGTTCAACTAGTTCAAAAATTGAACTCTTCTTGGAGTACTCTCTACTTTTTGAGGTTGATCTACTTCGTATTTAGGATGAATAATTATTGATGTTTCTTCATTTTCAATTGATCCAGTCCCTGATGCCTGTCCTTTCTCAGATTTAAGTTTTTCTAACTGGCTTGGTGTGTGCTCAGGTGGTTTCCCCTGCATTCTACGTGGTTGTCTAGGTAATTCAACCAGGATTAAAATTTTTAACACGCGAAATCAAAGAAAATTTCAAAAAAACGTCCTAAAGTCTCTAAGGAAACAATCAAATTGATCACACGCCTACAAAATCTAAGAGAGAAAACCACACACAAATAATAGATTCCCACACTAAAAGCACTATTTGGTGATGAAATCCAACGTCGTAGAATTTTAATGCAGAAATGGTGGTTGGAATAGTTACCCCGAAAACCTACTTAATGAAACATTTCGATGCAATTTTCTCCATTTAAACCATTTCAAAGTGAAGAGAACCCTTTGGAAAGCCCAAGTGAGTCTACTCGACGTCTGTTCCAGGTACAGTGGGACCTTCCCTCCATTTTCACCTTAGGAAATAATCCTAAATTTTATAGCCACTAAGGTCACCAACGAGAACAAATATACCTGGGGGAACACTCTACGATCCGATATACATGCAAGGGCATAGTAACTAGCTCAATCCCCTTGAAGGCTCCTTGATATAATCCAAGTTTTACCGACATGTGACCCCAGGCTCCTCGACAATGGTCTATCCAAGGTTTACCATTTTTAATACGTGCACATCTGCTATCTTTCCCAATGAGATAGGTACAATAACCTCACTGGTTCGGATATGATCTCGTGCTTGACTCTTTTAAGAAGAGTTTCCTAGAGCATACATGCTATAATTGGATTTTTCCTACTGAAATATTTCTACTTGTTTGTTTTAACTATCTTGGAATGTTAATTACAACCTATTACAAGACACTAGCCTAAGCTATGTTGGTGGAAAAGAGCCCTGGAAAATGTAAAATATCTAGATTGATCTTAATTAAAGCGTTGTTTTTAATTTGGCTGTTTCTTAAGATAGAAAGTATGGAAGTGAAACTTCAATTATGTTTTATGACCCAACTCAAAAATATGCTAAATTCATCTATATTGAAAATGCAAATCTTTTCTTTTCAATGAAACCTATTTAAAGAAAAGATTTGAGAGATTTAAATAACTTTCAAAGCATCAATTCTTTCTCTTTTAAATAAAAATCTTTGAAAAGAAGACGATTTCTTTGAGAACTCAATTTCATACGATGATCAATTACTCGTTCAAAATGAAATCCTTTATCAATTAGATCAGAAACTACAAATCATTTAACAAACTATTTCCAAAAAGAAGACCTTATTGAAAACTCCTAAAAACATAAAATTCAAAACCAAAAGGGAACACTAATGTTGAATTCTATCTAGAAAGTTTTGAGGATGCTTTTCTTAGTTTGTGATCGAACCAAGAAGAATTTTTGCTTATCTCAGCAAAAATCAAAGTATCCAACAATGGTTTAATGTGAAATTCAGGCCTTATCAAACTCTTCTAAATTTGCAAATGAAAATAAAACTCAATTTTCATAAAAGAAAAGTTTGCAACAAGTTCAATAGCTTAGCAAGAAAACAACAGAATACCAGTCAGCTAAGGTATAATAAGGTTTCTGATATAGAGCATCAATAAAGTAGGGCAAACACTCACTCGTAAAATGAAAATTAGATGCAAAACCACTCAAACACAAAAATTCTTGAAAGAAACTCACACATAAGACTTTGACAGTCAAGAAAAGTTTGTCAAACACGGAGAATCTGGTAATTTGGCTCCTGAAAAGAGAATTCTTAATTTTTCAAAAAATTTCCACAAGTCCGTAGGTTTCAATGTAGAATAGTGCAGTGCCACACTATTCTGAACTAAAAAATATGGAGGCTACTCCTCTATCTTTAAACAAAAACTATGGAGGCCAGGAAAAACACAAAAAAAATAAAAATTCAGATTTACTTTTTAGGGATTCGAGTAAGCTATCTACCCAACCTAGTTTTAGACTAATCAAAAACTAAAAATCAAACTGAAAAATAAAAAGGAAAACTAAGTTCTAGTCCATAGCAGAGTCTCCATTTTGTATGCGGATAAATCCTTCTTGCGGACAAGAAAAATATCCCTAGTATCCTAAGGATATCTAGAAACAAACAACCAAATGCAAACCATTTTCTCTAGATAATTTGTGATTTAGAATTTTTAATAACAAAGTATGAGGAAATGTCCCTACCTAAATTCCAACGCTTGCTGAAATCTCACATGTGAAACCTATTATCAAATACAGATAAAAGGATTAAAACCATCTGCAAGATATAATAATTGAGAAAAAATTAATCTATCTCAGTGATCAAGGAATCTAAGAATTGAATTACTCAAATAAATACATGAACAATTTTATGAGAAAATGGAATCCATTTGTATTAACTTGCATAATAAGAAGTAGCCTTACAACCTGTCACCTTGATGTTATACATGTTCTTCCCGGGTCCTGAACAACCATCCTCTCTCATATTGAAAAGCCTTCTTCTCTCTAAACTAGCATGAAGTTATGGACATGAGTGTGTGATCATTCTCATATCAAAAATGGATAGTATAGAGAGCATTCTCTCTTAAGAATTTCTTCAACAATTACCACATGTGTGTTTACCCTTGAGACTGAAACGTGAGCTCAATTTATAGGGAAATAGAGGTAGTTTCAGTTCCATGAATAAGGGGATGGATTCCTCTCATGAAGGGATTTGAGCTCCACATACCAAAGGATAAAATCCATGAGTGAAGGGATAGAGATCATGAATAGAGGATAAAGCTCGAACTGAACACACTTCTAGAAGCTTCCAGTTGGTAGAATATTCGAGTAGCTAGGTTTCTAGAACTTACTTTTTCCTTTATTTGACTATTTATGGAGGTCCTCAGGTTTTATAAGTAAAACTTGTAGGATGTGCCGCAGGCTATAGAGAAAATATCTGTGGATCCGCAAGAAAGAGCTAAGAAAAGTGCAGAGTTAGAATTTTTAGGGTTTTAATGAGTTTTTATCCAATTCCAAGACTTGGTTTAGGAACATTAGGGTTTTTGAACTCTAAGGGAGCATAATATAGGTAGTGTTGAACCTATATTTTCATTCAAATGTCATGGTGAAAAAATAGCGTGTAACAGATGCTATCTCTCAAGATACAAAAATACCCATAGGTGGTGAGGAATGGTTCAAAGGTACAAAATTCAGAATGAAAAACTGTGAAGAATTTCTCAAATAGGAGCACAGAGGAGATGACATGAAAAATGGAATAACTAGGGGCTACATGAAAGAAAACTATGCAAAATTCTTGTTGGTGGTCCAGAAATACTTTACCTATGAAGGGAGGTTCCACATGGTTTATTCTTATCATGTAAGCAATACTTTACCTAGGAGACTCCTTCTGCATTTTGTTGGTAAGCAACCACTTGACCTACCTTTATTTTCATTTAGAAGTTTGGGGAAGATGTCAAATAAGGTCCAGGCCAAGGCAGAGAGTAGTGAAACATCAATCTTTCACCATGGTCTAATTAAATTGTTAGTACTGGAGGAATTAAAAATGTTAAATAGAGATTGGGCCTCTTTTCTTTTCATGAGTGGATATGAAGTGGATTCAATAACACCAAAGAATATTTCAAAACCAAAGAGTACTCCATATCTAGATATAATAGAAGAGATTAATGAAGAAGGAGGACAACCTCATGTGGAACCAATGGACATTGAAGTTGAACCTTTGCAAGAGACTAATATCCCTCAGCCATCACCTGTAAGACAAAAAGAGAGAATTAGTAAATAGAGCAGTACGAGGGTAACAAGGAGCCAAAATGTTTCCAAGGGAAACTAGTAAGACATCCTCCAGTCAATAGATATTAAATAATCCCCAATTTTACAGGCGTAAGACATTGGAGATAGAAGAAAAATGCAGAAAGGTAAGTCTGTCAAGAAGTTGGATTTTGCAGGAGAGGATGTTGGTTTCATTTTCCAGCCAAGGAAGCCAATTACCAAATCACAACTTGCAAAGGATGCCATAGAAAGAAAAGAGCAGAAAATATCAGTGAAGGTAAGCAATGAGAGAACGTCATAGACCTATCTCCAGTAGCAGAAGAGGTCTTGGTACAAAGGAAACGAAAATAACATGTTGAAGAAAATACTGAAGTGCAAATTGTGCAAGAACAATTAAGGGAGCCCAGTGAAGAAGTAGTTGAATTCAAGTTGGAATTAAAGGAGTCTATGGTGGATAGACAACTAATGGAAAAATTTGTGAAGGAGATGAAGGAGCAGCTAGATAAGTATGATAAGACTTTGTCAAATGCCAAAAAGATGTTGAAGATAAGTCTTCCTCTGAGGAAGGTGGTACAAAACATAAGGAAAAGGAATTTTTGGTTATATTATGAGAGAGAAAATCTCAAAGGGCAGGTCAAAGAGTTGTAAGACCAAATGGACATGATTCAAGAAGAATTGAAGAAAAGAGGGTTGAAGATTAGATTGGGAGATGAACCCGAGGTACAACCTGTTGTTGTTAAAGATAAAGCAAACAAGGACTGAGGAGTTGATCTAATATATTTTTGTTTAATTTTATGGGTTGTGGGTGACACCAATTTTGTGTTAGAAGATGAATTTTTGAAGAAAAATACCAAATCTGCATTTGCAGCCAGATCAGGCAGTTTCATAGTGAGCTCCAGGCTTGAGGGCCGAAATTCACTACAAAATTTCTGAAGAATGATTTTTATTTAAAAAATCAGTTTTATGGAGATCCAAGGAGGGAAATCGATGGTATTTAGTTTTTTTTTTTTTTTCTGAGTAAGACTAAATCTATTAAGAGAAGAAATATAGTACAATCAAGGCTTGCATAGAAGCGAAGCAAGAGAACAGAGGAGCCGGAAATTATAGACTATCAACTTCGGTCCCCATGAGCAACCATGACAAGAGCAAAGATAACGGAAAGTACATAAACTAAAGAAACTAGTCTAGGGAGGCGACCCAGAATGGGTGGAGTCTCCCAGTCGGCATTTTTTCCCTTTCTTTTTACTGACTGTAACCCAGCCATTGAGAGCTGGCTAGATGGGAACCACCTGCAAGCTAATCTGCGCAGAAGGAGGAGTCTCCTTGTCTGAATCTGAAGACAACTCATGAGTGCGCTTCTGCGAAGTTGGAGGAGCCGTGGGATCTACTGGGCGTGCTGGTGGCGCTTCCCTCGGGGGGTTCTGATTCTCCTCCTCCACTTCTATATCCTCCTCATCAGAGCTACAGAAATCAAAGTCATCCATTGGAGGTCTATCACAAGGTTTCCAGTTCTTGGATTTGGATTTGCGCGGTATGTTCCTCTTTTTGTCGAGAAACGTCACACAAGTATTCTGAAGATGCCCAGTCTAATGGCAATGGTGACATCTGAAGGCAGTGTTCTCATAGTCTAAATTTTGCGTCCAATGAAAGTCCCCCACTTTGAGGTTGATCTGATCAGGGAGCCCTTTGCTAATGTCTATTTCTGCGCATATTCTGCCATAAGTATATAATCCTTTCTCTCCTCGAGAGGTGTCCGTTGCCAAGAAGCGGCCTAAATTATCCCCAATTCCTTGGAAGACTGCGAAATGCCATAGGTGAGCAGGGAGGTTTGGTAGACCGACCCAAATGGGAAACTTGGTGATGACAGCCAAAGAGGGATCGAAATCAAGGAACCAGGGGGTGAGGAAAAGTCCCGCTGATCCCCAGAACCAAGGGCCTCCTGTTAAGGCTTTCTTGTAGTCATCGCTGAAGACAAAGGCTACAATGAAGAAGCCTTTCGAGCAGAAGAAGACTTTGCAGTTTTTGGTCCAGTTGGAGTGAAGCCATTGGTATAGATCGGCCGTACGAGGCCAAAGTCCGTTAAATCTGCAAATAATGGCTATTTCTGCAAGCGTCTGACATTGATCATCCAGGGTTGGATGAGAGATTTCAATGGAGGGAGTATCCTCCATTTTATCCACCAGAAAAGGCTTGGGAGCCTCTGCTGGTTTGGCAGACTGCGGTTGGGCAGCATCTTTGCGGACTACATCTTTATAAGAGAAAGAAGGGGCAGAGGAGGTCTGCCCAATGGAACCACCTCTTAAACGAAAGGTAGCCACAATAGAAGCGTCTTTAAGAATACTGTAAAAATATAGGGGGAGGGGATTCATAAGTTGCTTACCCTTATAAAGCAATCTGAGATAAGTAGAGGGGATCCCCAGACGGTATTCGAGTTTTTGAAGGATGTCCTGCACAAGATCTGATCTGCTTGCCCACAACATCATTGTCTTACCCGAGAGTTTGACTTGGATCTGGAATTCTTGTGATTCTTCAGGTGTTTCTAGCTGGATTGGGAAATGAGATTGCTTCCAAAAGACAGCCGACCGGTCCATGTCCAGATATGGAAGCCTTTCATGCGGGCTCGGTGAACATAACCACTGCATGCGTTTGACAGTGAAGAGATCTATAAGATCTGGAGGGTAGCTATTACCCACAATGTGAGCAGCTAACGGAGCGGCTGCACTGGATCTAGCTGGAGCAATAGCCATAAAAACAGCCATCCAGATGGCTTCGGCCACAGAGTCGAGGGGAACGTCCATGAGCGAGGGTTTGAGTGAAAATGAAGCCTGCAAATTCAGATCTGCCACCTTGACGATGGGAATGGCTTGCCTTGGCATCGCTGCAAGCGTTGTGGCATTGCTAGCCTCTGTGAAGACCCCGGCTCCAAATCCGTCTGAAGCAATGTCAGGAAGCGTAGTCGCTCCGACGGCAGCGTCATAATCTTCAGGAGTGCTCCTGTGCTGCAGCAGGCAGACGAGCAGGTTCCAATCTTCTGTCTGGAGCATGAAAAGAAAGCGGCCGGCCCTCAGAGCTGCCGAGCCGGCGCTGACCAGAGACGTCTCGCTGCAAACCCTAAGAGTCGTTTTCGCCATCGCACTCTCCCAAAAAAAAATTATGAATCGAAATCGATGGTATTTAGTTATTTTGACCTGAAAAAACAATTTTTTATTAGCAGAGGTGGTATAAGAGAAGGTTAAAAGGCATAAGTGGGCACGCTACGAAATTTCGCTACGAAACTGCCTAATGACACTATTTTAGAGCGAAATATTTTTTAAGAGTTCTTGAAGGTTTGAATGGCATATGGAAGGACAACCAACCACCTGGAGACATCCAAGTAGATAGTGGGCCATCCCAGTAGAGATCCATTACTTGGTAGATGTGTCACTCATCCAAATCAATAGGAACACAAAGTTCTAAATAATGTTTATATTTTTTCTAAAAAATAGGATAGTTGTTTCTTAAATCTTGGGGATAAATTCATGTCTTAGTGATGGAGAATGCCACTCGAGCATATCATATTTTTCCATTTAATTGTCCCACTACTAGATAAGTGGATGAAATAAATGTAAAGTAGAGTCCTATTAGGAAAGTAAGTCTTTAATGACTAGGTGTCTTTTTCTATTCCAGAAATGTAGTTTTTAGTTATGATTAGGTATCAAAGTCATGGTTTGATGATCTATCCAGCTGGCCAGATCCTATGTAATGAAAAAAGGTCTATTTATAGGAATAAAATAAAATGAGAAAGGGTTGGAGAATTTTTTTGACATTACTACTATTGTAAATTTTCCATATTAGTAATAGATAGGCAGTGATTGTTCTCTGCTTCACTTGAGATCCTTGAGATGTTTCAATGAGTTTATTTGTTTCCTTTATATCTTTCTTCTAGTATCTTGATGTTAAATTACTCATAATTCATGTTATGCATGAGTTGACTTCCTTTTAGTATTCAGTTATTGATTATCCTCATGTGTTAATGTTGTCCATTCATTGAAACAGAAAAAGCCTCAGTTTCCATAAGTAGATATACTTGTCATTGAGTTCCTTTTACTGACTCCATTAGCCCAACGATAGTGAAATATTTCCCATTTTTCACCTGCAATAAAATACACTAAGACACTCATAGAATTAGCCATCTTTTTTTAGACCTAATTGAGAAAATCATTAGCTAAATTGAGAGAGCCCTCTTAGGCTAAAGAGGCTAATCCTCAGTCAAAATTTGGTTTGAAAGAGTTACTCTAAGTTGTCTGGTGGAGGAGCCCATGAGGTGATCCTGATTTATGCAGGAACGCAAAAAAATAAACACATAACCATAACTACAGAGATGCAACAGAAATAACACTTCATTTCATTAATATCAAAGAACTGGAATTTTCTTACAGACATAATGGAAATAAAACTAGCTAGGGCACTGGTAGCTATCTCTGAGAAGAGATGTGGTGGCTACAGGCCTCTGAACTCAGTAACAATGAGGCTCGAGGACCTATTTATTATTTAGAATAATGGGAAATCCTAAATAGCCAAAACCCTAACCCTAGGAGATGAAGCGCCAAAACTATGGGCCTCGTTTGGGTAAATTGGTGTTTCAACTTCCTAGGGGTGTAACTTTGGCATACGATCTCCGTTTGACATGTACCATACCTCGTTAGAAAGATCTATTTGAGGACTAAAAATTTTGAATGAGAAGCATCTGTCCATGGACCCATGTTGCTCTCCATTTTCCCAAAAAACGTCGTTTAGGGCCTCAAAACGGCTCCGGAAGTTCAGGACTCGAAAAACTGCTAAAAATAGTAAGTTGTGCCGAAACTGAAAAACTGAAAGAGACAATAGTGGGGCCCTAAGTGGAATAGGCGGGTGACCACCAATATCCACCTAGATCATTCCTCCCCCCTTAGGAAGAAATGGTCCCCATTGCGTTAAGTTCCTCCATGAGATGAGGAAATTTCTGCTGAACTTGGTCCCTGGTGAACCACTTTCCTTGGTGCAGGAGTTGGCCAGCTTTAACAACCCGATATAGTTGGATCTTCTGTTGGTGAGTGTTCTTTATTTTCATGTCCATGATACAATCTATGGTGGCCTTTTCCATGCAGTCTGGGTTTAACTCTATTGGTGTGAGTTGTTCTGCAATGTCCGAGGTGTCCAGTAGAGGTGGGAAGTAAGGACGAAGGCGATCCACATTGAAGACTAGGTGTAGACCAAGGAATGGTGGAATACTAAGCTTGAAGGAATTATTCCCTACAGCCTTGGTGATGGTGTACGACCCGTATCGGAGTGGGAAAAGCTTGCGGTGGGGTCCAGTGAGGCGCTCCTTCTGCAAATGCAGCCATACTTTGTCGCCCACCTGGAAGTTGTGTGGCACCCGGTGTTGATCATGGTGTTTCTTGTACTTGGCATTGGCTGTGTCCAATATATCATGAACCTGTTGGTGGATGTGTTGAATGCGCTCGATGAAGCTACTTGCTTTGTCAACTTCAGACTGGAAATGAGCTGAATCGGCCTGAGCAGTTGCAAATGGCATGGCTACATCAATGGGACATAATGGCTGGAATCCCAAGCCCACCTGAAAGGGGATATGGCTGATTGAACTGTGGAGAGCCCGATTATAACTATGTTGTACATAAGGGAGGCTCTCGTCCCATGTGCGTGGATACTTTGAATTGTACATACGCAAAATATGTACAATCATTTTGTTGACGACCTCTGTCTGGCCATCTGTTTGGGGATGGAAAGATGTGGAATTGGTGAGCTTGGTATCCAACATTGACCAAACGCTGGACCAAAATTTGCTAAGGAACTTGCTATCCCGATCTGATATGATAGACTGTGGGATCCCAAAGTGCACCCACACTTGTTCAAAGAAGAGTTTAGCAGTGGCTTCTGTTGTAATATTCTTGTTGCAGGCCGCCATAATGGCCATCTTCGAAAATCTGTCGACGATCACGAAAACACAGTCATTTCCCTGCTTAGTAGAAGGCAGGCCCAACATGTAATCCATGGAGATGGATTCCCAAGGTCGACTCGGGGTAGGTAGCGGAGTATATAGGCCTTGCTTCTTGATGGTCGGTTTGGCAATGGAACAAGCAATGCAGGATCTGATGTGCTTCTCGACATCCTTTCAAAGGTTCGGCCAATAGAAATACTTCTGCAGGATTGCTACTGTTTTCTCGACCCCGAAATGCCCAACGACTCAACTATAGTGTGCTTCCCATATCATCTTGGCACGCTCGCTTGAAGGAACACAAAGGTGTCCCAGGTGACATAAAAGTGCATCTTGGAGGTCAAAATTTGGAACTTGCATACCCCCCAAGAATGCCTTGTAAGTGTGGCCGAATTCTGGGTCACTCTCATAGAGAAGCAGCCAATCAGAAGTCTCATGCCCACAAGAGTTGAGCACGGTGGTGAGCGCCACGATCGGTGGTCGGCTGAGGCAGTCTGCAACATTATTGGTGCTACCCTTCTTGTACTTGATGTTCAAATGAAACTGTTGCAGATATGTGGACCACTTCTGATGGCGATCATTCTGCAACTTCCCTTGTGTCTGTATGAACTGCAGGGGCCGGTGGTCTGTGTGGATGATTGTTTCCTTCCCCAAAATGCAATGCTTCCATTGTCGACAGGCTTGCACAATGGAATACATTTCTTTGTCATAGGTGGGATACTTGCGAACTGTCTCAGACAATGTCTCACTGTGATATGCCATTGGATGTCCCTATTGAGTAAGAACTGCCCCAATAGCATAGTCAGAGGCATCTGTCTCGATCTCAAATGGCTGTTGCAAGTCTGGTAAAGTGAGCACTGGGGCAGAACAGAGGCGATTTTTCAATTCTGTGAACGCCTTCTGTTGAGGTTCCGACCAAAAAATTTTTGCTCTCGCTCCTCCCTTGGTGACTTGACTCAAGGGCCAAGTGATATGAGAGAATCCCAACACGAACCTCCGGTAGAAATTAGCAAGACCCAAAAAGCTACGAAGCTCTGTTATAGTGGTTGGGGCTGGCCAATCCCGAATGACTTGGATCTTGGCTGGATCCACATGCACCCCCCTTTCATCGATAATGTATCCCAGATATTGAACCTGGGTCATGCCAAAAGTGCACTTCTCCAAATTGGCACACAACTTGTGTTGCCGCAGTGTTTGGAGGACTTGTCGGATGTGGTGAAGGTGCTCTTCCCAAGTCTAGCTGAAGATCAGAATGTCATCCAAGTACACCACTACAAATGAGTTGGTGAATGGCCGCAAGATGTCGTCCATCATCCTCATGAAGGTTGCAGGAGCATTTGTCAACCCTAAAGGCATGACTAGCCATTCGAAAAGGCCTTACTTGGCTTTGATGGTAGTCTTCCACACATCGGAGGGTTCAATCGGTACCTGGTGATACCTCGACTTCAAGTCAATCTTGCTGAAATATTTTGCACCTTTGAGTTGGTCCAGAAGGTCCTCAATCCATGGGATTGGGTACCTATTCCGGACAGTGATCTTGTTCAGCACCTGATAGTCAATACAGAGTCTCCACGTCCCATCCTTCTTCTGTCCCAACACGATCAGGCTCCCACAGGGCGATGAACTTGGTCGGATGTGACCTTTCTGCAGCAGCTACTGAATCTACCTCTTGAGTTCATCATTCTTCATAACAGAGCACTGATAGATCGGTCCATTGGGTAGTGGCACACCTGGGGTCAGATCAATCGAGTGCTTAACCTAACAGTGCAGAGGAACCCCTGTGGGTGAGGTGAAGATGTCCCCGTACTCCTCCACAAACTTATCCATTTGTTGTTGTCGTGCAGAGGAGCCCTGTCTAGATGTCGTGGCCACAGTCTTCTTCTTGCCCTGGGGGTGGATCATCAAGAAAATGAATTTCCTGGTTTGGGAAATGAGCTTACTGCATTATTTTGCAATAACCAAAGAGATAGCGGCAGGAGGTGGTACCTCTGGTATCCTGTACAACTTATTTCCCAAAGTAGCAATAACAGCGCGAGGCCAAGACTCATACACAGCATGACGCTTCCACAAGTATGGTTGTCCTAATAATACATCAGTAACATCAATAGGAGCAACGTCACATAATACCTCATCCATGAAGGGCTTGATGCTATAGGGAAGGTGGCACTGCTGGCTGACGCGGAGATCTCGTCCTTCGTGAAGCCACCCGATGGTGTATCGATGTGGGGGAGTTGTGGTCGGCAAGCCCAACCGCTTCACGGCATCTACTGAAATGAGGTTCTTTTGGCTCCCATTGTCGACAATGAACTGTACCGGGGAGCCCTTTACCCACATCTGGGGGTGGAAGAGACGTTCCTCCTCCTTTGGATCTTCCGGTTCCTCTTTCTGGATCTTCATAGTGGCAACAATGGCATTAGGCTCCGCATCAATAATCTGTTTCCCTTTTTCATTCCCCTTGTCAGGTTATGATTCAAAGTCGGAGCATGCATCTAACTCAGAAGCCCTCATCTCGGCCACCAGTGACTACTTGGCCTGACACTCTCTTGGGTTGCGAGTGGAGCTCTTGTGGAACTCACACCACTTTCCCGTGTCCTTCTTTGGGTTTGCGATGTTGTTCTTTGCTTATGGCTTCGACAGGTTTTCTTGAGTCGCCATGCCTTGGCTCTATCCTTTGTTCTGCGGTTTGGGAGCACCCTTCCCTTGCTTTTGATTCGCAGATCCAAAGTCTCACTTCTTCTGTTTGAATTTCTGCTCAATCTTGGCAGCATACCGGTATGCCGTACGAAGCGAGGAGATGTCGAGGAACTCCATTTCCTCCTGAATGTATCTGTACAGACAACTATGATACTTTAGCACTAGATGTTTCTCTGAATCTTTCATACCCAATTTTGTGCATAGGGTATGGAACAGATTCGTCAGCTCGTGCACATCTTGATCCCTCTGTTGTCGCAGCGTGGTCCATTGTATGTACTTGTCCTCATAGCTCCCCACGTGATAGTATTGTTCCTTGATGGCGTCTCGGAAATAATTCCAAGTGGGTACGACTGAGAACAGAGAGGGTTCCGTCTCATCCTTTTTCTCACAGTGGGTTTCCCACCAGTCCTTGACATGGGGGGCAACTTTGAGGAGTGCAAAAATAATCTTCTCCCTGTCGGAAAAGTCATGAACCAAGAAATATCCTTCTAATAGATTCAACCATCTATGTACAATATTCGCATCTATTTGACCCTAAAAAATGGGAATGTCAAAATTTACTTGTACCTTAAAAGGAGTCGCACCTCCAGAGTGGCTGCTGGATGCAGATGCACCGCCGGTGGGCAGTCGTTGAAGGATCTGGGCAAAGTTATCCATCATCGCGTTCCTTTGTTTTTCGAGGGCCTCCTTGAGCAAATTTTGATAGGATCTCCTGCTCCCTCATCTTTCTTTTCGTCCCCCATGGGCATCCGTCGGGGTTTGCGAGGCTGATCTTGCAAAGGTTCCACCAGATCGAGCCCTAAATCCTTATACCCCTACCTTGTTGGGGACATGCAAAGAAGGATCGAGAAAAATTAGACCGCTCTGATACCACTGATCCAGATTTATGCAGGAACGCAACAGAATAAACACATGACCATAACTACATAGATGCAACAAAAATAACACTTCATTTCATTAATATCAAAGAACTGGAATTTTCTTACAGACAGAATGGAAATAAAACTAGCTAGGGCGCTGGTAGCTATCTCTAAGAAGAGATGTGGCAGCTACAGGCCTTTGAACTCAGTTACAATGAGGCTCGAGGACCTATTTATTATTTAGAAACAATGGGAAATCCTAAATAGCCAAAACCCTAACCCTAGGAGATGAAGTGCCAAAACTATGGGCCCCGTTTGAGTAAATTGGTGTTTCAACTTCCCATGGGCGTAACTTTGGCATACAATCTCCGTTTGATGCATACCATACCTCGTTAGAAAGATCCATCCAAGGAATATAAATTTTGAACAAGCAACATGGGTCTCTATTTTCCCAAAAATCGTCATTTAGGGCCTCAAAATGGCTCTGGAAGTTCAGGACCCGAAAAACTGCTAAAAATAATAAGTTGTGTCGAAACTGAAAAACTGAAAGAGACAATGGTGGGGCCCCAAGTGGAATAGGCAGGTGACCACCAATATCCACCTAGATCATGAGGACCAATTTAGAGATAACAATATGCTTTTTCTTGATGATGCTAATTATCATGATTCGAAAGAAAATATGAATTCTAGGATAATGGCCTTGGGATCTGATGTTTGTCATTTAGTATGTAATTGTTATACTAAAACTCCACCATTATGACACGATATTCAGAAGAATAGTCAGGCATCAAATTAAATCCTTTGTAACATACTTGATTCAATATTACAGAAATTTACGCATTATGGAACCACAAAGAAGGTATGGGATATTTTGCAGGGCATCCATGAAGGAGAAATAAAAAAAAAAGTAACAAAGGAATTTTGTTCATAAGGTAAACTGATAAGTAATATTGTTTCTGAACATTAAATGAATTTAAAAGAAATTATGGCTTATTAGAAGACGAGGGTGATCATGAAACATACTTTATTATATCAGATGGAGTTACTGATTAAGAATAATACATGTTAGAGTAAGTATTTAAGCTTAGAATAAAACTTGTTTATTATTTGAAAAAATATTAACATTCTTGAGAATAATTAGCAGGAATGAAGAAAAAAGGATCATGATGAATCATTGAAAACTGCGGAAATAATCGAACAACTTAAAGAAAGGAAATAATATTGTTAAGGGCTTGAAGCTGAGATCATCTCTCTAATATTAGTTCTTGAAAAATCGAACAAACAAAATGAAGAGCTGCTTCAAGTATTTGAAGAACAGTAGAATGGGCTTAAGGAAGATATTATCGAATTAAGAACACAAATGTAAGAAGGAATAAATATTGAATGAAGAATGAGAAAAAAATGTCAAATATTGGAGGCTGAGGTAAGCATTCTAAAAGGTAAATTAATATAAAAGGAAAAACATTTGAAATTCCATGATAGTACCAAGATATTGGACAATATTCTTAATAGTCAAAGATCCGCCTCCATCAAATCAGGCATTGGTTTTCATGAAAATATTAAAGGAGAATATAGATCTAGAGCTTATTCTAAGGTTAACAAAAAAAAAAATGAGAATCCTAGTAAATAATTAAGAAGTAAACCAGACCAACAACCAAGGAAAATGAATTTTAAAAGGAAATCATTTTATCCCGATAATAGAAATAACAATTGATTCTCTCTTTTGATCAATGATATTGAATGTTTTATCTCTCATAAATATGGACACATTACAACCAAAAGTAGAGACATATTTTTCAGACTTGAGGAAAATGGTCTCTTCACAAGAATATCATTGATTCCCAAACACTCAAGTTTCTTTAAAGGGTATTGTTTTAAATGTAATATATTTGGTCACATAGCTATTGATTTCAATAAGAGAAATATGAAGTAGAAATATTATTATTTTATTTCCCCATTCTCTGGTCATGTAAAGTGTTATACATCTAATAAGTTTGTACATGTATCAAAGGAGTACTAGAATAAGACAATAAATTCATACACACAACAAATAGATTCCCTTCATAAAAAGCTATTCGAAAAAAATAATGTTCTCAAAAGACCTAAAAAAGATGGATCCAACAACACTCCTCATATTAAGAAGAAGGAAGAGGAACAAGTAAGGTGTGGTCTTTCTCTGCATTCCTTTGAAGAAGAATATAAATGGTACATAGATATCATATTCTCTCATCACATTTTTGGAAATAAGAGATAATTTATCTCTCTCAAAAACAAGAGTGGTAAGATTATTCTTGGAAATAATTCAGTCACAAAAGTGCTAGGAGAGGGAAATTTTAATCTTGATGTTAAGAATAGAGAAACAACTAATGCATTATCGGTTTAAGGGATAAAGAAGAACATTCTAAGTGTAGTCCAAATAGATGATAAATGGCATGTAATTTTTTTTACTTCAACTAGATGAAAATTTATAGAAGAAGACACTAGAAAAGTTATAGTAAAAGGATTAAAAATTGTAGACAAATTATATGCTCTAAAAACAAATCCAGGTTGAAATAAGAAGTTGATTTACTCCTCTTAAGATTCAGGATAGGGGAATATAGTCCCCACTATAGTCTATTATATCTAATTCCTATTTACGAAAGGATTATCGAAGTTCAGGCATAGCAGATGACAAATTAATGACAACGAGGTCCACGGGATAACTGGTGCATGATCTCATGGGGAGTTATGCATTGATGATGATTTCATATGCTATTTGATTATTCTTTTGTTTATGATTTATTTTTCTTAAGTTTTTTTTCCAGGGCATGTTCAAGGGGAGCTTCTCATATTCTTTAACAACTCATTGTTGGAATTATGACTGTAACATTGGTTTATTGTAGATTGTTGATATAATGTTTTGGAATGTTAATCTATGATGTATTGTTCATGAAGAATTGACACAAATTCAAGGGGAGTATCTCATATGCTTCCAATGGAATTACGAAACATGGACACTACTTATATGATTTTGTCTTATTGATTTCATCTATAATGAGTACATTATTGTTTTTGATTGATCGTCTTGCATTTCTTATCATTGATTAGCATCTTCATTAATAAGAAGGATATAATATGTGACTGTTAATATGCCATGTTATTTGGACTGTTTTTATCTTTGATTATGTTGGTTGGCATGTTGATATATTAATGCTATACTACATGTTTATGAAAAGTACAAGGATTTGCATTGAGAATACATCCATATATATATATATATATATATATATTGTTGGCACTATGGCATGATCTTACTTCAAATAGGTCATTTTTTTATGTTGGTTGGTTCCTAATGGCTTCGTAATGGATTTGTAGGTTTTAACCGTGTACAGAAATTATCTGCAAACGAATATTATAACAGAAAATAAACAATAGCGAGAGCATAAAACATAAAACAGATAAACACAGAGATTTTCCCCTGGATCCAAAATCGGGACGACCAAATTGATTTTTCATTATATTCCTTTTAGTGTTACAACACATATATATACATGCCGAAGCATACATAAACCCCAATCCATTAACCCTGGATTAGAACATAACCATAGTTCCCTTGACCGGATCTACAAAATACCAGGGGCCGAAAACCATCATGCCCCAAAACCATGTGCAAACACATGCACAAAACCATGGGTGGGTCTACCCACCGAAAAATAGGGTCCAAATTTTTTTTCCCGGCAATCGCCGCCCCCGCGGACTTCCGTCGCGCCCTCTCTCCGGCACAACATACAATGGGCATCAGACCCCCCCACATGTGTGACTAATCGTGGAAATAATATAACACATACCCAACATTCTCCTACGTGTTGTTTTCTTTCCACAAGGGGCCATAGTAGAGCTTAGTCATTAGCCTAGCTCTGTAACACCCATTGTTTCTCTACACCAAGAGAACTTTTGAGTGCTCATAGACTTTGTCAATGCATTTGCAACATTATTCAAAGTTTCCACCTTGACCAACAACACCATTTTATCCTCAACCATATCTCTCACAAAGTGATATTGAACATCAATGTGTATTTTCTTTGAATGATAAGCAGGGTTCTTAGCCAAGAAAATTACACTTTGGCTATCACAGTCTATCCTTATAGCCCGCTGCACCAACCCCATACTTGAACACAATCTTTCGTAAACTTTAAACCGTCTTTGCTTGTTAATGAGTGGTTTCCATGTATTCTTCCTATGTAGTTGAAAGAGCCACTAGAGACTGCATTTTACTCATCCAAATTATTGTGCCTCCAAATAAGCTAAACACATACCAACTTGTAGATCTTATTTGGTCCAGATCTCCATCCCAATATGCATCAACAAAACCATGGATGTCCAAAACTTTGTCCAATCCTGGTCCTCCCTAGTAGCAAAAACCATAATCACTAGTGCCATGCAATATCCTAAACCCGTCTCCATCGCGTTGTCCAATGCTCCTTCCCTGGTTTTGACATAAACCTACTCAATACTCCCACTGCATGTGCAATGTTTGGTCTAGTACAGACAATTGCATACATCAGACTGCCCACTACACTTGCATATGGAACACAAGACATATCCTCCTCTTTTTCTTGTGTCTTGGGACACTTTTCAGCAGATAGCTTTACACCTACAAGAATAGGAACCTTCACCAATTTACTATCCTGCATATTTAACCTTTGCAATATTCTCTTGACATACTTCCTCTAGTTTAACTAGAGCTTTCTCTTTGCTTGATATCTTTTAATTTCCATGCCCAAAATGTATTTTGCAGCACCAAGATCCTTCATGTTGAATTTGGAGAACAGTTGGGTCTTCAAATCTTGGATAATTTATTTTTCATTTCCAATCAACAAAATATCATCCACATACAAGACCAAATAAATAACACAGTCACCAATTAATTTAAAATAAACACAGTGATCCTCCATGCTTCTGGTGATGCCAAGTCCCTGTATATAGGTATCAAATTTCTGATACCACATCCGTGGTGACTGTTTTAACCCATATAGAGACTTCTTTAACCTGCATACTAGCTCTTTCTTCCCCTTCACCATAAATCCTTCAGGTTGTTTCATGTAGATCTCCTCTTCTAGACCCCCATGAAGAAATGTTGTCTTCACATCCATCTGTTCTACCTCAAAATAAAATGCAGCAACAATAGATAAAAGTAATATGATAGAAGTAACTTTGGCAACAGAAGAAAAAATATCACCAAAATCAATTCCTAGCACCTGGGAATAGCCCTTTGCTACCAACCGAGCTTTGTATTTCTCCACCTTGCCTTCTACATTCGTCTTCTTCTTAAACACCGATTTTCTCTCGATGGGCTTCCTTCCAGCCGGCAACTCCACCAGATTCCATGCCTGTTTTTTATGCAAGGATGCCATTTCATCAACCATGGTGATCCAGGTGGATATTGGTGGCCACCCACCTATTCCATTTGGATCCACAACATCAATTCTTTCAGTTTTTCAGCTTCAGCATAGCTTACTATTTTTAGCAAGTTTTCGGGTCATGCATTCACGAAGCCGTTTTGGGGACTTAATGATCCAGGCGGATATTGGTGGCCACCCAGTGCGTCCATTTGAACCCCCACCATCAGTTATTTCAGTTTTTAAGTTTTAGAACAACTTACTATTTATACTAGTTTTTCAGATCCTGAACTTCTTGAGCCATTTTGAGGCCCTAAACGACGCTTTTTGGGAAAATGAGGAGCAACATGGGTCATAGATAGATGTTGCTCATTCAAAATTTGTATTCCTCGGATAGATCTTTCTAACGAGCTATTGAGCACGTCAAACGAAGATCGGATGCCAAAGTTACGTCCCCGGGAAGTTGAAACACCAACTTACCCATATGGGGCCCACAGTTTTGGCCCTTCATCTCATAGGGTTAGGTTTTTGGATGTTTCGGGTTTTACATTGTTTCTCAACTATAAACAGGCCTTCGAGCCTCATTGTAACACGCTCTCAAAGTTGGTAGCCGACACATCTCTTCTTAGGACGCCACAGATTCAGTCATCTATTTTCATTATGTCCTGGAATAGGCCTTGAGCCTCGACTAACATGCTGGAAAGGCTCAGAGTAATCAGACTTTTCTGAGATACTGTCAGCCGCCCTCGCTATTTATTTACATTCTCGTCTCGTAATTTTTTTTAGTTCCGTAACACATTTCAGAGGCATGTAGCCGCCACATCTCTTCCCAGATATAAGCTACCAGTGCCCCAGCTAGTTTATTTCCATTATGTTTGCAAAAAAAATTCAGTTCTTTGATTTTAATGAAATGAAGTGTTATTTCCGCTGCATATTTGTATTTATGGTTATATGTGTATTTTGTTGCGTTCCTACAGAAATCCGTATCAGTGGTATCATAGCGTTCTACTTTTTCTCGATCCTTCTTTGCATGTCCCCAACGAGCTTGGGGTATAAGGAGTTCAACCTTGCAACCTCGACGACCCCCCATGGCGGAAGGAAAGAAAGACGAGGGAGCAAGAGATCCTATCAAAATCTTGCTAGAGGATGCCCTCGAGAAACAGAGGAACACGATGATGGACAATTTTTTTTTCAGATCCTTCAATGGCTGCCCATCGGTGGCACATCTACATCCAGCACGTCTGCCAACAGGTCCACGACATCCTGGACAAATCCAACACCAAGTTCAACAAAATTTCCCCCCCCATGGAGGAACTTAACGCAATGGAGACCATTGCTTCCTAAGGAGGGAGGAATGATCCAGGTGGATATCGGTGGCCTCCCACCTATTCCATTTGGACCCACAACATCAATTCTTTCAGTTTTTCAGCTTCAGCACAACTTACTATTTATAGCAGGTTTTCGGGTCCTGCACACCCGGAGCCGTTTTGGGGCATTAATAATCCAGGTGGATATTGGTGGCCACCCATCGAGTCCATTTGAACCCCCACCATCAGTTATTTCATTTTGTAAGTTTCGACACAACTTACTATTTTTAGCAGTTTTTCGGGTCTTAAACTTCCGGAGCCGTTTTGAGGCCCTAAACGACGTTTTTTGGGAAAACGGAGAGCAACATGGGTCCATGGACCGATGTTGCTCGTTCAAAAGTTGTACTCCTCGGACAGATCTTTCTAACAAGCTATTGAGCGTGTCAAACGGAGATCGGATGCCAAAGTTACGTCCCCGGGAAGTTGAACCACCAATTTACCCAAACGGGGCCCACAGTTTTGGCGCTTCATCTCCTACGGTTAGGGTTTTGGATGTTTCAGTTTTATTGTTGTTGTCACAAACGCGCCTTCGAGCCTCATTGTAACACAGTCTGTGGGTCAGAAATACTGACACATCTCTTCCGAGGGATACGCTACCGCATCTCTAGCTCATATATTTTCATTATGTCCGGGATTTCAGGGCCTCGAGCCTCAATGTAACACAAAGGGAGAGGCCCCAGGGCAATCACATCCTTTCTCCGTGGATACACTACCAAAGGCCCTCACTCGCTCATTTCTATTATTCCTATAAACATGTTTCAATTAGTTGTTTTGTAACACAGTCCAGAGGCCTATAGCCACCACATCTCTTCTCAGAGATAAGCCTACCAACGCCCTTGCTGTTTATTTACATTTTGTCTGTAAACAACTTTCAGTTCTGTAACACAGTTAAGAGGCCTGTAGCTGCCACATCTCTTCTCAGAGATACGCTACCAATGCCCTAGATATTTTATTTCAGTCATTTGATTATAATAAAATGAAGCATTAATTTTGTTGCATCTTTGTATCTATAGTTATATGTGTATTATGTTGCCTTCCTGCATAAATCCGAATCACATGGCCTCCTTCCAGATTTTTCCATACTTTGAATCTACTACCTCCTTGACGGTTCCGAGATCATCATCAGTTATAGTTAAAGAAAAATTTGAACAAAAATTAGATGGACTACACCTTTTTGGTTGTCTTCTTTCCTGAACTGACTCTTCTCACAGCTGGAGTTTGTGGCTCTTCCTCTTCTGAGTCTTCTTCTGTTGTAGAGTCGGATTCATCCTCCTTTAGCTAAAACTCTATCTTCTCAAGTTCCTTTGGTAGGAATTCATGTTTAACAACATCTTTCACCTCTCTAAACACAACATCTCGGCTGTACACAACCTTCCTTGTTTCCAGGTTCCAAATCTTGTAACCCTTTAAGCCATCCTTATACCTAATAAAGATGCACCTTTCAGATTTATTATCCAACTTGGTCCTTTTATCCTTTGGAACATGTACATATGCATCACATCCAAATACCTTCAAATGTGAAAGAGAGGGTTTCTTACCAGTCCATACCTCATGTGGAGCCTTATCCTCCAACGCTGATGAAGGTGATCTGTTAACCAAGAAACATGCAGTCTCCACTGTCTCTGCCCAGAATTCTTGTCCTAGCCCAGTACCACTGAGCATGCTTCTTTCCTTTTCCATCAGCGTTCTGTTCATTCTTTCTGCAACTCCGTTTTGCTGAGGTGTGTATGGAGTAGTCTTCTGGCGTGATAGACCACACTTCTTACAAAACTCTTCAAATTCCTTGCAGATTTCCCCACCATTATCTCTCCTCAACAACTTTATCTTATTCTCTATCTGGTTTTCCACCAGAGCCTTAAATTCTTTAAATCTGTCAAAGAATTTAGATTTATTCCTCAAGAAATATATCCATGTATTCCTTGAGAAGTCATCTATGAATGAAACATAGTACATAGACTTACCCAGTGATGGAACCGACACATGTCTAAACACATCACTGTGCACAAGCTCTAATATCTTGTTCACCCTCTTAGCACCAGAAGGAAAACTCACCTGATTCTACTTCCCATATACACAATGTTCAGAGAAATTGAAATTCAAAGAGTTATTAGACATACCTTCTACCATACCATTTCCATGCAGTATCTGAAGGCCCTTCTCTCCAATATGCCCAAGCATTTAATGCCATGGCATGGTATTTTCTCCAAAGACCACTAGGCTTTCTGCTCCACATTCGGGAACCATAGAACTGTTGCACCCATCAATAATAGTGCTGCCCTAAAGCTTGTACAGGGTTGCAATCCAAACTCCCCACATTAATACCAGTGCTCCTCGAACCATGTTACAGGTATATTTCTCAAACATTGTTTTTACACCTGCATCTTCCATCTTGCTTACAAAAATCATATTTCTGGCCAATGCAGGAATGTGTAGAACACCAGGAAGTGTTCTAATCCTTCCACCTTGTAGCTTCAGCTTGACGTTTCCACGTCCGATGATTCTAGCCTTCCTATCATCACCTAAGAAGACATCACCGCCATCATATTTCTCATACTCGCAGAACCACTCCCTATGGGGAGTGAAGCGAAAGGATGCACCCGAGTCAATCAACCATGACTCATGATCTACATGTGTATTTGAAGAAGAAGCCAAATACACATCCCCACCTTCATCTGAGGTGGTTTTTTCCTTTGCAGAAGGAGTGTCATCAGATCCCTTTCCTTTCTCAGGAGCTTTAGATCTACAGTCCTTTTTGTAGTGCCCTTCCTTTCCACATTTCCGTCACACCTTTACAAACTTTCCAGGAGATTTAGATCTCCCTCTAGATTTAGATCTCCCACTCGAAACCTTATTCTTGTTTCTATTCTAGGACCTTCCTTGTACAGATAAGGCATATCCGTTTTGACCCTCCATATTTCTCCGTCTCATTTCCTCCAATAGAAATGCTGAGAAAATGTCATCAAAGTTCAAGGTAGTTGTATTGCTACCTATTGTAATAACCAGAATGTCCCACAAGTCTGGTAGAGAGCACAACAAATGGATGCACTTATTTTCATCTGAGATTTTAATATCAACAGATGACAGATGACTTACCACAATATTGAAGGTGTTTCGATGCTCTATCACCGATACTCCATCCTTCATCCTCAGGTTATACCACTTTTTCCGCGGGAACAATTTATTCACCAGAGACTTAGATTGATACAAAGTGCCAAGTTTGTCCCAAAAATTCTTTGCCACAGCTTCCCCAGATACAATCAACAATACTGAATCTAAGACACACAAGCGTATTGTGCTCTTCGCCTTCCGATCCAACTTTTTGCAGTCTTCATCTAACATTGCCATTGGTTTAGTACCTGGATCTACCATGATCCACTGGTCTTTATCCACTAGCAGATCCTCCATCTTGAGCTTCCACAACTCAAAACTCTGACCATTAAATTTCTCAATCTCTATCTTTCCACTTCTCACCATCTTATTTCACCGCAAGAATCAATCCCATAGATCTCCCGCTGAATAGAGTCTACCACAGGCCCAAGAAAAAACCCTTCAGCAGCAAAGGCATCCCCTTGAAGCCGAAACAACTCCGATACCAAATGTAGGTTTTAACCTTGTACATAAATTATCTGCAAACGAATCTTAAAAACATAAAATAAACAATAGCGAGAGCATAGAACATAAAAGAGATATACACAGAGATTTTCCCCTGGATCCCAAATCGGGGCGACCAGCTTGATTTTTCATTATATCCATTTTAGTGTTACAACACATATATATACATGCCGAAGCATACATAAACCCTAGTCAATTAACCCTGGATTAGAACATAACCATATTTCCCTTGACCGGATCTACAAAATACCAAGGGCCGAAAACCATCATGCCCCAAAACCATGTGCAAACCCATGCACAAAACCATGGGCGGGTCTACCCACCGAAAAATGGGGTCCAAAAAAATTTTCACAGGGTGCTACTGCCCCCCTGTGACCCCCTTGATGTGCCCGATGCAACGTACAGCACGAGTTGTCGACCCCCTTGTGACCCCCCCGCTCGTGACTAGTCATGGAAAGAATATAACACATACCCAATAGGATTGAAGTGCTTCAAAAGGTATTTTTTTATATGTTCAGGTCGATGTTGCAATATTGAGAATAATGATCATGTATTATACTTATATTGTTGGTCGATGCGATGTATTTATCCTGCTCCATGTTGTAATTATTGGAAACTTCAGTCATGTATGGGCCATTGGATGTCAAATTCATGTTAATTTGGATTCCTAGAGTCAATGTAGAAGAGTGATACATTAGGAGGAATACCTCAAAAATGTGGTTGGAAGCTCTTAGCTGCTAGGAATGCCATATAAATAGAGAAATTATAGTCATGGGATCTAGATATTATCCCCGTGGTTCTGCTTGTATGTGGTGAAAAATAAAAACTACGAGCGAAACCAAGGTTTCTCCCATGGAATTTGTGCACACATATTGCATTGATATGGTCAATCATCTAGTAAATTAAAACCAATGAATTTGCCAATGATATTGAGGATATCAAGTGGTTATAAAAGGGAATCAATCTAAAGCAATTGTATGCATTCGATGAATGATTATGTGATTTGTCATTGAGCAAGAGTGCACTAGGATACAATTAAACTCCAATATGAGAAGCTAATGAATATATGAATATATTTGTTTTATTCAGGTTTAAGGGATGAAAGATAGAACAAATCTATGAAGTTTTTTATCTAGTATTGAATGAGATCCTTTTTTCTAAGTAGTATACATATGATTTTCACTTCACTTATTTAGATATGTTATCTTATTAACTCGAGAAATCAATGCTAGACAGATATCGGTAATTTGTTTTGACAATATATGTATATAGATCACAATATGACCATAGGAAAGGTTTTGCAAAGTCATATTTTCTCATATTTGATCATAGTTTGTAATATCTCATTGTTTGTATATGCAAAGAATGGTTTGTAGTATGATAGTGAAGGGATATGTGTGTGCTTTGAATGGCCTATATTTTTTTGCTTGCTTATGTACATTTGTAGAGGATGAGTATCTTTCTTGAGTATGGCGAATTGTGATCAGAATGAAATTGTTTTGACAATATGCATGCATAAATAATTTTTTTGACATTATCCAAGAATATGTGGCACAAAATTGACGCAAATATTAGAGTGTGTCTTGAAGGACAAATATTTAAATGTAATGAAATTAGGTTTTAATGTTTGATGATAGTGAGTCATGTGTGCTTGATGACAATGACTTGTGCTTTTTGGTTTTTCTAGAGTATGCAGAGATTAGCATGACATTTTGTATTAAAAAATGGTAAATAATTGATGTGTCAGAGATATAAAAATACAAAGGCTCATATCTTGAATTCACATTAATTTTTAATTTCTCATGGACACAATGTTATTGTTTATATTCTTCAATAGTGTGATCGTTTCTTATATCATTTGATCCTAAATCAAAGGACCTTGGTTGCTTGGTCACAGTGGACTGAGTTTTTATGACACTTTATGTGCCTATGATGATCTTTATTGAAACAAGATATGATTTGAAGAAATGTGTATATGATGGTTGTAAGGTCTAGGATATTATGAAAAATTTTTGTTTTATATAGAGATTATTTGAAAAAATCATTTTTTGCAGGAGTACACTTACAATATTCTCGTTAGTGATTCATTGACTTAGCTTGAGCACTTGGAACTCACAGTCAAATGAGGCTTAGTGTTTTCATTGTACTGATCTACATTGATTGAGTATGCTAGCAATGACCTATGAATGCAAATACCTATGTCATAGTGATAGAAGTTTCATGATAATCACATGCTCTTGACCCTAGATCAATGAAAAAGATTTTTTAGAATATTGCAAAGACTGTATATTGTTGTATGGCTTTTTGAAAAGTTTTTTTGAAAGTCTTGGATGACTGGTTTTGATATTTTAAGCATGAAGAGATAATTTTATGGTTTGAAATGAATGTTGGTATGTTATTATTCTTGACAGATTGATCTAGTTGGGTTGTCACATGACTGCACTGAGTTAATCATTCAACGATTTTATTTGGTAAAAATAAGGCTTGGTATTATTGAGGGCTTATTACTTTTCTAGAAAGACAAAAGTGTTATGAATTTATATATATATATATATATATATATATATATATATATATATACAATGCTTGTTAATTTCTCATATTGCTAGAGACTTTATGGTGATGTGATCTAGTAGGTGGAATTTGACGAACTTGCTGCTATTGGTATTATGAAAAGGCTTGTGAGTGATGTGAATACTGGTTTGATGAGAATAAGATAATAATAGGCTTAACTTGGCATCTTATATGGTTTGTGACAGATTTCCTTGATACAGTGAATGTGATGGATGATTGATGATGTCTTGTTGATTTGATTTTGAGCTAAGTATATGTATTGACATTTGACAATGTTGGTTAGATAGGGTTTGATGAGCATGAGATTTATTCGACATTGTTATAGTTCCACTTGGAATTTGATAGTGAGCATTTGACTTGGTACTTGACATATTCTGACTTGGTGTTAGAAACTGCTAGAACTACTGAGAGGGTGGGGGGTGAATAAATAGTGTGTCTCATTATCAATTTTTACCACTTTAAACATATCTATTGAATCACACATTTTAACCAACAACACATTATATTATCTCATGAATATAAACCATATAAGTAGCTAAAATAAGATAACTATGAGAGAAACAATAAACATCACATAAAAACACATCCACATAAGATACATAATATATTTGGTGGAAAACCCTTCGTAGGGAAAAAAACCACCCTTGTTGTTGTTGCACTGCTCTAAATCTTCTATTAACAAAATTAGTCTTTTTACATAGATTTTTGACTCTTATCAGCTAGGATACTCGACCTCATATACAATCAACTGACTCCCATCATCCTAGATACTTGATTCTATTGATCATATCAGAAGACTATGTTTTGACATGGAACTATAGACCGCCATCCACTGATAGCCACCACGATCAATCGATCCTTGCCCAACTCTGATTGGACTATCCAACTACCATTGGATTGATAAATTTTTCATTTTGCTGAAACTTCGCAACAAATGCTCCACACCCATGAAGTCATTTCTCCTCTACTCTATGCGGACCTCATTTCATCTATTTTCATACTAGATCCAATAAATTATGCTCAACTCTAATTGAACTCTGTAAACATGCTCTCAGTAACAGGACTCTAAAAATCATAATAAAAAACACCACCAACAATGTGATCTCAACACTAGAGAAATGGTGGCTCACATACATACATCAAAACTTTAATACTATGGCCATCCGAAAACATAATATCTGCTCCAATCCTCCAAAAAAAACTCGGCTACATCAAACACAAATGTGATCTATTCCACAACATGTTTCAGATCTGCTCATTATGCAGTAATTTGCACTCATTTACTGAAGAAAACAAACTCACTAATGGATTTGAAACATACTCACTCAATGAAGCCCTCTCTTACACACATACACTCACCATCAACCATCACTCTCCAAAGTGAAGTATATAAAACATGGAGGGAAAAATTGACCTTTGGGCTATGATCAAAGCTGCAAAAATTGGACTAAATCAATCAACTAAAACCACTACTTGTGGAATAAAGGTGTTCACATCATTGGAGGACCTTTTCTAACCATTCTCGACCATTAAAAAATATTTTAGAAATCTCTACAAATTTCCACGCCAAATTTCATCTAGTTTGTGTGAGGAATGCAAAGACGTTTTCATGAAAAAGCTCAATCACATGCACAATAATGGATAAAATAAATTATAGACCTTCAATCACTTTCATAGGATTGTATCCTAGTGACTAGATCCTTTCAGTCTCTTGCATAAACCTATCTCCATGCGACTGGGGCAGAGCATAATGAAAAACCACAAGCCCTTAGCTTAGAACCTCTGCCACATGTTGTATCCTCTTATTCAAGATACAAAATCACCTCCAAACATCTTATAAGCTTAGTAACACAAATTAAAGTAGATAAATAGGTCTCCCAATAGTCATTTCCAACTTGACCTAAAAGTACAACAAACAAGGTTGGAAAGAGTGCCAATAAGTCCTCCACTCTCCAACAACATGTACCCAATATGCAACACCTCAACTTTTTAAAAGGAACCCATAAATAATATTATAAGAAAAAATGTAAGGATTCCAAGATTAAGACATCAAAGATTTATTTTTGTAACTTTATATAAATTTGTTTTATATAGTAGTGAACTAACCGATTTCCAAACTTAATCTATTTAACATTCTAAATTCTATATCCATTGAATAATTATAAATTTAATGAAATGTGTTTGTTGTTAAAGTCATTGTAATAAAAAAATTTCCAATTTTAATGAAATATGTTTTAAGGGATTAATACTAAAAATCAAGGGATTATAAACCCAAGGGAGTAATATTAAACCCAAGGGGTAAATTTTATATACCCAATGTATATAAACCCTCATGTAAATATTATAAACCCTAAAATAAACATGTTTGACCATGGTTGATCATAGTTTGTTTTCTTATTGAAAAAATCTTTGTCACAATGTGAAGTTAAACTATGGTTGTACATGATTGATTTCATATTGAGACAGCCTTTCTAACAATGTGACGTTGTAAAATGGTTGACCATGGTTGATTCTAATATTGAAAGAATCTTTGTCACAATGCAACATTGGACCATCATTGACCATGGATGACCATGTTGTCATAATGTGACGTTGGAACAAGAGAGAATCTTTGTCACAATGTGACCATGATTGAACATGATTAATCATGGTTGACCATGGTTGATTTTCGTAATGAGGCAATCTTTCTCAGAAAGAAACATTGGAACATGGTTGACAACCATTGTTGTTTCAATGTGATGTTGGAACAAGAGAATATTTTTCATAATGTGATGTTGGACCAAGGTTGATTTTATTATTGAGACAATCTTTGTTGGCAATGTGACATTAGACCATGGTTTACCATGGTTTAGAAACCCAAGGTATATAAACCCTAAGATAAATTTTATAAACGCTAAAATAAACATGGTTGACCACATTTGATTTCAATATAAACAAAATATTTTTGACAATGTGACGTTGGACCATGGTTGATCATGGTTGATTTTCATATTAAGACAATATTTGTCACAATACAACATTGGGCCATGCTTGACCGTAGCCAAATATGTTTGATCATGGTTATAAACCCAATGTATATAAACCATAAGATAAATATTATAAACCATAAAATAAACATGGTTGACCATGGTTGACCATGGTTGATTTTCATATTGACAAAATATTTTCCACAATGCGACGTTGGACTATGGTTGACCGTGATTGATTTTCATATTGAGATAACCTTTCTCACAATGTGACATTTCACAATGGTTGATGATGGTAATTGACCATGGTTTATTTTCGTATTGAGACAATCTTTGACACAATGCAACATTGGACCACGGTTGACCATGGAAGAGCATGTTGTCACAATGCGACGTTGGACCAAGAGAAAATATTCGTCACAATGTGAACATGTTTATTGACCATGGTTTACATTGTTTAATTTTCATATTGTGATAATCTTTGTAAGAATGCAATGTTGGAAGATGGTTGACCATGGATAACCATTGTTGTCACAATGTGACACTAGCACATTTGGCCCAATTTTCGATGGCCAAAATGTAGCTCTTGTGACACATAGGCGTCCCAAGCGAGACACTTTGAGGTGGGGAAAAACGTTGTTTCTCCTATAGTCATAATTTTGACACTTGAATTAACTTTCGATAGAGCGATGCTAATTCTGATGTTTTTTTGGTGGTGTCGCAATTCCGACGTTTCAAATTGGTCATTGCTCTTCTGAAATTTCACTCTTCGTTGCTCTTTCAAAGTTTATAAGCATCGCAATTCCAATGCCAATGAACACCATAACCGACATTATAAGCGTCACTCTTACGATGAACAAAAGCGTCGCTCTTCCTATGAACAAATGTGTTGCTCTTCCGACGAACACAAACATCATTAGTCCAACACTACATGATGCCCCAACTGATGCTTCTAAGCGTCGCTCTTCCGACAAAAACAAGTGTCGCTATTCCGACACTACATGATACCCCAACCAATGCTTATAAACATCAGAATACTGACAGAAATAAAACATTATTTAAAAGAAAAAATGAACGTCAGAATACTAATGACAACAAAACATTATTTAAAAAAAATATTAAGTCTTGTGTTAAGCGTTTTATGCTAGGAAGATAATTTCACCTTTTCTTTTATAGTAAATATTTTTCTCTTTCTTTTCAGATGTGGTTCAACAATTGACAGATTTATTCTGATGGCAGCATTGGACAATTTTCTGCCTCTTCGAAAAATAAAGCATGCTCAGGGTGTGTTGTCAAATATATTTGAACATCCAACATTTTGGATCTGTTTGCCTTATGATTGTTATAAATTCAACCTTTACATATAGTAGTGTTTGTATGAAAATATATATCCCTAAAAGAGTGACATTTCCTCACCGTAATTATGTGATGCACAGGATGCATGAATTGGAAAGGTATTAGTCTATTATTTTTGGACAATCCTTTTCAGGTTCAACTATGGATTTGTTCATCATGCTCTCAAATTTGTACCTATTGATTTTTTTTTTCAATTAATTAACCAAATTCAAGGATATTATGCAGTTGCATATTTCAGAAATGATTTTTCAGGTTTAAATGATGTTTTGAATAATAATAATAATAATTATTATTATAATAATTGAAATTATCAACAATTCCTAAATACTTGAAAGGTAGTCGCAATATTGATTAGACATTCTAACCATATTTTCATATTTATTTATTTAGTTGATGTCTTGTTTATTTAACATTTAGTTGATGTCTAGCTTTGAAATTTGTTTGATTGGTTTATGATGCAGCTTCAAAATTGGAGCTCATGGAATTGAAAGTAGGAGCTTAGTGTCATTACTGTGAATTTTTTTTTTTCTGTTAGGGTCTTAAATATAGGTGCAACCTTCCTTGGTATAAAAGTCAAGGAGCCAAGGTTTTGTTCTCAAGCAATTTTGTAAACCTAAATAGTGTCTACTTTTATGTTATTAGACTCCCAACTCCTTAATGTCCCTTAGATGGATCATATTATCCTTTCTATAACAAGAGTGTCATTCCTTTTTAAAGTTGTTTACCATGACAAATTTGTTTTGAGTTGGTCAATGCATACATAAATTATATCAATGTATGCTAACAACAATCACATTGAAGAAGCTCAGTGGAAAATGCTAGAATAACCCCAGACCCGTGATAAAAAATCGCGTGTGGAGGCTCCTTACACTATTGTAAGCTCAAATTGTGAAGCTCAGACTTGTAGCCTACATTTGTGAAGCTTGGATACCTATGATAGCCACGGGGCTCAAACTTAGCATTCTCGAACTTGTGGAGCTACAATGATATACTTGGTTTCTTTTCAATAAGCTTGGCACATTACTTGGCATTGTTGAGATTCAACAAGATGATGAGCTTAGTGAAAAGTAAGAACCTTCACTAAGTGGGGCCCGCAGGCTACTTTTAGGTGTATGTATATTTTTAGACATGATGAGCATATTCTATAAGTTGCAGGATGTTATTTGTAGATGGTTGGTCAAATGTGGAAAATAGATGAAATTATGTTTTTAGAATATTGGGCGAAGTCTATTTATAGATCATCGATCTAAAAATAGGTGCATGTCGATTATTATTAACCCTTAATAATAATCCGACAATAAACATCAAATTATTCTCTTGGAGCACTTTATTTCAGTGAACAGATTTGGAAAATTAGTGGGCTGATGGAATTACACAATTCCTAGGGTTATTGGTGGCTCATGCATGAATGAATCAATTAGAACTGAAGTGGAAAAGTTATGACAGAGTTGGAAGAGTAGTTAATGGAGTTGTTATTTAGTTTAACTTAGTTAAATGAGTTAAACTCAGTTGAGCTAGTTGTACCTAGTCTAACTGAAAGACACACTAGTGAGAGGTAAGTGAATTAATTATTTAATTAATTCACAACTAATAACTCACTAAAAACTGAACAAATACAATAGTTAACTACTTGCATGTCAGTTCCAGTGGAGACCCAATGGAGAGATAGTTGAAAGGGTGAGATGGACTATCTGTTGTGACTATAGTGATGCATTCAATGCATTTGACACACATTGGAGCTTCCAATGAGGATTGCGCAGTCAAGGCAAGGCCAATTCGAATTCATTCAGGGGTCTTCTTCAGTAGGGATTGCACAGTGGAGGCAGGCTATCAGGAGGCACGAAATTGGTTCATGGAGATGCAAATTTATGCATGACAGTGTGTAATGATTGTTGATTGTACTGAGAGCTTGATGTACTAATATTTGTATGAGATTATTACATGATTCCATTGATAAACATAATATATGATATTTGGGTTTTTTAGCTTTAAGATTTCCCATTAAACAACTGTTTTATGTGCGATTGAATTTATTCACATGTGTTTGCAATTGAGTTTTAAATTTCCGCAAGTTTAATAGTGGAAGGATTCTGTATTTAGCAAGAAGGTAAATATTCTTAGATAAGGAGAATCTGGTAATACATCAGTATTAATAAATTTCTACATGGTATCAGAGCTATTTTAATCACTGGAGATTGCAATTGTGAATAAGTGTTGAGTTTTGTGATGGTGGACAATTCGAATTTGCTACATAAATTTCTTGGTGCAATAGTTGAGCATTCATTGAAATGTCTTTCAATGGGTTGCAATTGGAGTATGCCCTTGAGGGTAGCTTGAATTACATAGCCTGGAAGGATAGTATGGAGGTGGTGCTTGAAGATAATGGACTAAAGGAGTTCATCAATAGTGATGTTCCTAGGCCTACTTCTAGCGATGCTGCAAGACTTGACGCATGGCAAAAGAAGGTAGCAAAGACAAGAAGAATTCTATTGGAAGGTGTGAAAGACTATTGTGTCAAGCCTTCATGGGAAAGCCACTCCATTTTCAATGTGGAAGGCTTTGACAGTTCTTTTCCAAAGCAGTAGTGACCAGAGGAAGTTGGCACTGAAAGATAAGCTCAAAAAAATAAAAATGGAGAAGGGCGATAGTATTCCAAAATATCTCATGAAGTTTGTCCATTGTAGGGATGAACTAGGAAGTGTGGGGATTATAGTTGATGATGATGACTTGGTGAGATTGGCTCTCCTTGGGCTTCCGAAGAGTTGGCATAGCTACAAAGACTCTGTCAATGGACAAGAGAAACTACCGGGTTGGGAGTGACTTTTATCGGATCTTGTGCAGGAGGAGATAAGGCGAAGTACTAGGGATGGTTCTTCATCGAAGAATGATGATGAAGAGAATTTCACTTTGGCTTCCAAAGCAAGGAAATGAAAGGGGAAGAAATCCCATCCAAAATCTTAGGCTAAAGGAAAGAAGTTGGATTTGTCAAAAGTGAAGTTTTTTCACTGTCACGAATAGGGGCATCTCACCACAAACTACCCATAGAAAAAGAAGAAAAATAAGGCAACTGGAGTTGTAGCTTGAGAGGCCTTAGCCTCACAATTTGAACTTGATTTCTCTTTGATCGCATGCATGGTTTCAAGCTCAATGGGATCATTTTGGTATCTTGATAGTGGTGCGTCTTTCCATATGACGGGAGACAAGGAGTTGTTTAGTGACTTGGAGGAGAAGGATATCCAAATGCATATAGGGATGGGCGACGATGGTAGTTACAATGCAACCAGAATTGGAACCATTACCTTTGAAAGGGATTCAGGTAAACCATTTCTGTTGAAATATTTTATGCATGTCTCAGGTATGAAGAAGAACTTGGTCTCGGTTGCAATGTTGGAAGACAGAGGTTATCACGTTTTTTTCAATGAGGGAAAAGCTTTCCTGGGACATAAAACAATGGGTCAAACTAAGAGGATAGGGATTCGAGTTAAGAATCTCTACAAGCTGGAGGTATATGGTTGTGCTGCAATGATGGGAAAAGTAGAAGAAGTGATGAGCCGAGATGAGGGCGAATTATGGCACAGGAGATTGGGCCATCTTCACCATGGCGCCTTGAAGATTTTACAGTAGATTTATACTGGACTTCCCAAGGGCACTCTTGTGAATTCATATCCGTGCAAGGGATGTAATATGGGTAAGTTTTTGAAGACCACCCTTCATGAGAAAGAGAACTGTGCTTCGGTGACCCTGGAGAGAATTCACACAGACGTGTGTGGACCTTTCTCAGTTTCTTCTACAGCAAAACACTAATATTATGTTATATTTGTTGATGACTATTCTTGCAGATGTTGGATCTTCTTCATGCAGAAGAAGAGTGAAACATTCTGAAAGTTCTATGAGTTTAAACCATTGGTGGAGAAGGAGTCGAGGAAGCAAGTGAAGGCTCTGTGGAGTGATAATGGTGGTGAATATATCTCAAACGAATTCAAAGACTTCTATAGAAAAGAAGGAATTTGAAGAGAAATCATAGCGCCTTATAACCCACAACAGAATGGGGTCGTGGAGAGGAAGAACAGAACGATCGTGGGTGCTGCAAGAGCTATGATGCATGACCAAGGCCTATCGATGCACTTGTGGACGGAAGTATGCAACACTGCGGTTTATGTGCAAAACCGTTGTCCTCATAGAGTACTTGGCATGAGTACACTTGAAGAAGCTTTTACTAGTAAGAAGCCTGATATTTATCATTTGAAGATTTTTGGGTCATCTGTTTACATTCATGTGACAAAGGATGTGAGGAAGAAGTTGGAGCCGACTACAAAAGTTGGGATATTTGTGGGGTACACAGAAACACCCCATAATTATTGTGTGTATTTTCCAAACAGTTGAATGACTATGGTGCGACGGGATATAAAATTCAATGAGGTGAAAGCCAACACTGTTACCGATGAAATAGGTAACCTGACCTCAAAACGGGAACTCTAGCCCAAAAATTCTCAAAAAACATGAAAAAACACCCCAAAAACAAAAAGTGTGTCTTCCAGAATGCGCTTGGTTTTTTTTGAAGGTCAAATTTCAACATTTTATAAAATTATGCTAAAAAAAATTTTTTTTGTTGAAAAGGGGATTGAAAAAACACCCTCAAAACAAAACCAGTTGATGATGGAATAACAAAAAAAAAAATTTGTGTCATAATTTTGACACTTGTAACAATGGAATTAAAGACAACATATTAGGAAATTTTTTAAAATCGTAAATTTCTAACATTTTTGATAGATGATGTTAAAGATAAACAAATACATGTCTGAAGGGCTTATCATTTCAAACAATTTTCATCCATGTTGTTAAACATAAAATATCTTGACTCTAAACAACCCCAAAATTGTAATTATTGTCAACCATAACATCAAAGATAAAATTTGGTAGCGCATAAAAACCTTAATGACAAGTTGTAAATCTAAAGTTTTTCAATCTTATGTTTTCAACATACTTGAACAATGATATTGTGGAGAAATTATAAGACTTAAACAATTTAAAAAAATGAACAAGTAAATGAAAAAATTATCATTGAACAGAAACAAATAAGAGTAATTTTAATTTTAAAGGATAAAAACTTATCTTTTTTCAAATCTTAGCATAAGACAAATTTAAATCTAATTTCAACCAAAACCTAAAATTCAAGCATTAAAACAAAGTGCTCCCTTTCAATGACGCATATAATTATTAAAAATTTTAAAAGTATCTTATACCAAATGGTAACAATACATAATATCATGGTAATATCACTGCATAATCTAAAAATTCAACATTAGTTTCTATTTTCTATTTTACTTATAATTAAACTATCAACATTGGTACATTGAATATAACATAAATTATTTTTGTAATTCATTGTTGCATTGTCGATATTCTAAAGAGATGAATTCTCCATAATTAAAACGTATAATCCAAAAAACGTAGAAATGTCTCATAACTTCATGAAAAATGAGATGGAAGTCAAAATTTTTATTTCAAGTTACCATGCAAACATCAATTGCATAAAAGTGTCTTAGATAGTTATTCAAAATCAACAATAGGTTCTGGCACACCATCATAACCTACATCTTAATATGAATGGCTCGATGCAGATGAAGATGATCCATATTCTTTTCTTTCATCAACTAGTGCTCCATCTGAGTCAACATGCATGCCCACCATTTCAGAGTTCAAAAGTCTTGTAGATATACGTCTACATTCTGTAGAGTCCCATATCAATAGTAATTTTTCTGGTAGAAATTTCTTCAAAATATTTATGGTCTGCAACCGCAGAGTTCCTCTCTTTCTGAAATTGAAGTCATACACAAGTATGTCAAAATCCTCCAATTTTAAGACATCTGTGCAGCGATGATTTATATTTGTGCCCTTTATTTTTCTCTTTCTACCAATTCTTTTTTCCACTACCATCTCTGGCTTGTACACACCATTGAAAGGGTGGGTACTTGTGGCATACCAATGTACATCAACAGCTGTAATCTCTTCATTTTCATTAATAACATCTATAACCTTGGCAATCCAGAATGGATAGCCAAGTGGATCTTCATCTGCTAACACTTCTATCATGAAACCCTCCTTAAGATCCTGCAAAGAACCCCTGTAAAGGTCTTCCACGGCTTCACGTTGTGCACGTGATCTTCTAGAACCAATATAGATTTCTCTTTCCTCTACCTGTGGGGAATTAATAATATCTTGAGGCTGTTGTTCAACATTGTGTGTTTCCTGATGTTCATGTTCATTTGGCATATTTTGTGGCAAAAAAAAAGAGTCTTCAAAAGCGTATCCACATTTATTGATCTTGAAATCATATCACTTTGATTACTGAAAAAAGACTCCCACCAAACTGAATCAGCAACATCAAAGTACTGATATGTATCTCTAATACATATTTTAATTTCCTTTAGACATTAAGAATAATTTATGTCTCTCTTCTGCCTTCGTGCATTATGGAGTTCAGCAACTGACTGTAATAACAATATATTTGATGAAAATATTGGATGCTCTGGAATGAACTTCAAAATTGCTAAACCTGATGATGGTCCCCATTCTTCAATAGTTGAATACTTCTTGCCCCATATAAGTGTTATCCCATCAATTTTTTTGATACGAAATTGATGCTGGAAGCTAATGTCGTTAAGTTTTTCAATGCATTTCTCCTCACCATGCGATCCAAAAATAAAATTTCGCATGTCAATAGTTTCTTCCAACACATGAAAAACAGGCTATGGAGTGTACGATTCTTAATACATTCAATTAATGATGGCAGGCTTCCAACACCTTTCCTCCTCAATGTTACTAAAAAATGACTGAACATTTGATCAATATGATCATGAGTATGCCCAACAAGAAGGAAACCAACCTTTATATTTTTAAAAATCCCCAATTCAATGAGCATGTTTAGATACCCAAAAAGAACTTGATTTTTGTTCTCATGACTTGTGTTGTCTAATTGTAGATACAAAAATTCAGGAAGAATCCTATACCAATGAGTAACCACATCATGGATTATAGTTATGGTCAGATTTTCATCATTGTGAATATTTGGAGTTGTGAAGAAAAATCTTGGAAACATCTTCTCATTAAATACCATACAACCAACCAAGTGAAACTGAATGAAATTTTCCTCCTGTAATTTTTTTGGCGTGCGGAAAAAATGTGGAAGAAGTGTTTTCTTTTGGTCCATACCATCAATTATCAATCCCGGATATTTATTTGGATGATCATAACACTTCTTTCGATGTTTATACAACTTTTGCCTTTCACTTGTTTGCTGATTGCGATGGTCTTGAAGTTCTTTGACAACGGAATCTGTACATAAAATAAAAGAAACATATGAATAAATATATTTTCATAGTTGATAAGTATCAAATTTTTAAAAACAATGTTTTGAACACATACCTCTTTCTGCCCCTTGACATTTATCTCTTTTTTCTTTAAGAGAAGCACATGTGCTGCAAATCCCCATCCTTGTCTTCTTAGGAATACAAACATTGTTGAATTTAGTTTTCCATATCCTTGTAAAATAAGAATATGTAATAAAATTACCAATTCCTTCAACAACTTCTGCATAATCTTTGTATAACATGAATATTTCTCGTCTCGAGAAATTATATGGAATATGTATTGTGTCTTTATTTGGCATACACTCTCCATGATTTGAAAAGAAGTCTTTCATCCATGTCTTAGTAGTATTTGCAAACGGCCGCACCTCCCGTTTATAACGTGCTTCTGAATAATATGTGGGATCCATTTCCAATCTATCCCGAATTCTTGACAAACGAAAATTACCAATTGAATGCAACATTTTGAACGCCTTTCTGCAAAGTAATACATTCCCAATATGATAATCATAACCTGCTAGTGTAGATTGCATGCAACCCACTAAATATGAATTTTGCATGCTTTTATTCATTGACATATATGTTTTCCTTTTCTCCAAAACAAAGTTGAAATCCATATTTTTCAAGCAATCCCTTCGACAACATTCACTTGAAATCAAATGAATGACAGAACTTCTTTTTGTGAGATATTTTTTCCTCGCCCTTGTATAACTGGAATGCTTTGGATTGATATGAAAAGGTCTACTCCTACTCCTAGTTGCAATATTTTCTTGCAATGGCTTCATCATTCCATCATCCTTTGTAAAAGTAGTTTCATCACCATTAGGAGGAATATTATCCCCACTATCATCATCCTCAACATAGTTAAGAAATTCATCAACATCATTGCCTGGAAAATTTTCTTTACCATCATCAGTTGAAGAAAATTTTTCACAAGAATCATTGGCACTTTTGTAACCCTGACTCAAAAGAAATTCTTCGCCATCTTGACCCATGCTTTCAAATTCTTCCTTGGGAGGATTCAATTCTTGATCACCATGAGTGTCTTTGAAATGGTCACTTGGAGAAAATGCAATATTCAGATCTGTGCCTCTAAAATTATCATTTGCAAGAAACTCTTCATCCTCCCCTTCCTCAGTGGTGCTCTCATAATCCTTGGGATTAGGCATAAGTGGAAGCTTTGAATTTGTATTCACTAGAATTTCTTCATCCTGACCCTCCCCTTCCTCACTGATGCTCTCATAATCCTTAGGATTAGGAGCAAGTGAATGCCTTGAATCTATATTTATTGGAAATTCTTCATCCCTCCCTTCATAAGTGGTTAAATTATAATCTTTATGATTAGGATGAAGTGAAAATTTTAGCTTTGGAAATTCATCCCGTCTTCATCAGTGATGCTGGCATAATCCTTAGGATTAGGATGAAGTGGATATTTTGATGCTACAAATTCTTCATTCCATTCTTCCTCAGTGGTGCTGACATAATCCTTAGGATTAGGACGAAGTGCATATTTTGACTCTGCAAATTCTTCATTCCCTTCTTCATCTGTGGTGCTAACATAATCCTTAGGATTAAGATGAAGTGGAAATTTTGACTCTGGAATTTTTTCATCCCCCTCTTCATCAGTGGTGCTTGCATAATCCTTAGGATTAGGATGGAGTGGATATTTTGACGCTGTAAATTTTTCATTTCCCTCTTCATCAGTGGTGCTGGCATAATACTTAGGATTGGGACGAAGTGGATGTTTTGACTATGAAACATTATCATTCCCCTCTTCGTCAGTGGTGCTCACATAATCCTTACGATTAGGATGAATTTGATATTTTGACTCTGGAAATTTTACATCCCCCTTTTCATCAGTGGTGCTGGCATACTCCTCGGGATTAGGATAGAGTGGATATTTTGACTCTGCAGATTCTTCATTCCCCTCTTCATCTATTGTTCTTGCATAATCCTTAGGATTAAGCTGAAGTGGATATTCTTCGTCTCCCTCTTCATCAATGGTGTCCTCATAATCCTTGGGATTAGGATGAAGTGAAACTTTTGACTCTAGACATTCTTCATCATGCCCTTCATCACTATTGCTTTTATAATTCTTAGGATTAAGAGTAAGTGGTATAACTGGCACTCAATTTACATAAATTTCATTTTGTTGCGCCTCATCAATTTTGTTCTCATCATCTTTAGGATTACGACCAAGTCGATTTTTTTACTTTCTATTCATGGTGAACGAACTCCCATTATATTCATCACTTTGAATAGAGCTGTTGCGTGACGAAGATGTTGATGTTATACAAAGAAAAACTTCGCTATCAGAAGAAACCATGGCTTTCAACAATAATAGGTTGAATGATACAAATTCCTCTCCCACTTACAATATATAGCTTAAAGAATGAAAATTTCCGTCCAAATTTTCCCTCCAAAAAAATTTGCGAAAAAATTTCCCTCCAAAATTTACCCCCAAAAAATTTCGCAAAAAACTTTCCCTCCAAAATTTTCATTTCAAATATTTGGTACAAATATTAGTCAAAAAATGTATTTAACATTTTTTTAATAAACTGTTTGTGTTGAAATATTTTACTGATATTTATATTCAAAATATCCACAAAATATTTCTATCATGGATGCCTTCCAAACTAAAATAATGTTTTTATTTCAATGATTTAACATTGACTAGATGTAAGTATTAATTATAATATTACTATAATACCTACATGCAAATATTAACTATTTTAACTATAATGACTACATGTAAATATTTAAATTTTAAATTTTAAACTTACGTTATATTCATCTAAAATATATTTCAAAATTTATTAATAAACTGTTGGTCTTCAAATATTTCACCATACTTTCTATTCAAAATATCCACAAAATATTCCTTTCATGCATGCCTTCTAAACTAAAATAATTTTCTTATTTGAATGGTTTAAGATTGACTACATGTAAATATTTACAAAATTAACAACATGTAAATATTAACTATTTAAACTATAATATTAACTATAATTAACTACATGTACATATTTTAGATTTTAAAATTTAATCCCATGATTTTAAACATTGATTACATGTAAATATTAACTATGATAACTAAATGCAAATATTAACTATTTTATCTATAATATTAATTATAATTAACTACATGTAAGTATTTCATATTTTAATTTTTAATCTGAGATTATATTTGAATTATTCAACATTCAGTACATGTAAATATTAAATAAAATATTAACTATGATAACTACATGCAAATATTAAGTATTTTAACTATAGTATAAACTATAATAAACTAGATGTAAATATTTGAAATTTGAAATTTTAATCCCACATTCGTTAAAAAGTAAACCAATCAGACAATATTCGCTATATAATAAGAATGATTGTTTCTATTCATCACATCACATCAAGTTTTCTGGTATTTGTTAGAGCAAATTTTTGGAGGTGTTGCGTTGGCATTGGTAACTTCGTGGAGGCATTGCATTGGCATTGGAAGCATTGTGTCGCTATTGGTAATTTTGTGGAGGTGTTGCATTGGCATTGGTAACTTCGTGAAGGCATTGCATTGGCATTGGAGGCATTGTGTTGCTATTCGTAATTTTGTGGAGGCGTTGTGTTGGCATTGGTGACAACAGCTTTTTGCATTTCAAAGGTTAGTTTTCCTTCTATTCTGTCAATTTAAAGACGATTTTGGGGAAAATCTATTTTTCTATAGTTTTTTGTGTCCAAAAACTATTTTTTTTTAAGGTTTTTAGGTTCAAAAACCTTAATTTTTTTATATTTTTTTAGTGAAGAAAATGCAAAAAGAACTAATTTTTTTAGGGTTTTAAGGACAAAAATTTAGATTTTTTATTTATTTTTTAAGACTTATAGGTTCATCTAGACAGAAAAATCCATAAAACGACCATGCACATAAAAAAAATAGTAATATTATAAAAAAAATTATTTGTTTTTTTTATCATAAATATATCAGTGGTTTCATTATTTAAAATGTTTTTTTTTTGTTTTTATTTGAGAATTTTTTAATTTTATATTTTATTTTATTTTATTTTTTAATTTTAAATCTTAGTTTTATTCTTTTTAATTTTAAATCTTCAATTTTTTTTTTCTTTATTGTTTTTTTATATATCATATTTTTTTAAATTTTTTAATTGTACTGTTATATAGTTTCTTTTTTTAATTTATTGTATTGTTATATTAAAGCAAATGTTTTTTTTATTTATTATATTGTATTGTTTTTTTCTTTTAATTATATAATGTTTAAAAACAAAACATAATTGTTATTTAATAAATTGTTTTTTTTTATATATATTTGTTATATTTTAATATTTTTAACAATTATTTTTTCTTTTTATTAAATAATGTTTTAATAATTATTTATTAATTATATTATAAAAAAAATGAAAAATAAAAATAAAAAAATCATGGCGCTGCCGTAGACCGTGCTCGCGGGGCGCCAGAGTCGGAATCGGCCTCCCGCCCAGCGGGGGCCCTAAGGCTGGTTGGGCCACCCCCATGGTGCCGCTCAGCCGGCCTCCGGCACCCCGCGGGCACGATCTAGGTCTGCGGCAGCCCCATGATTTTTTTTTTTAATTTTTTTTAATTTTTTTTTTTAATTTTTAATTTTTTTTAAGTTTTGTTTTTTAGTTTTAATTTTTTTTAAATTTGATTTTTTTTTAATTTTGTTTTTTAATTTTTTATTTTAATTTGTTTTAATAAAACATTTTTTTAAATTTTTTTTTAAAGTTGTTTTTTTTTTTTAAATTTTTTTTTTATAATTTGTTTTATTAAAACAATTAAAAATTAATGAAAACATTGTTATATATAAAAATAATCAAAAAATTGTTATGTAGTATAATAAAAACATTGCTATATAATAATTGTTAAAAAAAATAAATTATAATTATTAGATAACAATTATGTTTTGTTTTTAAACATTATATAATTAAAGAAAAAAACAATACAATATTAAAAAAAAAAAAGAACAAACAACATTTGTTTTAATATAACAATATGATAAATTAATAAAAAAAAACTATATAACCATACAATTAAAAAAATAAAAAAATATATAATATTATAACATTTGTTTTTAACATTTAAATATTTACATTTCTTTTTTAATTATTTTTTTTAAATTTAGGTATTAAAACAACATTATAAAAAAATTAATTTTTTCTTTTATTTTGTTTAATTGCTTTTATTTTATTTTGTTTATTTTTATTTAATTACTATGTAATGTGAAATAGAAATTTGTAATTTTCAAATATATTAAAATATTATATAAATTTATAAACTTTTATATTAATTTTTTATAATTTTAAGTTTATAATTTTTTATTTAATTGCTATGTAAAGTAAAATAAATTTTTCTTTTATTTTATTTTGTTTATTTTTATTCAATTGCTATGTAATGTAAAATTAAATTTTAAAATTTTAAAATATATTAAAAGATTATAAGTTTTTTAGTTTTAGAAATAAATTTTGTTTATTAAATTTATTTTATCCGCATTATTTTTCCATTAACTAATATATATATATATAAGGAAAATGGCATCAAAAAAGATTTCTGTGAATGTTTCTGCACCTAGGGCAGCGACTCCCAAATCTACAGCTGCAGCTCGACGCATTATGGATACAACTCCCAAATCTAAAGTTGCAGCTGGACGCACTATGGACACTGTTGGACGCAATAAGGACATTGTTGCACACACTAATAAAATTCAAGCAAGTGGGGCACCAGGTTCATTAAAGCTTATTTCTGATTGGAAGAATGCCGAGGAAATAGATAAAACTGATTTCTCATGGTATCTTGAAGACAGTGAAACGGAGGCTGATATACACATCTATCTGATTTGTGGTATGATTGACTTAAATGAGCCATATGATGTGATGGGCAGAGTATGAGACATATGTATGGTCCCGAATACAAACACTATTTATGTTCTTGCAAGGAAGGCTCAGAAACGTGAGAAGGTTAGATATCGTCTATCAATCGTCAAGTATGACACAGATGAAATATCTTCAAAATTTTCTGAAGAAGTATCAAGCAACATTGCAAATAACATTGTAAGTATGCTTATTTTTATTTCCTCTATGCATTATTGTAAGGATGATTCAATTTTTTATAAATTATTGATCATTGACATGTTTTATTTTGTTTCATAGGATTTTGTTCCGAGTCTTTAAAACATGTTTGAAGGTATTTATATGTTGGTGCCAAATTTTATAGATGTGATCAACACTTTCCACAAAGAAAAAGTAGAGAAAAGGAGATTGAAGCAAAGAGCAATAGATCGTGACACTGCAATAGTACAAAGAGGGGATCAACCAAAAGTCACTAAGGTGGGTCAATCTAGTAAACTTAAACATGTTTCTTTTGAAGGTGTCAAACATGAAATAGGAAAATATGATAGAATTAGTGAGGAGGAGATTAGAACTGTTGTGCAAAAGGAGAAAAAAAATCAGACACCAAAAAGAGAAATCGCCAAAGACGTCTCTCTTTTACCTCATGAAGGAGAGCTTGTTTATAAAAAAAACTGATATGTTATCCAATAAGACTAGAAAATCAAATATTGGTGAACCTGTAAAGGTCATGAACAGCAGTGAAGAACAAACTGAGAGCTCTCATGGAAGCAGAGAAATCATAGCACCAGGTGCTGAGTTAGAGGATGGCATTATTAAAACAAAACAAAATGTTATTCGATAAGAGTTGAGGAAGAATAAATTAATTCTTGGTGGCCAAACATTTGAGCTTAATGTTAACCAATTTTATAGCCCAGATGAAGGACAATCTCAATATCAAATTAGAAAGGCCCATCGCCTACATGTACATAATCTGAAAACATTATTCAAGTTCAATCCATATGCGCATGTGGTGGATTATGTGGTTCTTGTTCATCCACGTCAGGTTCCCAACAAACAAGCATTTGACAAGAAAAAATGTTTTGATTATAAATATTATGTAATTGGAGGGAACCATTCGATAGAGGCTAAGAGACAATTGATTGCAGAATATCCCAATAACTATCTTTTTCAAACAGTGAAATGCATCATTTACGCCAGCTTAACAGAAATAGAATCAAATTTATTGGCATGTGATCATAATGCAGATAATGAGTACAAAATGAAAATGAATTTCATCCAAAGGGTCAGATTTATTCATAATGAATTCATAGAAAAATGTGGTGGGGATAAGACACAAGTTAGTGTAACATTTCGAAAGGAATGTTTAATGGAAATAGGTTATCAAATTGATGAAAAAAAAGAAAAAGATGGAAAATTGAATACAAATTTATTCAGAGGCACAAATAACATTTTTCAGTTGGCATTTAGAACTGGGGAGGTATGGGATTTGATTGATGAGATTTTTGATTGGTGGGAGAATATTTCCATAAAAAATCAGAAGGTTAGAAAGAGTAAACCCATAATATGTACCAACAGTAAGGTGGGTCTTGAAATGAAGGAAATTCCAGAGGATATGACTATCACACCTTGGAGAACAATGCAAGGTGTGAAGGATGATAAATTAGTCAAATCAGTATTAGCCCGTGTGAAGTCCGGTGAATTATCAATGGAAGAAATGTGTGCAGAATTTCAAAATTAAGTTTCTTGAATTATTTCTTATTTTTCTTTCATTATAATTTTCTTTTAAATAAAAAATAATGATGTTGGTAGAATTTGTTATACATGTCAGTATATTAACGCTTTTAACTTGATTTCTTCAGTCAGAATTTTTTTATGAAAATACAAGAACACATGGTTAAAATGTTGAATGAAGACAGTTGGGATGATGTTGTACGCAACTACCCAGAAGCAAGTTCTACATCAACACTAAAAGAGTTTTATATTGCATTCAATAAGGTATGTTGATTTATAAATTCATTTTATTCATATTTAAACTATATATATATATATATATATATATATATATATATATATATATATATATATATATATATATATATATATATATATCATTAAAGATGTCGAAGAAGGATGGAAATGGAGTACCAGATACTTTCAAAAGCTTTATTGAAAAAATTAAGATGGAGAACATGAGAAGGAAGCGTCTTATGAATGTTGAACTTGATCCTACTCTTAATCATTACATTTGGAATGGGCTCGACAATGTCCAATATCAAATAATACAAGGTGACTGTGAAGACATTGCATCACTAATACCTAAAAGGGAATATGGCCTAGTTATTGCAGACATTCCTCATGGTTTCAATTTCCCAGACATTGAATATGATATAGAACCATATACTTATCAAGCTTTTAGTAAAGTGGTTACGGGTTTTCAAGAAGTGACAACATCACCACTTTGGCGATTTGTGACATTTCATTCAGACACACAGTTTCCAATGTTATGAATAAGCTTCAAGGGTAAAGCAAACTCAAGGATGAAACTTACATGGTAAGACTTTGAAATTGTATGTTTGATTACTCCTGAAAAATTTTATTCATGTAAAATTTAATTGAACTTTTACTATGTTATGTTATAGGCAAAAGTCAAATATTGTTTCTTCTGAAGATCAACCTATTATAAATGATTGTGAGTTCATCCGTGTTGAATGTTGGATAAAAGATGATAGCTATGAGCATATTATTATGAATCGAGTAGATGGGAAGAGTCATAGTCAAGTATTGGTTTATGATGTAGTTTTAAGAAAACTAACATATGAGGATAAAGATGCAAAAGGAGATATAGTTAACATTTATAAAAAACCACAAGCATTGATTAGCTATCTTATAGATCTATGTTCAAATGAAGGAGAATGGGTTTTGGATTTATTCTCAGGTTCAGGTAAGTTTTATTATACAAATTTAAATTTAAATATTGTCTTTTTTACTTTTTGTGTCTCCATACTAATTTTCTTACTTATTTCTTTTGTGCTTGATGATTAGGTACAACAATAGCATGTTACCTACTAAAAGGAAGAAATTGCATTGCCATTGAGAAAGACCCAGTTCAATGCAAATTTATTCAACAAAGAATTAACGCTCTTAAATTCCTTCCAGATGCTAAGCAAGAAGTTGGTTTGAGGAAAGGAGATTTTAATGAATCACGTGTGGCAAAAAAGGAAAAGGAACCTCAACCACCATTATATGGAATGATTGTAAAGGGACACTTTGGAAGATTTTATGACATGAAAGATCCATTAGAAGATGACAATGATCAAAATGAGGAAGAAAATGTTGCGGAAGAAGCCATCAATGTTGTTCTAGATGATGTTGAAGATGTATTAGTTGATATTGTTGATGATGTTTAAGTTATGCTTGCAAACAAAGCTTATTTTTTAGAACTATTAATCAGTTTTACTTGTAATGTTTAGACTTTGATATTTTATGAGAACAACCCTTATTTTTTGCAAAAAACATGTGATTGCTATTATGTTTTGACATAAAATTCAATAAAAATGTTATTTTCTTAAGTTTTTTTTTGTTAAGATTCTCCCAAAAAATTAGTTTATTTAACATGTTTTTTCCAACAAAAAGTCTGTAAAAGTGTATTTTTTGCATTGTATTTATATTGAAAAATTGTATTTTTTTGTCATATGGTTCAAAATATTGGTATTTTAGCGACAATTATTTGATGTGCATTGAAAAATTATTTTAAAATACATAAACATGTAGAAAATATAAACTTTAGAATATTGACCATTTTTCCATCTTTTATCTATGTGAAAAAGTGAAGATATCATTACAAGTTTTTATTTAAAAAATATATATTTTTTTATTTTTAAAACACAAGTACATAAATGCACTTAAAAATAAACATCTCATGGAAGAAGAAGACATTAGAAAATCTATAGTGTCAAAATCAATCCTATAAAAAAATGTTGGTGATGGTACACCATCACTATTCAAAATCGACATAAAAAACATCACATAAAAAAAAAAATTAATTAAAAAAAAAAGACAAAATGACAAAAACTTAAAGTGCCAAAAACATGCTCAAATTTTTTTTCTTGATTCTGCATCGCCACTTTTTCAAAATCAGGTGTTTTTCTTGATACTTCAAAAAGTAGGTAACAATGAGGTTACCTATTTCATCGGTAACAGTGTTAGCCATGAAGTTGTCGCTTGAGAGGGAGCTACACTTGCATGTAGAGGAGGAACTTCTTGTTCCCAAAGATGAGCCTCTAGATGTGGATCAGCCACAGGAGGAGATTCATGGAGTGGAGGAGTCCACTCATGCAAAACCAAACATCAGAACAGGCAGAAAGCGTACCACAAAAGCTGAGAGACAGAAGCTTGATGTGGTAGAGAATGTAGGAGTCCCTACATCATAGTGCAGACAGAGACAAACACCTGAACGATTTACTGGATACATGGCTCTTATGAGCAAGTGTATCATCACAGAGCCATCTTCTTTTGAAGAAGCAACGCAGGAGCCCACATGAGTAGATGCCATGGTGAAGGAGTATGACTCCATTGTCAAAAATAATGCTTGAGAGATTGTTCCAAGGCCGGTGGGTAAATCAGTGGTAGATTCGAAATGGATCTACAAGGTAAAGCAAGCTGCTAATGGGAGTGTCGAGAATTATAAGGCAATATTTTTTGCTTGAGGCTTCTCACAAATTGAGGGGATTGATTATGAAGAAACCTTTGCACCTATCACATGGTATTCTTCCATAAGGACCATCCTTACTCTCTCAGCACAGATGGGTTGGCACATTCATCAGATGGATGTAAAGATTGTGTTCCTTAATCAGATCATTGAGGAAGAGGTGTACATTGAGCAACCTGAAGGATTTTAGATCTTCAACAACGATTTTCATGTGTGTAGACTCAAAAGAGTGTTGTATGGCCTGAAGCAAGCACCACATGCTTGGTACACATGGATCAATGGCTATTTCACAAGACTTGGCTTCACCAAGAGTGAGGCAGATGAAAACCTGTACCAAATTGTGGTGGAGGGTAAGCTTTTAATCATTATTCTTTATGTTGATGATTTAATACTAACGAGTGATGAGGAGTTGATACACTCATGCAAGGCATATCTTACAAAGGAGTTCGAGATGAAGGATTTGGGCCTCCTTCATTATTTCCTTGGATTGGAAATATGGTAGCGAGAAGGCGAATTTTTTGTGTCTCAAGGCAAGTATGCTCGGGAGATACTTGGTAAGTTTCACATGGAGGACTGTAAGCCCATGGATACTCTTCTTCGAGGAAATTGTAGGAAAGAGGATGCTACATCAACAGAGGTAGTGGATGCCATTTTTTATCGAAAGTTGGTGGGTTCGCTCATGTATTTAGTTAATACAAGACCAGATATATGCTATGCGGTGAACCAACTTTCACAAGTGATGGTTAAGCCTACCAAGCTCTTTTGGAAGGCAGGAAAGAAAGTCCTGAGGTATCTGAGGGGTACATCTAAGTATGGTTTATGGTACAAACATGCGGATAAGGTGAAGTTGCATGGCTTCACGGATGAAAATTGGGTAGGCAGCCCAACGGACAGAAAGAGCACATCAGGAGGGGTTTTTATTATCATATCTACAACAATTTCTTGGTACATTAGGAAACAAAGATTCATGGCACTTAGTTCAGCGGAAGAAAAATACATGGCAGCAAGTCAATCTTCATGTGAGGCTATCTGGATGAAGAAGATCCTGGTCAGTTTGTTTGGTTCACATTTAGATCCTACAGTGATACATTGTGATAATCAGAGTTGCATTAAAATCTCGATTAATCCTGTGTTTCATGATAGATCTAAATATATTGATATCCAGTGTCATCATATGAGAGATTGTGTGCAGCGGAAGATCATGTTGCTTCAGTACATTCCTATGGAAGATCAAGATGCATATATTTTGACGAAGGCACTTGACAGGAGAAAATTTGAATGCCATAGAGGCAGTATTGAGGTGAAGGATAATCCCTATATTGAGAGGGAGTGTTGAGATTCAACAAGATGAAGAGCTTAGTGAAAATTAAGCACCTTCACTAACTGGGGCCCGTAGGCTATTTTTAGGTGTATGTCTATTTTTAGAAATGATGAGCATATTCTATAAGTTGCAAGATGCTATTTGTAGATGGTTGGTCAAATGTGGAAAATAGATGAAATTCTATTTTTAGAATATTGGTCGAATTCCATTTATAGATCGTTGATCTAAAAATAGGTGCATGTCGATTATTATTAACCCTTAATAATAATCCGACAATAAACATCAACTTATTCTCTTGGAGCACTTTATTTCAGTGAACAGATTTGGAAAATTAGTGGGTTGAAGGAATTACGCAATTCCTAGGGTTATTGGTGGCTCATGCATGAAGGACTCAGTTAGAACTAAAGTGGAAAAGTTATGACAGAGTTGGAAGAGTAGTTAATGGAGTTGTTATTTAGTTTAACTCAGTTAAGTGAGTTAAACTCAGTTGAGCTGGTTGTATCTAGTTTAACTGAAAGATACACTAGTGAGAGTTAAGTGAATTAATTAGTTAATTAATTCACAACTAATAAATCACTAACAAATGAACAAATACAACAGTTAACTACTTGCATGTCAGTTCCAGTGGAGACCCAGTGGAGAGATAGGTGAAAGGGTGAGATGGACTATCTGTTGTGATTATAATGATGCATTCAATGCATATGACACACATTGGAGTTGCCAATGAGGATTGTGCAGTCAAGGCAAGGCTAATTCAAATTCATTCAGGGGTGTTCTTAAGTAGGGATTGCACAGTGGAGGCATGTTGTCAGGAGGCAAGAAATTGGTGGATGGAGATGTAAATTTCTGTATGACAGTGTGTAATGATTCTTGATTGTACTGAGAAATTGATGTACTAAGCTTTGTATGAGATTATTACATGATTCCATTGATATACATAATATATGATATTTGGGGATTTTAGCTTTAATCTTTCCCATTAAACAACTGTGTTACGTGCGATTGAATTTATTCACATGTGTTTGCAATTGAGTTTTAAATTTCCGCAATTTTAATAGTGGAAGGATTTTTTATTTAGCAAGAAGATAAATATTGTTAGATCAGGAGAATCCTATAATACATCAGTATTAATAAATTTCTACAGGCATACTTGTATAGCACTCAATTAATAATTCAGGTCTTGTCATCATTGTTCATACACTGAGAACTCCGCAAGGTTTTAGAGTTATTGTATATTATCCAGGTTACTCAATGAGTAGAGTATGAACCATATAAACAAGGAAAGAAATACTGCAAGCATTGAGTTATTTTAGGAAGTTTGGGGGACTTGAAGAGCTGCCTCAAAAAACCAAAAGCCACGAACTACTTCAGATTAGCCTCTTTCAAGAACAACCATGCCACTATTGTTAATTAAAATTAGGTTCAAACCTTCACTATTTGAGAACTACAATTTTTAGAGGGTTTCTTCAAGATCAAATCTCAGAGTTAAATGTGCAGAATTCTAGTAGTCATTTAATAAACAAAATCAAGGCTGCAATTACAATTTGAAACTAGCACATGGTTACTTATGTATAAAATTGGTAGTATTTAATGGAACCATAATGCATGGTTTTATTTTTAAATGAAAAATTGGAATACTGTCTGGGAAATAAATAATTCCAAACACCGAGTAGTTGGGGCAGTTCAAGAAAAAATTACCTTTTCCTCATGAGATAAAAATGGAATCTTAGGGAGGAAAATGGGTTTTGTATTTTTCTTGGAAAAGGAGGTCTGAATGCAAGCAGGACTCTGCTTAAGAGTATCCTGAGCTGGGAAGGTGCCAATGGAAGGCAATACAGGCTTAAGAGCACAGGTTGGAAAGTGATCCAGATGCCTAACTCTATGGTTTCCTATGACTACGGTCTACTTCTCGGTGAGGAGCTCGAGGGTGGGAAGAGGACGTCATCACCTTTTCCCATTGGTTAGGTGGACTAGATTGTTCTTGCGGTATTGAGATAAGTATTTTAGTGTTGCATTTCACAGTAGAAATTGATCTCTGTTTAAATGAAAAGGAAGTCTAATTATATGTTATTATCATATCTACTATTTACATTATGATTAAAAGCACTGTATATTTATGTATTACACAATCGAGGAAAATTTATACTAACCTAATTAAGATGAAAACTATTGTGGAGTTCTCTATTATAATCTTATAGATAAGATAGGCTAACCTATTTATGACAGTAAGCATTAACAATATCTATGATGAAATATTACAGAGAAGCCATTGATAATTTCATTAATAGTATTGATAGAGACTACATGGATGAATAACTTGAGAAATCAAATAATCTTTATTTTCAGTTGTTAAAAATAGTATAAGACTAATAATCTTTTGATTTATTGAAGAAATTGTGTATTTAGTTGTTTGAGCCCAGGTTGGCCTTTTATTAACACCTGCTCAATTCTTTCTGTGTTAATATCAAAATTATGTATCAAAACCTTGAGTGAGGGTGTTAGGACCTAATTTATAGTCAAAACTTAATTGAATCTGACCGATGTGAAGTGGAAAGACTCCTCTTCGATAATACTGGAAAGGAAATGCGATTTGAGGGTAGGAACTCCTCAACTAATAACCTAAAACTTGACATTTATCCAGTACATAGGCAAGTAATATAGGCAAGTAAATTCAACTATGAATTGTAATTGAACCTTGTGGGGAGGGTTAGAGGAAACCCTAGTCTGAATTTCCCGAGGAACACAAAGATGAATGCAAAACTGATAAACATGGATAATAGTTCTATTCCTGCAATGTGTAATAATTAATTTGAGGGAAATTATTAAGTCTCAGGAGGTATTTACAATGAATAGGAAACTAGCCTTCTAGTTAAAGTAAATTTCGAAACATAAACAATAGAACATTCCTTGAAAACATCAGAGAAAATTGAACTAGAAGTCCTCCTTCTTCATCTTGAATAGTTTTAAAAGAATTAAAAGTCAATAAAGGTCAGTAACTGAATTGATTAGTTACAAAAGTAATATTATTATCGAATGTCCTGTACATGATGGTTACATAGCTACAAATGGAAATTTATGCTGGAAATAACTAGAGCCATAACCAAATGTATCTGCATGGAAAAGAGTTGGGAAACCCTTGAGGGGTATGGCCCAAGTCCCACTTAGAAAATCATACACCAGGGTCATGGGAGAACCTGCACAGAATATAATGTTCTCTATAAACCCTAGAAGAATATACCATAAGTGATTTTAATAACACGAAGCCAAGAAACTTACCGACATCGAAGACATTTGTAAAGGCTTCACCATCTGGATTTTTGAGTGGCATCATAACTGTTAGCCCCCTGTAAATTTTTGACAGGAAAAGTAGGGGGCTAAATTTTTTTTGAGACCTTCAATGAATGCATCTCCCCTGGAGACACATCATCCTTGAAGTCTCCTGTGCCTTTTCCCTATGATGAAATCCCCACTGCTGTATTCATACAAGAAGCCTCTCTGATTGTGACAATTTGTGCTCCAAGGGACCAATTTCTTCTCCTTGTACCCCTACAAAATATCCCTTTTCTTTCCTTTTTCCCTTTGTCAATGTCCCCCTTTCTTACCCCCCAAATTCCCCCCTAAACCTTCTAAATCATTCCTATGCCCCTCTTGAACCACGCATACACCCTTGGTTTAGTTTTATAAACCCTCATTCTTTCTATCGTTACCTTTGTTTGGCCTAGAATTGCATTAAAAAGGGTTTAAAACCCACTTTTTACTTTATAATAGGCCTTAGCCCCTTTCAACTGCGCCCCCGCACCTTTTCCTCCATGTAACCGGCCGCTAGAACCACCCGCTAGCCCAAAGAGCACCTATCTCATATGTTCATCGGTCGCAGTTTCGACCGTTGATCTGTGTAGATCGGATGGTGATCATTAACTCCGCAGTGCCCGTGGTCTTCCCTGTTATAACTCCCAATCATGTCATCACCGTTCATTTACACCCAAATCTAATGGTTCGGAGCCTACCCGCCTCGGTGGTTCCCATGTACTATTCCAAAACCCGGTGGTTTCTATTGCACCGCCTTTGGGCAGAGGGCGGTAATTTCCGATCGGCCAGTGATTCCATACATCACGTGACACGTGTCCCCTGTACCTTTTTCAGAACCTCTGTCCCCGCGCGTTAAAAGCCATCCATCGCGCATTATTTTTTGAACGAGGATGGCCAACAATATTGTCGTGGACCGTCCGATCTGGGGCGGGCCATCCAACGGCTATCGCTCGCCGAAGATGCGCGATAGTTAACTCAGATGCACACGTGTTAACTCAGGGTACGACATGCCATCTAGTTAATCTCCACCGTCGATCTGATCTGTAGATCGATGGTCCACATTCAATCGCCCTCCGATGTGCTTTCCACCGTCGATCTCCTTTAAGATCGGACAGTCCAGATTTGTTTTCCCCCCGCTGTTGACTATTCCGACATCGCCCGGTCCCGCCACATCACTGTTCCATGTGTCTCCTCTGTACTTTCGTCCGCCCCCATGATATATGTTCATTCCATGGTCAACATTCATTATTTTCACGTTAAAACATCCGCCTCGACATTTTCCCATGCATTCTCCACTGTGCGATGTTTTCCTCCATAGTTGTCTCCGCAGTCACCATCCTCGTCCATGCCACACTACCACTGTCACATTCATCCATACCACTCTCTCCATAAAGGTTTTTTGTAACCATTTTCATGTTTTGCAGGGTTTCGAGCGGCCATAAACCTCCATAATTCGCAGTCCCTGTCACAGTGACAGAAATACAGGGAAGCACCATTCTCAGAAGCTAGAATTATGGAGAAAGGCCGGGGAAAACATGTCGACGGGACTTGCATTAAAAGAACAGGGTTTAAACTCTACAGAACCTGTCCAGGGCATTTAAAGCACATTTTTCACAATCAGAGGAAATCGTGGGAGTGACAAAGAGTACCAGGGGAAAAATAGTGCGTTAAGGCTTATAATTGAAGATCTTAAGCCTTAATTCATTTATTAGAAGGCAAAGGTATCAAAATCGAGGACCCCGTGGATCGTTTAGATGGTCCAATGAACAGAAATATAATACTATCAGGGTTTCCGTATCAGCAGAATGTTCTTCCATGAAAGGACATAGTACACATTATTGTTTCAGTCGACATAGTGTCCAAATGAAGATTTCTGCCCTATCAATAGTCCTACATCATCAGAACCATTTTCTACACGGTATGGCAGACCCTAACATCATTATTCTACCTTTTTGTGCAATTCACCAGAACATTGCGATGAGTACGAAAGATAAATGCTCAGGATTAAAACCAGAGGGGGCCTCGGCTCTCCTACTACTTCAGATTGTTAATGCTACATTTAAGTTTACAACTACCACTGTCTTTCCTTTCTCCTATAAGAATCCAAAAGAACATATTGTGGTGGTTGTTTTTGGGCCGTTGTTGTTCGGCTGCTGTCGTTGCTGTTAGAGGGATTCATTCTGACTGTTAGAATAGTCTTGGGAGGGATAGCATAGTAGTTGTTATGTATTAGGCTGGCAGGAAAATTTTGGATTGTAACAACCATTAAGCTCAGTGTATGTGACTGGTTTTGCATCAATTAATCAAAGCACATTTCACAGGATCCTGGTCTATTACTATTGGTGATGTTCTTCTAACTCTGTTTATTACATTTACATGCTGTTTCATGTTCTACTGGCTTGCATCAGAATATTGGCATAGGATTCACCCTTGTTAGGTGCCCTATGTCTTTTCTCTCCTTGCCTTCAATGTTTTCTGCTAAATGTGTTATCTGAGGATTTGATTTCAGTTAATTTAACCAGTGTAGTAGTGCCTTACGCTGCTAGCTGATGTATGAATTGGATGAATCAGTTCTTATATGTTCATGTTAGGTTTAAGCTGGAAGATTTGGGAACACTGGGGATTAGAGTTAGCCCTGTCCACTAGGATCCTTGTGCGACCAGATGAACTTTCTAAGATCTCTTTGTTAAACTTATCTTTGTTTTCCCTTGGAGCATGCTAAAGCTGACCTGGATTTAAATGACCTCTGGTCCGATCTATAAGCTGCTCCTTTGTCCCTCTTTGAAATTTTCCTATGAGTATGTCCAAGCAGGTATGGAGTTAAATGACCTCTAGCCTGATCTATAGACAGAAATTGGGTTGCTTTTCTTCTTCCACCTTCTTCCCTCAATGTTCCATTCCATCATCTATCTAAAAGATCCTTTAGTGTAGATGACTTGCCCTCTGAAAGCCTTGGTTAGTTGTTGCATGAAATCACCTTTCATGACCCCATAGCCCAATGGATGGCACTTTCTTGACCTATCCCCTTTGCTGAAACATCCTGCTGCTATGCTCCTTTTTCCCATTACTTTCTCAGTCTATGATCTCATGATCAACCCAGCAACCAACCAACCAAATCATTTTAAAACCCCCTCTGTGCTTCATAACTAGCCTAACATCTCAATTTTAGCTTTCAAAGATATATCATTCTTTGTTTTATTGGAGAGATCCCTCTCCAGGTCCAGGAGGGCTAGATCCTAGGGGCCCAAAGTGGTTTGATGTTGTCTCATCTTTGGGTCTTGCCATTCTGGCCAAAACATGGGAACCCCAACAATAACCACTGGTGAGTAAGGAACCCCGGGAAAAGAAAAGAAAATAGAACCATTAATCAATAGAGAAAAAAGGTGAATCAAATATGTAACATTTGTACATATTTAATATGGAATACCTGTAGCGAATCCCTACAGGACGAGCCAAACCTTTTGAAAGAGAACTTCCTAAGATTATTTTGAGTGCAAATTTAAACAAGTGTTGATGCAAGCCAAAACCCTGTACAGAGGAAAAATGGAAAAAAATTGAATACTCGCATCAAATAAAATAAGGGGTAATGCAACCAATGCACATTAGAAAATATTAGGAAATGAAAGAAACTAAATTGATACTTGTGGTATCAGTGAAGCTCGTTAATCCCGACTAGGACACCTTGAGTTGTCGAATTGTAAAGTACTACCAAGGTAACCACCAGCAGCATGTCAAAAAGGTCACACCAGGTCGTGGAGATAAATACCCCATGGTGACAAAGAAATAACCTATACAGATACCTATGTGTTAGAGTAGTTCGAACTATAAAAGAACTTAATGGGAAAAATTACTCAAAAATATTGATGGCATATCATCTAGGTTCAATACCTGTGCAATAAGCATTATCATCAAACGCAAAACCTTGGCCTCCTGAACCAGTTCATACGAAGGAAGATCCATCAAACCTTCATTAGAATTGACAAAATGAGCTTGGGATGTAACCCTGGCGATAGGGCTCAGTACCTCAACGAAATCCTTTAGTCCTCAACTATTCGATCATGAAGGAGAGATCCATCAGCTCTTAGGTGGCTATATGTCCTCACATCTAATAATTTTCCAAACCAATGTACCTCGGGGATTAAAGGAGTGTTAAATACAGTATGTTGGTAGCACTAACAAACAACCCACGATCATTTAACACCTCACGTCGAACTAGATCATGACATATCATCCAAATATACCAATGATATATGAGTTTAACTTATAATAAATTCATATGATAAAAAATTAACCTAAGTTTGTAAATTAACGAGTCTACACCATGGTAATTATGCAATTACACAATTAAATTTAAAGTAATAGAATTTTATGACATGTTTTTACCATGAAATAATTTTATTTGTGTATAGATGTTACATATGGAAATTAAATTAATTGAAGAAAGAGATTTATGTATTATTATTTAAATATTCATATACTTAAAAGGGTTTTAAATCAATAATGTTTGAAATATGAAAATTACATGACATTTAAATGATGATAATATAATATTTTAAAATTTGGTAATCCGTAACAAATTTTAACCCAGAGCAAAGGTAACTCAAATAGATTAATAAATTATAGTTTTTTTTTATACTAAGATATGGATAGGTTGGAGATTTCAGAATTCATGTAGTTGAGGACTGCTTATGTCAGTTTCAAATATACTTGGAGCAAACTAAGGGAATTTGAATGTTGTTTTGAGCATGTTGTGGATAGAACCTTTGAGAATGATTGTAGACATGTATGTGATTGTTACCCTTGCATTTGGTATGATAATGGACTAGTGTTAAAGGATGATGATTGGTAAAGGGATATCCTCATATCCTCTTTTTTATTTTGAGGGGACATGAATTACATTGGGTCATGCATGTAGATGAACCTTACTTTATTCCTATGAACTTAGATGCATTTTTGGAGATTAGAAGACCATATTGTTTCCCTTTGAATGAAAATGTGTGGTGGATAATTCGAGGAAATGTGATTGTCCATAAAATGTAGATTGGATTTGGGGACCTTGTGGCTTTTTTCCTTCGACCCAAGTAGTGCTTGGAGGTTGCATTTAGGGGGTTAGTGGACACAAACCTAATATGACCAAGAATATTAGTGTTTGAGCACCTATGCTTTGGGAGAAAGGCTTAGGGATTCTAAGAGTTAATGGGTTTAGGTGTTTAAGCATTAGGGGTTAATGGTAAAGGGTAAAGGGTTAGGGCTTAAGAAATTTATGGGTTAAGGAGTTGAGGCCTAGGGGGTGTAGGGGTTAGAGCATAATGACTGTAGTTAAGGGCTTCAAGGGTTAAGGGTTAAGAACCATGGGCTTAGGGGTTAGGGAATTTAGGCGGTTTAGTGCTTAAGGGTTATGGTATATAGGTGTCAAAGTTTAAGGGGTTAGGGGTTAGGGCTAAAGAGTTAAGGGTGAGTTTTAAGATGATAAGGGCTTAGGGCTTAGGGGCTTCAAGGATTCTAAGTTCAGGGTTAGGGGTTAAGGGGTTAGTGTCTTAGGGTTTAAGGGATAAAGGGGTTAATGGGTTGTGAGCTATGACTGTAGGGGTTAAGGGATTATGGCTCTGGGTTAAGGGGACAGGAAATTTACTGATTATGGGTTATGATAATGGGGCCCCTAATCACCTTTTCACAACTATTGGGGGTTCCCCTATAAATTTATGTCGATGTTTTCCCTCTAGGACTCCCTCCATTTATATGGCCTCCCTCACATGATATGACCTGAATGCATCTTTTGTGGCGTCTTCACATGGCACGACCCGACCCGCCCGAATGAAGGCACGAGGGAGCAAACAGAAAACTGATCTCCCAAATGTGAATAAGGCATACATGTGGTCACAAATTATCATTTTTTATACAACCACCCTCACACGACCCGACCCAAATCGACTTGACCTGCCCCAACGTGTTTCCTTGGGCGTCCTCACACGACCCAACATGACCCTCACACGGTTTTGTTGCTATTTTGAAATAAAAAATTATAAGGGTTTTAAGGATTGTTATAAGGGATAGGGGAATAATGAGTTACTGGTTAAGGGATTAGGGATTAGGGGCTTAGGGGTTATGGGAATAAGGGATTATGGGTTAGAGGTTTAGGATTTAGGGGTTAGGAGTGGTTAAGGGGTTAGGGATTGTGGGCTTATGGGTTAGGGGATTTAGGTGCATTCGGGGGTTAGGGGAATAATTATTTAGTGGTTAAGGGATTAGGGATTGGGGTTAGGGTAATAATGAGTTAATTGTTAAGGATTTAGGGATTGGGGAATAGGGTTTAGGGGATTTAGGCATATTTCGTGGTTAGGGGTCGAATAATGAGTTATTGGTTAAGGGATTAGGGATTGGTGGCTTAGGGTTAGGGGATTTAGGTGTAGTTATGGGTTAGGTGAATAATGAGTCAGAGGTTAAGGGATTATGGATTAGGGGGTTATATGGGTTAGGGGTTGGGAATTAGGGTTTAAGTGGTGAGGAGTTAAGGGGTTATAGGTTTAGGGTTTAGGGGATTAAATGGGTTAGGGGTTTAGAGGTTTAGGGGGTTAAATGGGTTAGGGGTTTAGAGGTTTAGGGCGTTAGGGGATTTATCAATTAAGGATTTTAGGGGTTGGGGTTTAGGGGGTTAAATGGGTTAAGGGTCAGGAATTAGGGTTTAAGGGTTTAGAGGTTTAGGGTTTAGGGAGTTAAATGGGTTAGGGTTGGGTACCTCGCATACCTAGTCACTCCCCCCTTAACACACCTAGAACTTGCTAACACCTATCATACCTTGTCAGTTTGTGTGAGGGCGCCTAGGAAACGTGTTTGGGAGGGTCGAGTTGGGACGTGTTGTGTGAGGGCACCCATTAAGGAAACACATTCACGCTGGTTGGGTCATGAATTAGGGGAATTTTGAGGTCTAAAATGGGCCTCCTAAGGAAAATGTACAAACAAAATTCACTTTATGAGAACCAATCACATTTTAGGGGATGGAATCATCCCCAATGGTTGAGGTGGCGTTGCTTGAGTTAAAGGTAGTTACTTATCACTTCTCAATGGTGGATAAAAACTCATGGTTAACCATGGTAGTGCTCTAAGTACTTTTAAAGTCAAAGTAAAGTACTCATAATAAATGTCATTTCACACTTTTTGAATAAAAATATATTATTGTCATTTCATATTTCTTGAATGAAACAATCCATATCCCTATACATTTATTATATTATATTATATTATATTATTTTTATATAGTATATTAATTACATGTTATTATATAGTTTAAATAATATAAATTTTAATTAATAGCATATAATATAATTAAGAATTTATAAATTTATATTTATATTTTATTTTAAGTTATTAAAGTACAAAGGACAAATGCATTATTTGTTCAATGATAATTGTTTTTTCTTGAAAAGCTCATTCTTATTTATAGTCACATCAATACAATTTTTTTATTAATTTTATTTTGGTACAACTTTTGAATTGAATTTAACTATGGTTACATGGATTGTGGTGCAAAAAGTGAATTACGAATTCATAAATATTATTTTATTGGTTTAGCTATTATTTTATTATTTCCTTAGGAGGCCCATTGTAGACCTCAAATTTCCCCTAATGTGAGGATGCCCAAGGAAATGTGTTTGGTTAGGTCGGGTTGGGTCGTGTGAGGGTGGTCGTATAAAAAATGCTAAGTTGTGACCACCTGTGTGCCTTGTGCACGTTTGTGCGACCCATTTTCCGTTTGCTCCCTCGTGCCTTTGTTCGGGTGGGTTGGGTCGTGTCATGTGAAGGCGCCCAAGGAAATGCGTTCAGGTTTGGTCGGGTCAGGTCATGTGAGGGAGGTCGTATCAAAAATGCTAAGTTGTGACCACCCCTGTGCCTTGTGCACGTTCATGAAACTTGTTTTCCGTTTGCTCCCTTGTGCCTTCGTTTGGGCGGGTCGGGTTGGGTCGAGTCATGTCGTGCTCTGTGAGGGCGCCCAAGGAAATGCATTCGGGTGGGTCGAGTCATGTGAGAGCACCCAAGGAAACGCATTAGGGTCAGGGGATTGTAGATCCTTGCATTGATAAATTTGGTTTCTTGGCTTACAATGCAGTCTATTTAATGGTTCATTTTGTTCATACTTCGTTCTGAAATGTTAGAGGTGTTTTATTTTATAGATTATATTCAGCTACCTAGTGCCCCAACATGACTTGATAAGAATGGAGACTTATTTTCTTCTGTTTTGAGTTGTTTTTAGAAGGCATTGATGTTGGTTATTTCATAAAGGAAAACAACATTGATTCATGTTTAAGGGGTTAGGGGTTAAGGGTTTAGAGGTTTAGGGTTTAGGGGGTTAAATGAGTTAGGGATACCTAGCATAATTTGTCACTCCCTCCTTAGCACACCTATAACTTGCTAACAGTCCCTATCACACACTGTTATTCATGTTGGTTGTCTCATAAAGGAACACAACATTGATGTTGTTTTTTTACCATTGTTTGTAATCAAGAAAAATCCAACCAAATTCCCCGACCTACCCCGACCCTCCTGAACGCGTTTCCTTGGGTGCCCTCACACGACCTGACCCAACCTGACCCATTGAAACGCATTTTGTTGGGCACCCTCACACGACATGATCCGACCTGAACTACCTGAATGTGTTTCCTTAGGTGCCCTCACACGACCCAATCAGACCCGCACAAACACGTTTCCTTGGGCGTCCTCACACTACCCAACCCAAACTGACCCGACCCACCCGAACGCGTTTCCTCGGGCGCCCTCACACGACACGACCTGACCAGACTCAAACTGAGTTGAACGCGCTTCCTTGGGCTCCATCACATGACCCAACCCGACCCGACATGCTCGAACATCGATTAAGGAATGACGAGGGGGAAAACGACAAACCTGGTCACGCGAACGTGCACAAGGCACACGGGCAGTCACAACTTAGAATTTTTGATACGACATCCCTCACTGCATGATCCACCCCAAACATGTTTCCTATGGTGCCCTCACACGGCATGACTCAACCCGTTCGAATGAAGGCACGAGGGAGAAAACGGAAAATGGATCACACAAACGTGCAGTACAAGGCACACAAGTGGTCACAACATAGCATTTTTTATACGGCCACCCTCACATGACCCAACCCGCTTGAACATTTTTCCCTAGGTGCCCTCACACGACCTGACCCATACTGACCCGCTAGAATGAATTTCCCTGGGTGCCCTCACACGACCCAACTCGACCTGCCCCGACATGCCTGAACACGTTTCATAGGGCACCCTCACACGACCCGACCTGAACCAACCTGAACCGATCGAATGTGTTTTCTTAGGCACCCTCAAATGACCTGACTCGACCCAACCCACCCAAACGTGTTTCCTTGGGCACCCTCACATGACACGACTTGTGTAGACTCGCCCAAATGCGTTTTCCTTGGTGCCATCACATGAGACGACCCGATCTGACCCGACCTGCCCAAACGTGTTTCCTTGGGTGCCCTCACACAACACGACCTGACTCAACCCACGTGAACGTGTTTCGTTGGGCGGCCTCCAATAGCACGACCCAATCGAACCTGACCTGACCCACCTGAACATGTTTCCTTGGGTGCCCTCACATGACCCCACTCGGACACGTTCTTTGGTCGCCCTCACATGACTTAACCCGACCCGACTCGACCCACCCGAACACGTTTCCTTGGGAGCCCTTATAGTATGGCATGACCGGACCCGACCCACCCAAATGTGTTACTTGGGCACCCTCACACGATCTGACCTAACCCAACCCACCCAAACACGTTTCCTTAATGGTCACTCTCACACGACCCGACCTGACCCGACCCGCACGAACACATTTCCTTAAAGGGCACCCTCACATGACCCGACCTCACTTGACTCAACCTGACACAACCCGACTCAACCTCACACGACCCAGCCTGATACAACCTGACACGTCCCCACCCGACCCGACTTGACCCACCTAAACGCATTTCCTAGGTGCCCTCACATGACCTGACCCACCTGAACGTGTTTCGCTGGGTGCCCTCACACGACCCGACTCAACTCACCTCGCCCTACCTGAACACGTTTTCTTGGGCACCCTCACACGGCACGACTTGACCTGACCCACCCAGACGCATTTCCTTAGGTGCCCTCACACGACCTGACCCGAACTGACTCAGACCGCCCGAACATGTTTCTTTAGTCGCCCTCACATGACCTGACCCGACCAAACATGCCTAAAAATGTTTCTTCGGGCGCCCTCACACAGCACGACTCGACCTAACCCGATCCGCCCAAATGCGTTCCCTTGGGTGCCCTCACAATATGACACTACCTGACCTGATCACCCAACTCGAACGTGTTTCCTTGGATTCCATCACACGACTCGACCCGACCCACAAGAACGCATTTCCTTGGTCGACCTCACAAATCACGACCTGGCAAAACCTAACCCGACCTACCCGAACGTGTTTCCTTAGGCACCCTTACAAGACCTGATCACACGACCTGACTCGAACCCTTTCCTTAGGTGCCCTCAGTACACGACCCAATCACACAACCTAACCTGGATGCATTCCTTGGGCGCCCTCAGTACACAACCTGACACGACTTGACCAAGATGCGTTCCTTGGGCACCCTTAGTACACAACTCGACATGACCCGACCCGGATGCGTTCCTTGGGCACCCTCTTCTGACTTGACCCAAACACGTTTACTTGGGCACCATAAACTTCTCTATTCCAACGCTTATTTCATAAACATCGCTATTCCAAATACCATAACATCCCCTAAGTGTGGATATTGTGAGAGATTCAAATCGAGACTTGGAAAATTATCTAATTTTTCTATGTTTGGTATACATGGTAATAATGGCATTACCGCCAAACACATACCCTCATAACCAATACCTAGTTCTCTAAAAATCAAATGTTTCCAATATGCTCGATTAGAGGTGAAGGATTCTCCTAGGAGGTCAATGTGTTGGTTTGGGTTGTTATTTTCAACCTTGGATACTTAGTGGTTAAGGGCTTCAAGGGTCAAGGGTTAATGTCCAAGGGCTTTAGGGTCAAAGGATTTAGCGGTTAAGGACTTAAGATTTAGGGGATTTTTCACAAAAGTTGCACTTCTGACGCTTGTGTCATAAACGTCACTATTCTGACATTTGGTTCACAAACGTTGCTATTCCAACAGTTTCCCCAAACGTCGTTATTATGATGCTTGGTTCACAAACTTTGCTATTTTGACGATACCCCTTAACGTCGCTATTTCAACGATACTCCCTAAACTGCGCTAGAGCGATTCTTGTTGGCGGGACTAAAAAAATTGAGAAAAATCGGGGAACTTTTTGACAATACGTGAAAACTGTCGGAACTAGTGTCGGAAAATTGACCATATGTACTAGTGCATGATGTTTTACCAAGAGAAAATTTGTCACAATGTGACCATAGTTGACCATGATTGGTCGTGGTTGACTATGGTTGATTTACATATTGAGACAATATTTTTCAGAATGCGACGTCGAAACATGGTTGACCATGGGTGATTTTCATATTGAGACAATCCTTGTCATAATGTGACATTGGACCATGGTTGACCATGATTGATTTTAATGTTGAGACAATATTTGTCAAAATGCGACGTTGGACCATGGTTTCTTTTCATATTCATACAAACTTTGTCATAATGCAACATTGAACCATGGATGACCATGGTTGAGCATGATTGATTTTCGTATTAAGAAAATACTATGATAAGCCCTAAGATAGATATTATACTAAAATAAGCATGGTTGGCCATGGTTGATTACATATTGAGACAATATTTGGCACAATACGACGTTGAACCACGGTTCACCATGATTAATTTTCATATTCAAACAATATTTGTCACAATGTGACGTCAAACCATGGTTAACCATGGTTGACCATGGTTGAAAATCATTGACCATGAATAAACATGGTTCACAATGGCTGTCCATGCTTGATTTTCATATTGAGACAATCTTTGTTGCAATTTGACATTCGACCATAGTTGACCAATTTGATATTTGACCATAGTTGACCTATTTTAACCCTCATATCATTTTTGGTCTAAAATAATAATAACAATAACAATTGCCATAAACCAATAAAAATAATATTAACTAATATGAAATTAAAAATTTTAAATGTTAAAAAAAAATCAATGAGTTATTTTACTATTTGTATTAATTTCTTCTTGCACATAGCATCAATATAAAATATATTTGACATATTTAGTTGTCTCCCTTTTATTTTAATATATAATATATTTAATTATTTAATCCTTAATTAAATTTTATTATTTACTATCCTTTAATTTCATATATTATATTATTTATAATATATTTTATTATTTCCATATTCATATTATATATAATTGTAAGAATTTTTATTTAATTTAAATTATTTTAAGATCAAATTCTATATTAAAAACTCAATAATTTATGGTTAATAAGCACTGAGAAAAAGATAACATAATATGGTATATGACAAATTGTAAACTTGTAATAAATATGAGTATGCCATGTCAATTACAATTAAAAAATATATATAATTAAAAAATTTAATTATTTAAAATAGTCAAATAAAAAATTTTATGACGAATTTTTATAAAAGCATTTTTTATATTAAATTTATGAGAAGTTGATTAGATTGATTTTGACTAAACTTTAACTCATTTTAGTGTGCACTTTGCATTCAACTTTACTACCTTGATTTGGATATGAACCATTTCCATTGGATTAATGACACTTATCCATGGACAATTATCGAATGCGTTTAATCCTTTAGGGAAGGCCTAGTAAAATTGATGCGAGTCATATTGTTTTATAAATTATTTATTGTATGTTGGGTTTCCATTTAAAACGTTGTAGAGTCCACATATTGTTCATGGTAAGAGAGCGCAATTTTGGACGTTGGATAATTTGGTCCCCCCATTTTGTTTTATTTAATCAATTTTATTTTATTTCTCAAGAATACCAAACTCTTCACATGATCTGAAAATTTTGAAACATAATTAGTCATAGACAAGAGTCATCTGCGACCTTAAAAATGTTCGACTAATTATATTATGCAATTTATTAATTGATTCATTCTCTGCACTCTTAATTCCAAGTTGGGCTCTCGTAATCAACGCATATAACTAGTCTAGTCTTCGATGACATGCTAGGTATGAGAATCATCTAAATCCTCATCAAAATATTTTTGTCATTTCCTCGCCCCTAAGGGTTTGCCATTGCATTATTTATTATAAATAACTATGTTGAAGGGCTAATTTAATCAAATCGGCCCATTGATTTGTTATAACCAAATATATCTAAAATTATAAAACAAGAACAGATTAGGACGACAACATAACAACTTCATGTCTTGGTGGTTATGTTAATGGTATGAACAACTTCCCTCATACGTCGCTCTAACATGTAAAACATTAAATAAAAATGCTCCAAACGCTCTTGCATCAAAACGTCGTTCTAAGATCTAAGACATTAATAAACACTAAATAAAAGCACTCCAAAAATGCTTGGTTCAACAATTCCATGGTGGTGTCTTATCCAAGAAGAAAGGATCAATTCAAGTGAACGATAAAAGAAGAAGAAATCACCATATTTTCCACACTTGTAAGAGCTAGCGTTTTTTACATAAGAAGTTGTTAGGGATCAAAATTGTTGGAGAAGTTGTTGGGGTCGAAGTTGCAGAAGAAATTGTTGGGGTCAAAGTTGCTAGAGAAGTTGTTGGAAGGAAAGTTCGCTAAGGAAAAGTATTGACTTGGTCTTGGAGGTGACCTTGAAAAGGGTTTTAGGTCTTGGAATTAATCATTTGCAGTTCTATAAGAAGAGGAATTTTTGTGGGTTTTCCTCTCAAGAGGAGAGGTTTTGGCCCTAGATTATAGCCTATATCTTGTGTACTCTTGTCTTATTTGTTTGATAGTTATTTTTTGATAGAAAACACTAATATTAATCAAGTGAAAGAATAAGCTAATGATATTAAGTAAAAAATACATAAAAATAAGTTGTAAAAGTAATAGACATCATCTATTTATCTTCCCCTATATTTCACAACATTGAGGTGGGTCATCATCTCAGACTTGGTCTCCCTATATGAGATCCAAGCCCTCCATAGGATCATAATTGCACTTATAGGGTTAGATTTGATAGCCATGGGATTCCTCCACAATAGAGCATTTATTTCCACACCACAGGCTTCTTCAACACCACATATTACTTGTTCATGCCCTATCCATAAATAAATGATTATGCACTTGGGCCACATTCCCATCCAACCACACTCTTGTACCTGACACTTAACAACTGATCTAGAGCCCATAGATGGTTTTGTCTCATCTAGAGAGAATGGGAGGGATTGTGTCATCATTCTATCCCTTAGTGATGGAGCATTGACATGCTTGATCCAATTGGAGACCCATGAGACCATTGATTATGCCGCACAACAACTTGGGAGAACCACTAATTTTTTTATTGGAAACCAAGGGGCCACCACCTTGGTTAGAATTTTGAGAGCCCTCCTTTTCATCATGGAACATGGAGGACTTATCTTGGCCTTCCAACGGCCCTATGCACCATTTTTTTATCATTACATCCTCATTAGGAAGGCTTATTTCAAACTTTTGAGCTATTTTGGTGGGATTGTCACCAGTAGGATTGTTCTTTTGCACATTAAAGTCATATTAGTAGTTTATTAGGCTAAATAGATCAAATAAAACCCCTAAAGGCTCATATAAATAAAAGAAGAGCCTCATTTCTAACTCATCACACTTTGGATTTGAATATCTCTTGTAAAAGAATACAGACTTGTAGTAGAGGACAAAATTTGGATGTTTCTTGATGAATTGTGACGTCTCGATAAATTTATTGGCAATATTGAAGATTATTTTTTGAAATATTATGGATGGATATACTCTTCTTTATCTTGTAAGTTCCATACAATGTTATTTTTCTATTTTGATGAATGTATAATGGGTGGAAATTGTCCATATGGTGATTAAAAGTGCCATAATTAATGTGAATTTCTTAAACCATTAAAAACTATTGTAATTTTTCATGTGTTACTCATTAGGTAAAGAATGAATGAATGTTCTTAGAGGATTGATTAATATGCATCCTTGAGACTCCATAAAATTTTCATTTAAGTATAAAATTCTATAAGTTGTTTTATTGTTTTTGCATCTAGGGTAGCAAAATTTCTTCTAGGTCTCCTTGAAGAGTGAATTTCCATCTCATGTTTGATATTGAATCCATTTCTCCCAATAGGCAGGAACTAATCCTATTTCTAGTTTATCAACCCTAAAACCTTATATTTTCTCCTTTTCTTATTTTTCTGCCCTAAGCCTAGAAGGCTAACTATGGCCTAGGGTGAATTGCATTATGGTGGTCATCTTGAAGAGCAATTTGGAAAGCTTCTTTGTTGGGGTTTCCTCTAAGTGTCCTCAAAATTTCAAGACATTCCTATTTCTAGGTTTAGAGAAATCTTGAGCCCTAGTTCTAACATCAAATTTTCCCTTAGAATTCTTTGGTTAGTGGCATTCAATAGGTGATTTTTTCTTGAAAACCTGCTGGAAGTTAATCATTATTTTACCTCTATCATCCTTGGTTGACCTAGGTATCTCACTATCCGCAAACCCTAGGGTTGGCTTGGATTCTTCTAAGTCTCTCTTGTGGTACCAAACCTTCATATGGCAGTCATATTACATAACCCTAAGAGAGTTCTTCCCCATCTCTTAGTAAGACCTAACTTAGGTATATCCCTTGTATTCAACATTCTTTCCTCCTAGGTCTAGGCCTCTTCATAAGCCTTTCTTGGAGATCCATTGTCTTGCCTTTGAAGCAACCAAGCCATTATCTCAGTCTCTCCTTTGAATGGGATTTGGAAATCACCTTGTACCTTACCATTGATCTTATCATTCTAGTTATTTCCCTAATATTGGAGCTCCTCGCAGTTTTGAAAGTCCGTAAAGAGAAAGGGACATTGACTAAGGTGATAGTGGGTCTTTGTCCCATTGTTGTTATTTGTTCTAGTAGTTGTCCCTTAGGTACCCTTCTTAAGAGCCTTGTTAGAATGTGTGACAATAAGCTATGCATCCAATAGACAATAAACACAAACAAAACATCACCAACATCCCCTTAAACTTGTATTCACTTGAAATCAATGACTAGACTTGACATCGATTATAACCAGCTCTCAACTTACTTAATAGTGAATCCAAGGGGAGCCCTTTAGAATTCAATAGCATAGTTCAAATTTCAGGGATTTCCATTTATGAGAAAGGGGAATATTGTTGGAAAATGTGTTTCCATTAATATCAACATGCTAAGGCGAGCATAGTTGGTTCAATACATAGCAAATTGGATTCAGGTGCCACACCACTGTTCTTGCTAAAACCACCATCAACCTCCCCCAAAAAAAATATGCTTGAGGAAATATGAAACTAGATTAGGGTGATGTGGCACTAGTGGGGCCAAATGTGATAGGTTATTATTAGTTAATGGATGGAAAGGGTATTTTCAAGTGTTGGTACCTCTATCGTCCATTAGAGCATTGGATGGTTTTTCAATCCAATTGATAATGTATTTAATATTTGACCAATATGATTGGACCTTGGTTAGGTCGCTTATCACAGAGTACTTAAGAATTAGTGCTATCAAACCTTCGTAACACTAGATGTGAAAATGTATAACAGTTATCAAATTTTCTCTAGTAGCTGAGATGATTAACCCCTAGTCAAGATCTTGATCATAAAAACACTTAAACATTAACACCTGAGGGCTATAATCTGTTAGGGCCATGGAACATTGGATGTGAAAAGGCTTACATATTTTTTCCATACCCAAGATGGTTGGCCCTTGGTTAATCTACCGATCATAGATAATTTAAGCATTATTGCCTAAGGGATAGAACCTCCATTACACCCCTGCCTAAATGTTGGATGTGTAAATGTTGTAATATTTTCCCTATAATCAATAGCTTGGGATATGCCAACTAGATAGAGCAGTGTTTTTGAGTGGCAAGTAGAGTAGGTGATGCGGTAGTGGAGGATACTTGTCACCCATATTTATCATTTCAGATGGCTATCCATATAAAGGTGAGTGACATGTGGCATGTCTCAGAAAATCCACATGTTAATGGACATCTCAACATTATCTGTGTGTCATACTATGATTCATTGTTGGAAGAAGGATATGGTAGGCTAAGTGGATCCTGGAGCCCAAGAATCCCAAAATTATTTTTGCTATCAGATCTCCTAATAAACAAGGATCTATCATTTGGCAAGCATAGGAGATAGAATAAACCACAAAAAAAACACAAATTTTGGCATCTTGGGCCCCTAAAGCCCTAAAATCCAAGAATGGAATTGGGAAAAATATCTTTTGGTTTCTCATCCACCTGATAATGTTTTCCCATCGTCACAAAGTCTGGCCATAAGGGGTTAACATATAGTGCATGAAGGCTTAGCACCCCTGGGCCTCCAGAATCGTAGAGGAATGTTTACAAAAGCATGTTCAAGTTTTCTTGACAACCTGAGACCTAATATGGATCTTCATCACATTGCATGGTTCTACGTGCTCTTTGAGAAAAATTCTTAGGCACTAAACAATATACCCACGGGAGTTTTCTCCTAAAATTTGATAGCTTGATATTTTTTGAATGATGGTCCTAGGGGATGTAATGATAGTTGGATCCTCACATAAAAATTTCTCATCAAAGGGTCCAATAAACATTGGTATTACAAGGGATGCCTATGTTAGAAAAAAATTTCTTGATTTCTTCATTTTTTCTCGAATTTTCAGTGAAGTTTGAATCTTGAAATTTGCTTGTTGGTAAATCTAGTTTCATAATTTTGAGGTGTCGAGGTTAATGGAAGGGAGCATAAATAATAAGGAAATTTACTTGTGTGATGTCTAATCAGTGCGTTGAATGAGGAAGTCTCTATAAATTGATAGAGTTGATAAAGGAAAGGTTGAAATTTTGTAAGGAAGTGTAAATGAGTGTGACAAGAGGTGCACTACAAGAATTATCAATATATGTGGTGTTTAAGATGGAGGAAGAATGTGAATGGTCTGGAAAAGTGAAAATGTGGTGAGTAGAGTGAGGTTTGTATGGCTTGCAGTTAAATGTGAATGTGTTGAGTAGATCAAGAGTGTTATGGTCTATAGTGAAGTGCAATATTTACTATGCAGCACATGAAAGGAGTGTTGATAGCTACAAATGTAAGATGAGTACCAGAAAATAGAGTGAGTTATTGATACACTATTGTAGAGTTGTGTACACTATTGTAGAGTTGTGTAGTGGTAATGAAATTTCAAAATTATAAGAGATTGAAGAAGATTGTTGAGATGTAGTTAAGAAAAAGGGAGTTAGAGAAGAACAAATTATTAATCATAGAGGAGGAGGGGTAGGTTTCTCATTTAGGTTGGTTCTTTTAAAACAACAAAGGGTATTGGTGTCTCTTGTAGGTTGGAGCCTACAAAGTAGTAGAATGGATTGGTGTCTCTTGTAGGTTGGTACCTATAAAGCAGTAAAGGGGATTGGTGTCTCCTATAGGTTGGTGCCAGGAAGATATTTTATATAAATAAATTTTGCAGTTTCCCCTCGTAAGGGTTTCCACATGTATTTTACGTTACTTATTCAGTATATGAGATTGATGTTTATTCTATTTGGCTGCTTAAATAATAAACATTTTAATTAAATTGATTTACCCCCCTCTCAGCATAGTTCTGAAATCCAATAATAATAATGTTTCCATAACAAAATAAATAACATGTTCATGTAATTATTTACTTACTCATTTCTAGATGTCGAGACTCAATATATAAATTAACAATTTTCAAATTAAAAAACAACACAATCTTCACTTGTTGGGCCGAGAGGATTTCTAGCCCAGTATGGTAGAGATGTTGTAACGTAATGTAACATAATGTAATGTCTTGTAAACATTTTTTCTTGGAAAAAAATAAAATTAAATTAAAAATAACCCTACTTAAAAAAAAGTAACTTTAAACTAAAATAATAATAGTTTTTGAGCTCCAGGTTTATGATAACCCATGGTACTAACCAATGGTATTCATGTGGAATATAACCTATTTAAAAGAGGAAATTAAACCAGCCTAGATCCATCTTATCTCTGGATCTACCAAGGGCTTAGAGGGATCAAATCCCTCTTCACTCCAAAAGAAGTTTGAATATCGGAAAATTTGATCCTCTAGACGGAGTTACGAGTTAAGATGGATCGAGACTGATATTAATATATAGTAAGGAAAATACAATAATGTATCATTTAATAAATCTAACATGTCATATCTCTAAATGTCTTCCTTCTCCTTGATGAAATGACTATGCATTAAAAACTAGCCACCAAAAATAAATTAATGTTAAATCAAATAAAAAAACCACTATAAAACCCTATTTGACATAATATAAATGTATTTAAATTCATAATTGATGTTATATTTATTTTATTTTATTCATTAAATATGATATTGCACCATATATGAGAATCGTGGACCAAAGTTGTTTATATCAAGTTTAATTATTTTATGTTTTTCTATATTTTTTTGGGTTAAAATTTGATAAATAATTATTTAATAAAAATATTATTTTTTATTATTTAAAATGTATTTTTAAATATATAAATAAATTGAAAATCTAGGAATTTTTAATATATTTAATAAGAATTTATTTTAATAGGATTTTTTGGAGTTTCATGTGGATTACTAATATTGATATTTTCAAACAGATATTTTCAAACACTAATAGATGTTGGAATTTTACTCCCAAACACCGCCATGAATGAGAAGCAGCAATAGTCCACAATTCCATCAATTTTTGACAACAGAGAAGGACAAGAAAAGATCGGAGAAGCTGGAGGCATCTTCACGCAATCCATGCAAAATATCAATAGAGTACCGAGCCTTTAACTCTGCGCTTAATTCCATCTACCGCATTGACTTACCTTTTGCTTGCAGTGTGCAAATCGCAAGTCTGTTGTTTTACCATTTAAGTCATTTTCCATATGTTTTTTTACCGCCAATGTTATATTTGGTGGGACCTACCTTATACCTTACCACATGGACCAAATTTTTTTTTTGATTTCATTTCTTTGTATTCCGCACTTCGCACTTACCAACATTCAGCCGCCCGCAGAGCACATTTCGCATTTTTTACCACTTACCTTTCCGCAGCCGCAAGTTAAGTTATATGACATGCGATGCGATCATGCTATCACACATCGTATTCGCAACCATTTATGTTTTCCCATAAAGTGCCGCAACATATGCTTTTTTTGTGACATGATTGCGCCATTGCATATCACACTCGCAACCTTTTATGTTTACCTGTGTTCATGTCAACCTTTCATGGTATTAAGCTCGCTGATCTACGATCTGCGATAAGGAGCTCGATGCGATGAGGACTCAAGCTGAATCACATAAATTTTGAAGTCTGCCGGTTTTTGTGTTTGAACACTTCTTTGCGTGTTTTTGTGTATAATAAGAATACGGCCTGCGTGCCGATTAAATGAAGATATGGGTCCTTTGATGGCCCAAGGAAAAATGGTTGGTTGAACACCCGTTCAGCAATTCAATTGCATTGATTAGGTTTAGATTTTACACGCTTCAGCCATTTTGATATCAGTAGAATGTAATTTCATTATGAGTAGAGAGAGTTGAATAGAAAAACGAATTTCGCTCCTCTCCTGTGTTTTTACACTGCTTCCTGTGTATATGTGATTGTTTAATTTCATATTTTATTTTGAAGTCTCTATGTTGTGGGGAGCATCCCTCTATTATTGATTTCGTTCAATATTTCCAAAAATAGATAATAGATGTGGATAATAAATTTTTGTAGCATGTAACCAATTGACATAGGTATCTGTATCTAATTTTGGGCCTCTGCCATTGTGATAACTTGGAGACTGGAAGACTGTTTATGTACAAACTTTCATGGTATGAAAGCGATGTTTCTTACGATATTGATTTATTTATATCTTAATGGGTTTTTCAATTGGGTGACAAGGTCGTGGGTAGCCATGTAAATCAATCCCTAGCTGTGTGCAATTGTATATTATGGTCTGTCTAGAAACCCTTCTCCAATTTTCTCCAATGGTGACCAAAGACTCTTTGAATAGGTGTTTCTACCCATGAAATGAAGAATTGGCATCCATTTATTGCCTTGCTTTACAATTTCTCCAATGGGTAATTGATTTAAAGAAACTAGTGGTTGCTGATTTGGAGGCACCGATCACTTATCTGCAGGAAGAGGGACGGATCCAGGTCGATTCGAGTCGATAGAACTGAACCACATGTTGGTCACAATGAGTGGATCTCATTCCAACAAAGGATGGACTTCCTTTTGAGGATTGCTAAGAGCTCAAACTAACACAACTCAAATTCGTTGAGAACCACTACCATGAAATGCTGAAGAGGAGATCCGAACGATGCTAATTCTTTCCAAAAGTCTCTCTACAGTCATTCCATGAGATCCACACCTTTCATTTGATGAGCTCTGCACCTTGGTGGTGAAAAGGCATTGGATACAAGGCTTGTTCCTAGCCAGTTCCTTATAGAGTTTGTGAAAATATATCATGGAAGTGTCGATTGATGCATATGAATTTGGGATTGTCTAATTCCATTGAGCAGCATTTCCAACAAGGAGATCTATGAGATTGTTCAAAGGTAAATACTTGGGAATGAGTAGCTATTATTGGATTCCAAATCAGCGAGTTTGCATCCTCAAATACATGGAGAGTTTTTTTTGGTTAATAAGAGGCCATGCTACAAGAAGTGTAGGAGTTTTTGATGGTCAGGTATTCAAATTGAATCTCTTATAATATGTCACAAAAGAAAAGGCATGCCCTGAATCTGCTGTAATTACTGTGGCTTTTCTAAGCATGATTTTGGGCAAGTTGAGCAGTGGATTAGCAGTATCACTTGGAGCAAAGGCCCATTGTTGCCAGGCTTCTAAAGAAGCCACACTTATTGGCTTAACGCATGATCCCTTGCGAGGCCTAGCACCTAGTCTCGCCAACTAAAGATGATGATGCATGGGAATGGTATTTCTAACCTAAGTATTGCTGACATGCAAGTTTCTAGTTGAAATTGTATCGCTAAAAGAGATGATGACACACAACAGGAATGAGTTGGCTAGTTGTGTGTTCTTAAGGGTGCTTGAATGAGAATTATTTCTCTTGTGAGCTACTTTCATCGAAATAAATTTTCTACTATCATTTATTATTCTCAGAAAATGTGGTCACTTGGAAGCTCCTACTCTCTTTATATATGACCTATGGTTGACACTCTGGCGGATTATTATCTACATAAGCAACATAAAATTTGTTCTCTTCATCATTGCTTCTTTCAAAATAGAGGAGAAAATTTTATTCGCTCTGCGTGTTAAGATGCTAAGGGGATTGAAATTTATCAAATGTCCATATTATATTTTTTTATTGATGGTCTTCTTGTGAACTCTAAGAATAATTGAAATTTTAAGTCAGTCCTTTGCATTTAAATGCCATGATACTTACAATGCAAATTCCATGATACTTAGGTGTAAATCGAAATATTTCCTTATATCTATGGATGTGTTGGATGCCTACAAAACATGAAAATTAGATTGAATTCTCTTTTATACTTGTCGTTTGCCATTTTGGCATGTTATTAGGGGAATCTCCTTTATATCACAACATTTCCATCTAGAGGTATTTTAGGCCATTATTAATCCACTCTTGATGATGAGAGGGTCATTCAATTCCTTTCTTGGGTTCAATTAGCACATATTCGACTTGGTGTAAGTTGACTCGTGGTTTCTTCTATTTTAGTTCATTTGCCAACTTGTTGTGTTATGAAAATTTTATCATAATGGGTAGAATATTGGATGAACTTCCTCAGAAGAAGGAAATCAATCAAACTCTCTAACAAGGTTTTTCCTTGAAGTTAGTGATTTCTCTCTTGCAAATAGAGAAAGAAGAACTCAAGAATTAATTTTAGACTACTATGGATGAAAAAAATGGAAATAAAGGTCAATTTTTCTACTGACTTGGAGGAAGAATTTAAGGATCTTTCTCTTTTAGAAAATGTTGGTTTGAAGAAGGAAATTTTTATGCTAGAGAAAAAAAATGCCCGACAGGCTAGAGAGGTTGCTTATTTAAAGCCTCAATGGAAATGATTCATGGAAAAGTTTCCCCTCCTTAAGAAAATAACATTAGATTATGTGATCAATATCAAGCCTTGTAAGAATATTTTGATGCTTTGTTGCTACAATTGGCTAAGAAGAATGAGATTATTTAAGTATTGCAAGTGTGTAAACGGTGACCCTAAGCTGAAAGTCAATTGACAACAAAATGTTGAAGGGAAGACAACGATTGCTAAGCTGGAAAGCTTACTTTATTCCAACCTTCATGATCTTGATAATAGCCCTAATGTTGATATTGGTTCTTCCGTTACACCTAGATTTGAATAAAACACTTAGTATTGGATCCCGACTACTGAGAAAAATGTGTTATAATAGAGGATTTAGGGAAAATGGGTGGGGAATTTGCATTCCTATTGCACCTGAAGTGAAAACATCTAGAGGAGGGCTTGGATATGCTGAGCTATTTATAACTCACTACCTACCTATAGTCATGTTGAATCTTGGAAAGTGTCATTTCTTGTAGGTGGAGTGGATTTTAGACTAAGTTGGTAGAATAGTAGCCCTCTACTAATAACATTGTAACATATGATGAAATTATTGATCATAGTGTTATCGATGTTCAAGGTTGTGCTCCTATTAGTGTGGGCCTAACTTATAACCTATATAAAAACAAAATGAGCATAAGAATTAAAGATATTTACCGAGGAATAATATTTCTTGGTAACCTGGTAACTATGCATTCACATAATTAATGACCATCATGATTAACTGTGGTAGGATCCATGGATGGTCATTGAATCATTTGAACATGTTTTTGTGGACTTCATATTGTTATGTACCATTGGTTATGTAGTCATACAACATTCCTATTGTCTCTTGTTGATTTTTTTTGGAAGTTGTAGACTAGTGTATTTTTCTACTAGATCTTTCCACTAAGATATTCATCAAGATTTGCTTACTATTGCTCCCTGGTTTTTGTTTCAAGAAGGGGAGTTTGCTAATGATAAAGACTATTGTTGCTACTTTGTTGTCTAGTAAAATGATCAACTAAACTTATTGTGTTATTGCTTTAGTGTTGAGTATTTTGAAAGTATTTCCTTATTTGTGTTTTATCAATGATAATGGTGACAATGTTTAGGCATCTTAAATAGTATTGATGTATTGCATGGATTCGATCTATCACATCGAATCAGACTATGTAAAATATTTTTTGTTTTAATACAAATACCAGTGCTTTTTCTTTCTTGCAAAAAAAATTCCAATTACGTAATGCAAAAAGTCATCACATTCACGTATACTTGCAAAAAAATTCCAATTACGTAATGCAAAAAGTCATCACATGTACGTATAGTGCTTATGGACTAGTAACGACTATCATGATTAACTGTGGTAGGATTGATGGATGGTAATTGAATCATTTCAACATGTTTTTGTGGACAATATGTACCATTGGTTGTGTAGTCATACAACATTTCCTATTGTCTGTTGTTGAATTTTTTTGGAAGTTGTTGACTAGTGTATTTTTCTACTAGATTTTTCCACTAAGATATTCATAAAGATTTGCTTTTTTGATTTTATGTTTTAATACAAATATCATGCTTTTTCTTTCTTGAAAAAAAAATTTCCAATTACGTAATGCAAAAAGTCATCACATTCACGTATGCTTGCAAAAAAATTCCAATTACGTAATGCAAAAATTTATTCAAAAATAACCCATATTTTCAAAAATTTATGTCAAAATTTCTCATAATCTTACATAAATTTCTAAATTAGGATTTTTTTGACTACACGTTTGCACTATTTTCCAATCAAAATTGTGCCTCGTTAGTTCTCTGCAGTATACATCTTTGCTGTTAACCCCCTTGCTTCCAATGATTCCAATGCAGCGAAGAGATATGCCCACTACTCCGCAATTAAAACGGGTCGAATATCGTGAATACCAATTCAAAACTCCATTCTTGATATTCAAGTCAGCAGTTTGAGATCAAACTATCAATCCACTTATTCCTCCCAGACGAATAATTTGTTTCTGGCCGAAGAATTAGTTGGGATGTTTACCTGGCGCAGCTTTGTTCTGATATCCCTCAGCTCCCTCGTCATACCGCATATGGTCCATGCACAGGATCACGAACATACCCAGTTTCGCGTTCCACAGATTTAATGGAACCAACTTGATTTTGGATGCGGGTGCTTCAGTTATCCGCTCCAAATCCGTTCTAGCCCTCACAAATCACTCGCAATTCATGATCGGTCGCGCGCTGTATTCAATTCCTCTGCAGATGAAAACAAACAAAACGCTTTCTTCCTTCAGCACTACCTTTATTTTCAGCATAGTGCGTCGCCACGCTGAGGCAGGTGGGAGCGGACTGGCCTTCATAGTCACCCCCTACACCTCTCTCATGGGCGCTCTGTCGGCCGGGTATCTCGGTTTGCTTAACTTCAGCAGCAACGGCCACACATACAATCACTTGTTTGCAGTGGAGTTCGATACGAACAAGAATGTGGATGTCAATGATACGGACGACAACCACGTGGGTGTGGACATCAACAGTCTCTTCTCTGTGAAGAACAATCCTGCCGGGTATTGGAATGGGAAGGACTTCCATGGAATCAGCCTCAATGGCGGACGGAACATACAGGCCTGGATCGATTACGATCATCTTCAAAGCCAGCTGAACGTCACCATCACGGTGGCCGGCTTGCCGAGACCGCAGACACCGCTAATATCTCTGAAAATCGATCTCCAGAGCGTTCTGCAAGAGAAGATGTTCGTCGGCTTTTCAGCGGCAACAGGGAATTTCGTTGAAGACCATTACGTTCTGGCGTGGAGTTTCACCACCGAAGGTAAGGCACCAAACCTCGATATCTCGCGTCTTCCTTCGTTTGCTGACACTTATTCCAAACACTTAAGCCGGGGAGTCATAGCCATTGTTACAGTGGCAGCTCTGGTTCTGTTCTTGCTGGTAGCTGTGGCTATTTTTCTTCAAAGAGCGAATTCCAGGGAAACGGTAGAAGAATGGGAGCGAGATTTCTGGCCCCATAGATTTAGTTACAAGGATCTCAAGATCGCGACGAAGGGGTTCCTGGACGAAAACATTTTGGGGTGCGGGGGCTTCGGCAGGGTTTACAGAGGCATTCTTCCCGGCAGCGGTCAGGAAGTTGCAGTGAAATGCATAACGAAGGAGTTCGGCGAGGGAATGAAGGGATTCGTGGCAGAGATATCAAGCATGGGGCGCCTGCAGCACCGGAACCTTGTTCAGCTGCGTGGGTGGTGCAGGAGGCACAGGCAGCTGTTCATCGTTTACGACTACATGCCGAACCTCAGCCTGGATAAATTCATCTTCGGGAACCCGACCACGGTCCTCCCGTGGTCTCAGCGTTACGTGATCCTGAAGGGCGTGGCGGCGGGGTTGCTGTATCTGCACGAGGAATGGGAGAAGAGGGTCATCCACAGAGACATCAAGTCTAGCAACGTGCTTCTTGATTCGGAACTGAATGGGCGGCTCGGAGACTTCGGCCTCGCGCGGCTGTATGATCACAGCGAGAATCCTGAAACGACTCATGTGGTGGGAACGCTCGGGTACATAGCACCGGAGCTGATACACACGGGGAAGGCCACTCCCAGCTCGGACGTGTTCAGCTTTGGGGCTCTGCTGCTGGAGGTCGCGTGCGGGAGGAAGCCGGTAGATCCATCCGTGGACGCGGAGGAGATATTATTGGCGGAGTGGGCATGGAAGCTGTACAGCAAGGGGAAGCTGCTGGAGGCGGTGGACCCGAAGCTAGGGGAACGATATGATGTGACGGAGATGGAGAGGGTACTTAAATTGGGGTTGCTTTGTTCCCATCCAGATCCGGAGAGCAGGCTGAGCATGCGCCATGTTTTCCAAATACTGGAAGGCGAAGCTCCTCTTCCTGACCTCCGCGAAGATTGGGTTAACGTGATCAGTATTACCGGTCTCTCTCCGGGAGGCCTTTTCAGGTACTCATCCAATGAGATTTTGGAGGAAGTGTCGAGCAAACGCCAGTCAGAAAGAAGGTTTGCGCTCAGTTCGGCTTCTCATAACTCTCCATCCTTGGAGCTTACTTCTCTTTTGTCGGATCAATCGTCTGTAGGAGTTCATGATTGAAAATTTGTGTGGGTGGTACGGAACTTTCCCAGAACTATCAAACCCGGCAACATATACTTACCAGAGGTTAATGCTGGTGGGCATATACTGCCCGTTATATTTAAATTTTTTGAAATTCAAATCTAATCAGTGGACATACGGCCACCAGTATTAAATAACCCTTGGCCTAAAAAATAATGATTGCCATCAAACGCTACAGACGATTTCACCCTAAACATTATTTCAAAATAGAGTGACGTTTGATCAATCTTACGTTATATAATATAAATATGTAATAATAATCAATGTGTTAAATTAAAGGAATAAGATGAGGGTAGCCCTCCATCCAGCCAGCAAGCACGGATGTGGATGTAATTTGATGCGTAAATGGTTTTATGAGATTAGTAAATGGTTTTATGAGATTATTTCGTTAGTTAAAATTTATAAAAGTCGATGAACAATTTAGAGTTTCAAATTTAAAACTTATTATCTATATTTTTTAATTATTATATGTTTTGTTTTTGCAGTTTTTTTTAGAATTTAGTGAAAAAAAATGGTTGATAGTTTTGCGCATTTGAATTGGGAAAGTTCACAAGTCAAATTTTACTTTCCCAAGTCAAATTTGTGATAAAAATAAATCTCTGTCAATTCTCAATTAAACAAAAAGAAGTACACCAAAAACCTTCCAAAATATATAATGATAGAATATACCTAAATCAATATTACCATAAATATCTAATTGCCATTATAAATGATACATTTGGATTCATTAAAGAAACCATTTATGAAAGACAAATAATGTTTGTGAGGTTGTCCATAAGAGTAGTTCAATCATTTTGTACTATAAGGCATTGTATATAAAACCAATATAAATGGGATCAAATCTTTTGAGGTGAAAACTTCTTTTAGAGAGAGACCACTTTTGATTTTTCATTGTTTAGGTTTCATTTTTTAATGTATAAAATAGATCAAAATTTATTTGGGTAGTGAGACTCTTTAAAATGTTTTAACTATAAAATAAAATAGTTTAGTTCTTTTTTAACTTTCAATTATTTTATTTCTTTATGATCTCGATATAAGATTATGTTGTTTCATATGGACATCCATATATCTTATTTATCGTTGAGAGTGAGAGTGAAATATTTTTATGAGTTCTCCCCACTGAGTGAGATTATTGGTGTTTTACAATACTTTTAATTAAACAAACTAAACATGCATTTTTTTTTTTTAAATTATATGTGATATATAACTAGCAATTGCACCATATGTTGCAAAAGAAACGCCGTAAGGAAATAACATAGGAAAGAGTAGCCTAGAAGAAATAAGATGTTGCAGAAAAGAACCATCGTGGAGGAATGAAAATCAAAATTTTCTTCCATGGAAGCAGGTAGTGAAATCTTAATGCAATACTTCTTCCATGAGCCTTACAAATCATGAGGCCTATGTTGAAGTTAAGTTAAATACCTTGTCTGATCATGCCAACATGAATGCCTCATGAATAAAGAAATACATTGTGATTTTCTACCTTCAAAATCAAAGGTTGTTTTGGTGCAGTTCCTCCATATTTAATCTTGATCAATTCCTATTGAGTCACCTATGTATTATTTCCTTCACGATCTTTGAAAATATTCAAAGCATCACATTGTTCTTTACCACTGATGTCCCTTGTGTCTGCCATGTTCTTGTTTTTTCAGCATCGCCGATATGAAGTTGGTTTTTTTTGTTCTTTGTGCAAACAATAAAAAATGTATGGAGAGGTGGCTTTCATCACTTCAAGAGCAGTAAAAATAAGGTGATTGAGAAAATAGCTCCAACACCCAGAGGGATTTGGTAGAATTTATGGAGTTGGCGAACATGTCTTATTTTGTGGTGTTGGCTACTTGACATATCTTTCTTGATCTTGTATAGAAGAAATGAATTTTTATTTATCTTATATTACATTAACCATGAAATTTCCAACATTCATGGCACACTTTCCATCACATTTGTAGAGCAAATTTTAATAGAGTATCACACTTTTCTTATCAGAGCTAAATGCTCCTATATGCAACAATGATGAATTTCATCACTTAAGAGCAGTGAAAACAAGTTTATTGAGAAAACAACTCCAACACATTTGTAGGGAAAATTATAACATAGTATCACACTTTTCTTATGAGAGATAAATGCTCCTATATGCAACAATGATGGATTTCATCACTTAAGAGCAATAAAAACAAGTTTATTGAGAAAACAACTCCAACACATTTGTAGAGAAAATTTTAACATAGTATCACACTTTTCTTATAAGATCTAAATGCTCTTCCAGATGCGGATGTCTGAGTTGTTTGATGGGACATGGGTCTCTGCGCAGCTCCCAAAGGAGCTCGCATGGGAAGCCCATATGGCCCTCTGTACAAACATTTATGAAAACATTAACTCGCCAGCTCGAGCAGAAGTTAATTCTCTTGATCGGATCACTATTCAATTTCATATGGCGGTTCTCTTGGTCATGGAGCTCATTCTGGATGGTTCGAATGGTTGTGATTGCAGTGGCGGATCTTCGTCTCCCCTCCGCGGTGAATGCCCTCCTGGTTTTGCAGAATTCAGTGCGAGAACGCACGCTGGACGTCGTTGCACCTTGCTTGCATGTTTTGAGCCACTTCCAGGGTATCACTTCTCACACAGTCTCCTCTGTAGTGTTAATCCTCTTCACAGTGTTTGGGCAGATCATCGTGGTGGTCTTGACTCTCCTTTTTGTGCTCAGTCGGAAATCTTCAGTGGTGTCAATTCCCCTCTCAGGGCTCTCGATTTTTCTGTCCGTCCTTTCTGCTCTAGTCTCCATCGCCCCGCCCCTGTCTCCATGCCTCGCATCCACCAGAGAATGCAGTGCCGGCGAGGAATCAGTCAGGGCCTTGCCAGTTTTCACCGCCCTTCCCTCAACTCCACCTCGGGATCTTCCTCTGCTGATGAGGAGCATGTTTAGCCTCAAGCTATGCGACGCTGCAGAGGAAGAGGACGAGGTCGCCTCCTGGAAAATGTTCGTGATGCTCCGTCTACCCCTCCCTCGGCTTCTGTTCCTTCCAGCAGTGCTTTCCCTCCTGTCTCTCATGAGAATGCTAGTCCCTCCATTTGGAAATCCTTCCAGGGTGCTGAATTTCGATTCGAATGCTCCTCGAATAGACCCATTATTACTGCATTCATCACTGTTACTCTCCGTGAAGAGACTCCCAACCTCGCTCCGACCCGTATAGTCACTCCCCTACCCCCTCAGGTCTCAAGCTTCCCTAGCGGAGTGGTTTTTCCTGCAGCCTCCAATCTCCCTCCCCAGAACACGCTGAGCAAGGAGGTTGAACACACTGACATGGAAAGCGCTCTCAAAGCAGGAATGGACGACAACAGCAATGATTATGGGTGCAGGATTGTGGAATAACCTCTGTCTCTGGCTCATGATCAGTGACACTCTCAGCTCACAAACTCTCCAGGTTTTTCTGTTCAGTTACTGTTGGAATTTTTTTTCTTCCTTGCCTCAAGGCTCAGCTGGAAAGGTTGATAGCTACGTTCAGTACATATTTCTATGTTACCTTGTTATGTATGAACTTAAGGCCAGTTTCCCTTTCAAGGGCGGCCAAGATATTTTTGTTAAAAGGACTGGTTTCCCATCTAGGGCAGTCCAGACTCTCTTTGACTAGCTTGTTCATCAAGCCCAGTGGTCAGGCTCTCACAGCTAACACTGTGGTAGTTTTGTACCAGTAACTTTTATACATAATAGAATTAGTTTTACGTAGAAAAAAAAATAAGATCTAAATTCTCCTATGTGCAACAACGATGACTTTCATTAGTTCAAGAGCAATAAAAACAAGTTTATTGAGAATTGAGAAAACAACTCTAGCACTGAGACAGATTTGGAAGCAACTGTTGAATTGGTGAACATGTCTTGCTCTATGGTGTTGGATATTGGGCATAGCTTTCTTGATCTTTTATACAAGATTGTTAATTTGCATGTAGCTTATACTGCATTAACCATGAAATTGTCAACATTTATGGCACATTTGCCATCACATTTGTAGATAAAATTACAATACTAGAGTATCACATTTTATTATCATATCTAAATGTTCCTATTACTATTTTAAATAAAAATAGTACAACACATTTAACAATATTCATTTAAAAAATTACAAATACAAATTACTATTTTAAATAAAAATAGTACAAAGAATCACATTAATTACAATGGCCCTCATGTACCTTCGTCTTATTACTTTTTAAATACCCGATGTTTGTAAGTTATTATTAATCAAATAGTGTCAATTTTGTAAAACTATAATCTACAAGTCCCACCTTTTATAGCTTTGGTGGAAGGGTGGAGTATATAAATTCCCTTACCCTTTAAGAATCATTCTCAATTATTGTACCACCCACCTTGACATCCAATCTAGATATCTTAGGTTATTCTAAATTAATCAAGAGTATAGAATTTTTAGGGTGGTTTTCTATGTGCACTAAAATTCCCATGAGGTCCATCATTATGTATGGCGTCCATTGCAACCTTGGATATATTCTATGAGTTGTTGTGATTTTTTTCTTGTGGCTACAACGTAGTTTTGGTTGTCACCTAGTTATCGTGCTTCAAAACTTTGTTATCATCTCAAATTCTTATAGGATTAGATATATTCTGTGAGCTAATGTGATGTTTTGTTTTTCACAACTCCAACACATTTGAAGAGAAAATTTTAACACAGTATCACATTTTTCTTATAAGATCTAAATTCTCCTATATGCAACAACAATGGCTTTCATCAGTTCAAGAGCAATAAAAACAAGTTTATTGAGAATTGAGAAAACAACTTTAGCACTGAGAGAGATTTGGAAGCAACTGTTGAATTGGTGAACATGTCTTGCTCTTTGGTGTTGGATATTGGGCATAGCTTTTTTGATCTTATATACAAGGTTGTAAATTTGTGTGTAGCTTATACTGCATTAACCATGAAATTCTCAACATTTAGGGCACATTTGCCATCACTTTTGTAGAGAAAATTACAATAATAGAGTATCACATTTTTCTTATCATATCTAAATGTTCCCATTACTATTTTAAATAAAAATAGTACAACACATTTAACAATATTCATTTAAAAAAATGAAAATACAAATTACTATTTCAAATAAAAATAGTACAACACATTTAACAATATTCATTTAAAAAAATACAAATACAAATTACTATTTTAAATAAAAACAATACAAAGTATCACATTAATTACCATGGTCCTCATGTACCTTCCTCTTATTACTTTTTTAAAAACCTGATGTTTGTAACTTATTCTTAATCAAATAGTGTCAATTTTGAAAAACTATAATCTACAAGTGTCACTTTTTATAGCTTTGGTGGAAGGGTAGAGTATCTAAATTCCCTTACCCTTTAGGAATCATTCCCAATTATTGTACCACCCATCTCAACATCCAATCTATATATCTTAGGTTATTCTAAATTGATCAAGAGTATAGAATTTTTAGGGTGGTGTTCTATGTTCACTAAAATTCCCAGGAGGTCCATCACTATGTATGGTGTCCATTGCAACCCTGGGTATATTCTGTGAGTTGTTGTGATTTTTTGCTTGTGGCTACAACTTAGTTTTGGTTGTCACCTAATTATCATGATTCAAAATTTTTTTATCATCTCAGATCCTTATAGAATTAGATATATTATGTGAGCTAATGTGATGTTTTACTTGTCACAATGATTCAAAAATTAGTTATTATACCAAAATATTGACTTTCTCATTTCCTGTTTTGTTTATGAACCCTTTAAAAAAATCACAAGAACATTTTATTTTACACTACGATCTCCCCAGTTGATCCAAATCTTGGGGGGAGGCCCCCAAGGTCTAAAAAATTGAAATGTATCTGACAAGATCTACAAAATGAGAATGACAGAAAAAAAAAGAGGACACACAACAAATAAAACCACAAAGAAACTTGTTCTATTAAAACAAAGAATAATAGTAGAAGCTACATTGTGGTGGACAATCTGTCCTTTTAAAAAGTGAGGCTTGTTGTTTATATCCTTTTTTTGAGTTACAATACCATGGGTAGATACCATAGGTGGATACCATGGGTAGATACCACTTACAATACCATGGGTAAAGTCCATGTATGGATGAATACCATGGGTGGATACATACCATGGGTGAATGAATATCGTGGATAGATGTCACTTACAATATCATAGGCGAATAAATACCATAGGATGATGCCATTTACAATACCATGGGTAAATTCCATTGGTGGATGGATAACATGGGTGGATGAATACCATGGGTGGATGTCATTTTCCATTTGGATCATTCCTCCCTCCTTAAGAAGCAGTGGTCCCCATTACGTGAAGATCCCTCCTGAGAAGCCTTTGTTGAATATGAAGAGCCACCGAAGAGAAAGGTTTTGTGTAGTTAACCCATAACCATGATGAAAAAAGATCCGAAGATAGAGATACCTTGTAATGCTTGTGACCAATTGTGATATTGATAGTGTGCGACCTAGCAAATGGACTTCAATGAATTGTGGGTTTGTGGATGACCCAAAACCGTGACAAACGAAGATCCAACGATACAGATACCCTGTAATTCTTGTGACCAACTCTGTTATTAACAGTGTGCGGCCTAGCAAATGGACTTCGATGAGAAGGATTTTGTGCGGTTGACCCATAACCATGATGCTTATTGTTGATGAAGTAGCAGGTGCCTACATATCTTGGGGTGGGAGGGAACATCTCCAAATAACCCAAGCCGAATGTTGCTATGTTGAAACTGATGAATGTGAAGCAGACGCCTACTAAAATGGAGTGGGGGGGCACGTCTCCAAAGGGAACCCTCTCCGAATGCTGCTCCAGATTCAAAATGAGCATAAATCGGTCAATATAACTCAGAATATTTATTATAACTTGTGTTTGGAAATAGAATGATCATTCTGCATCTTCGCATGTGTTTGAAGTAACTATTTGGAGACTTTAGACTCTCATATTCGCGCTGGAAGAGTCCCGCCGTCACAAAATTTCTGAAAAAATAGCTGATTTTAAATCAGCGGTAACTCCCACGTCCGGACTCCGATTCGACCGATTTGTTTTATAAATAAGGTTTTTTTTCAAGGGGATCTCAGATCTGTAACCATTTCTCTGAAATTTCGCACTGAAAACTGGAAAAAATGACACGAGAGCCGCCCTCCATGAATTGACGTTAGAAAAATTTCTGCAACATTGCTGATTTTGAATCAGCAATATCTTTCTCATCTGAACTCCAAATTCACTCGATTTTTTTTTTTTAATTTGGGTATTTTTTTCGCAAGGAATCCACATCTGTTATTTATTTTTGTAAATTTTTCACCAAAAAATTCATATCTGATTTGGAAACTCGCAACCCAAAATATTCATGGAGTTTGTTGAAGATTGATGCAAAACACTGAAACTGAAATATGCCTCATGCCCATGGATTAGTAACCTGAATCTGATACCACTGATCCGGATCTTGGGGGGAGGCCCCCAAGATCTAAAAAATTGAAATGGATCTAACAAGATCTTCAAAATGAGAATGCCAGAAAAAAAAGAGAACACACAGCAAATAAAACCACAAAGAAACTTGTTTTATCAAAACAAAGAATAATAGTATAAGCTACATTGTGGTGGACAAACTGTCCTTTTACAAAGTGAGTTTTGTTGTGTATATCCTTTTTTTGAGTTACAATACCATGGGTAGATACCATAGGTGGATACCATGGGTCAATACCATGGGTAGACACCACTTACAATACCATGGGTAAATTCCATGCGTGGATGAATACCATGTGTGGATACATACCATGGGTGAGTGAATATCATGGATAGATGTCACTTACAATACTATAGGCGAATAAATACCATAGGTCGATGCCATTTAAAATACCATGGGTAAATTCCATGGGTGGATGGATACCATGGGTGGATTCCATTTTCCATTCGGATCACTAGCATGGATGGGGGTTTCAAAAATTGGAGAGTAAATTGAGCAGTTATTGTTAGAAATTGTTGTATAAGATAGAAAATTATAGTATGGATGTCATAAGAGATATTTATTTTGAATTTTTTAGTCTCTCTAGCCACCAAGCATTTAATAGAATCCATTTTGACTGAGAACGTCAATAAATCATTGTGCGAATGATAAATTGTGACATCTCTAGCCATTTTATTTGATTGTGGATCAAGTTATAAACTAATATCTTGTGAAATCCCTAGCCATTTTATTTGATTGTGGATCAGGTTATAAACTAGAATATACTCTCTCTTCAGAAGACTCTATAGTATATATTGGATGGAGGGAAAGTTTATGATACTTGTACAAAAAACCCCTTAGGGTTGTCTCAACTTACTCTATCGTTAATTACATAGTGTCAATTTTGTAAAACTGTAATCTAGAGTAAGGACTGAGTGGGTTTTTTCTGAATTTTTTAGTCTCTCTGGCCACCAAGCATCTAATAGGATCCATTTCAACTGAGAACATCAATAAATCACAGTGTGAATGATAAATTGTGACATCTCTAGCCATTTTATTTGATTGTGGATCAAGTTATAAACTAATAACTTGTGAAATCCCTATCCATTTTCTTTGATTGTGGATTAGGTTATAAACTAGAATATAATCTCTCTTCAGAAGACTCTACAGTATATGATGGGTGGAGGGAAATTTTATGATAAAACTTGCACAAAATACCCCGTAGGGTTGTCTCAACTTACTCTATTGTTAATTACATAGTGTCAATTTTGTAAAACTATAATCTAGAGTAAGGATTGAGTGGGTTTTTTCTTTTGTAAGTTTTGTTTGGAATTGAAAAAAAAAATTTATAAAAGCTAAAATTATGTAGTGAAAAACTTTTTTTAAAGTAAGTTTGACATCATATAATATGAAAATTGTTTATGATTATAAAGTAAAAAACATGTAAGATTCTTTTAGCTACAATTAGGTAATTAAAGATATGTATATAGTTTTTTTGAATGGAAGAAATTTGATATTCATTAAAAAAAAAATCCTAAAGCTCGTATGTATGTAGTTAGAAACTATTACAATTAAGTAATTAAAGGTAATTTTAGTGTTATTTAAGGAATGAGAATTATGAACATTAATCATTATTGCTCAAGATAAATCATGTCCTATGAAATAATCTGGAAATTTAAAAAAGATCATATATTCTGGTTTTCAAGCATGAAGAAGAGTCCGGATTTTCAACAGTGTCAGAGAATATATGTCCGGATATTTTATTTATATATTTTTATCATATATTTTAAAAACAGTTGTAACATAAATAATATATAACAAATAAACCCATATATTTTTGGAATAATAAAATAGTTGTAACAAAAATAATATAGAACAAGATCATACATTTTAAAAAGAGTTGTAACATAAATAATATATAACAAATAAACCCATATATTTTTGGAATAATAAAATAGTTGTAACAAAAATAATATAGAACAAGAAAAACTATGTATATTTGGATGTATGAAAATTTAGATACATTTTGTTAAGTAAAATTTTAAAAGAATAATGGTTAAAAATGTTTAAAAATAGTTTTATTAAATAATTAGTTTAGATCTATATTATTTATCAAATGGATCAATTCTCTTTTTACTCTAAAAGAGGTTTGATATTGCATATCAAGACATATGATCTCTCTTGGCTCTTGGTAGATCCAGAGTTAAGATTGATCTAGGCAATCTTTCTTTCTTTAAATAAAATACATTGCACATGAATACCATGGGTCAATACCATGGGCTGTTTTTATAGTTTATTTATATTTTTTATTATATTTTCACCTAGTTAAAATGTTCATTTCATTATGTCAATTTTTTTATTTAATTTACTTTTATTTTTATTTTTGTGTAAATTTAGGTTAAAATATAAAAAAAAATTAATAACAACATTTTAACTTAAAAGTCACCAAAACTTAAATTCAATCTAACTTATTAAAAAGAAAAAAAAAAACCAACATTATAAAAAACATATAAAAAACTATTTACTTGTGGATCTAATGGCCTAAAACATTTCAATCGTCTAACATTTGATCTAATGACTCAAATCTCACTCTATAGCTCATTATGAGAGATGTGTAAGCATGTGAGTGTTCAACTTGGATTCTCTCTCTCTCTCTCTCTCTCTCTCTCTCTCTCTCTCTCTCTCTCTCTATATATATATATATATATATATATATATATATATATATATATATATATATATATATATATATATATATATCACTTTTTTATTATGGAAATGGATTTACTCTTTTAAAATTATGGGTAATTTTTTGTGAATAGATTATTTCCATAGTTAAAAATAATAAAAGTGGATGAACCATTTTTAAAACTTCAAAAAGATGTAGTAAAGCTTTCTAAATCTTCTTGTAAAAAAGTTTGGTCAAGTATTGGTTTATGTTATTAAAATAGGTTTTGATTGCACATATGGATTCAACACCCTAAAAACCCTTTGAACACTTGAACCTCTTAAGCATTTATATTATGAGCTCAATTAAACTAAAAATATATACCCAAAAACCTTCTAAAACATATAACAAATAAAATATACCTAAATCAATATTACCATAAATATATAATAATTGCCATTATAAATCATACATTTGGATTCATTAAAGAAAACAAGTTACTAAAGACTAATGATGCTTGTGAGGTTGTCCATAAGAGTAGTTCAATTATTCTCTACCCGAAACCACATTGTGTGTATATTTAGAAAAAAAAATATTCTTAATATACATATTAAAATGGTTCAAATTTATATTTTTACTAATGATATTAAAGTTCAGGACACATTAATTATTTTTGTCCAATTCTTTTATCAATGATTAAATTATAAATTCATAAATTACATATTTAATTTATATTATATTTTATAAATATTTTGCAACACCTTGTAATGACCATAGTACTTGGGTGATAATTTATTATCCTTCTTATTTTCCTGGAGATATTTCTTTTTCAATTATTGTAGCTGTAAAAATACCCAGTCACCGAGGATTACAAATCGAAAAACACTAAGGGTTCTGAAGAGGAAAATGGAGAGTGAGAGTGCTAGGGTTTTCAGGTCATGGTGTGTTGTCGGCGTAATGGCGGCTCCTCGGGACTGTGCACTCGGGTAAGTCCCCTCTGTGAGGTCACTTTGGTCCCTGGATTTCGAGATAGTCCTTTTGATAGTTTTGGTCCCTAGGGGCTAACCACAAAAAACTCTAACATAGATGAAAGAGGAGGGGTCTATGAAGCTGAGATCCAGTATCATATTTTCATTAAAACTTTAGATGGGAAATCCAAAAGCTTTTGGGTACAGGGTTCAGAGATGGTTACAGATCTAAAGCGAAAGATCCAACTTTCTACGGGTATCTCGGCTATAAAACAAAGTCTGATTTTTTTCTGGGAAGTTACTACAAGGAGGAAATTGATTAAAGGACTACCATATCCAAAGGAACTCGTCCATTGTATTGAATTTAAGTCTCAAAGGTGGAGTAGCAGGAGTAAATACGTCTGCTAGAACTGAACAGAACAGAGCTCATGAACCCAGGAGGGGAGCCAATACCTCCAGAACGGAAACCTCGAACGATCCCTCATACAAGAACATTTTTCAGGGGAAAAAAAAAACAACAGCACCATCTGAACCAACCAAGAACACTCCCAAACCATACATTTTGGAGCAACTGAATTGCGTGTCAGAACTGAACATAGAGGCACCAGAGATCAAATAACACCGTTACATTTTTAAAACATAGGCAATAATTTGCAGGTTTAATTTCTACTGGAAAAAACCAATGGATTTGTTCCACTAGATATTTACCAACTTCACCATGGATTGTGACATCCATCTCTACTCCAAGGGTATTTTATTGTAAATTGTCCATCGCAGGAAGTCGAAGATATCATTATTAGGGAGAGATCGTGGTTCTGGGGCTCTACTGGACTCTTTATCACACCTTGGTTCCTATATTTGATGCAAACATGATGGAGATAATCAGCATGTTGGTTTGGGTCCAGTTGTATAATGTCCCGCTCCATTTTTGGAACGAATATGTTCTAGAAGGCATCGAGAACAACCTTGGGAGATATATCAAAACAAACATCCAACGATTGGAGGAGAGAATCTTCACCTTTGCACGAATCTATGTGGAAGTGGATCTCAGCAAGGGGCTTCCAGAAAGCATCCATCTGATACATAATCAGAAAAATGGACACAACACCTAGATTAGAAAAACACTACATTTAGATACAAGATATGGAAGAAAACTGGTCATTTACAAAATACATGCCCGGATGCAAAAGGAGAAAACAGGTAGAAGAAGAAAACATGGAGAGAAACCAAAGGATGGAAATTTCCCTTAGGAGAAACAGAGTAAGAGACAAAAGACAAAGCAGAAATACCCATCCAAAATGAGAATAAACATCCTGCAACAGAACCAGGGACAAAAGAATAAGAAGTACAAGAACCCTTTGAAACAAACACGATGGTTCAATTGGCACACCCTATGGAGGACTCAACGCTAACTGAAGCTTGATCTAATGTAAGCATAGAAACAAACAAGAGAGCACATGTATCCAAAAGTTCAGATTTCGAAAAAGAACACACTACAAGGAACAGTGAGCTGGCCTTGGTTCCTTCCTCTTTGTGTTTAGGGAATTGGAAGATTGTCCAAAAGAGAAAAGGAAAACGTGAAAAGCCCAGTGCTGCTAGAAAATTGTAATTTTGGGTAGCTTGGCGACGCGGTGTGCATGAGTGCATGGGCCCTTTGGGTGTCTTGAATGGTTAAATGCATCTACAAAGTGTAACTTTTCATTAAAATTTTAATAGAAAGTTGCTGATTTTTTCTTGGGAAAAAAATACCCAGTCACCTACATCAAAACTTCTTTCACTCCGATGTTTATTTTACTGTTGTTTGATTCAATTATGCACTAGAGTAAGGTTATCCTTTAAAAGTTGTAGAACTTGGTGTTGATGCTCGATGTGATATTCCAATTCTTGAACCTCAAAAGTTTATCTTAAAAATGATGTGAAGGACGGTGGATGATATCCATAAAGTGCCATAAATGGGGTCATTTTTGTTGTAGTATGGAAGGAAGTGTTATACCACCATTTAGATAGAGGTAACCACTTGACCCATTATGTTTTTTTATCAGATACAGAGAAATTAAAATATCCTTCCAAATATGTGTTCACTATCTCAATTTTCCCATCGTATTGAAGATGATAAGATGAGCTATGAGCTAATTGAGTACTAAGACGAGAAAACAATTTCGTCCAAAAATTTCGAGTCAAAATGGGATCTCTGCCACTTACAATAATATTTGGGTTTCCATGTAGCCTTTGAACTGTTTCAATAAATGCAATAACAACTATACCCATTTTATAAGGATGATATAATGCACAAAAGTATGCATACTTGGTAAGTTTATTAATTACCACCATAAAGATCATATTTCCTTCAGACTTGGGTAAACATGTGATAAAATACATTGAGACCTCCTCCCAACACAGACTTGGAATGTATAAATATTGTAACAAACACGAGGTCTTAATTGTCTCAACTTTATTTTTTTGGCAAACCAAACATTCTTCCACAAACTTTTGAATATCATATTTGAGGAAATCCCAAAAAAAAATCCTTCTTGACCCTATGGTAAGCTTTTAAAAATCTTGAGTACCCTACTAAGGGAGAGGTGCGAAATTCAGAAAGAATCTTTTGTTTGAGTTGGTAATTCTCACTAATATATAAGCGATATTTGTACCATGATGAATCATTTTCCAAGATAAATGTATCAGATGTACTGGGATATTGCTGCAAATTTTGAATGAGTGTCAACATATATTCATCATTATTCCATTCATCCCTTGCTTCAGTTATCCAATCAGGTTGAATAATAGAAATGGAGCAAATCTATGCTTCCACATCCTCATCCTTCCTTGAGAGTGCATCTACAACAACATTTGTCTTCCATTTTTTGTATATGATCACAAATTCATAACCCAACATCTTACTGACCCATTTTTTCTACTCTTCTAAAGATAATATTTTTTCCAAAAATTATTTAAGACTATCACGACCTGTTTTTACCTTGAAGTGTCTTTATGTTAGAAAAGGTCACCATTTCTTTAGTGCATGTAGTTTTTCAAACACTTCCTTCTCATTGATAGGTTTTTTTTAAATAATTTTCCTTGAAGATGCTTTATGGTTGTGGGGATTTTCCATTCCTCAATAGCTTTAATTTTGTTAAGGTCTAACTTAACACCCTCGTGAGATACAACACGACCCAAGTATTCCACCTTCTGCACTCCAAAGAAACATTTGGAGGTTTTTTCATATAATTGTTTCTCATTAAATAGTTTGAGCATCCTCTCAATGTTAAACATGATACTTCCAAGTATTTTTGTAGATTAGTATATCATCAAAAAATACTAACACAAATTTTCTATGGAGGGGATTTAAAATGGAATTCATCAAACCTTGAAATGTGGAAGGTGCATTGGTAAGGCCAAAAGGCATAAAAAAAAATTCATAATGATCTTCATGAGTTCTGAATATTTTTAGGGGAATGTTTATGGTCTTCATTCTAATTTGATGATATGCTAAATGAAGATCCAGTTTGGTGAAGTAAATTACTCCATGTAGTTCATCCAACAATTCATCAATGACAAGAATGAGAAATTTATCTTTAATAGTGAGCTTGTTGATCTTCCTATAATCCAGACACATACGCCATGATCCATCCTTCTTGCGCACTAATACTACTAGAACAGAGAAATAACTTTGACTAGGTTGAATTATACTGACTTCTAGAATTTTTGAAACCATATGTTCAATTTCACTCTTTCAGGCATAAGGATATCTGTAAGGCCTGATGTTTGGAGGAAAACATCCTAGAATCAACTGAATATCATGATCATAATCAAAAATGGGTGTGAGACCTTTGGGAGTCTCAAATACTCTTGAATGATTGTCAAGAACTTTTTGGAGATATGGAGAAATAGGTGATTTCGATGTTCGAACCTCTAGTGAATATAATTTTGCAATTATGAACCATTTATATTTCTTCAAAAGCTTTATCATTCCATTAGAGATAATTATCTTCCCATTTTTCCTTGCAATACCCCTTAATTCAAGTTTCTTTCCTTAAAAAAAAAAAAATTCATGAAAAGTTTTAAAAAATTAAAAAATATCGTCCCCAAAGATTATGACTATTGGAATCCTAGTACAACATCGACACGACCTATTGGAATGGAAAACATTTGACTATTAAATACATATTCCCCCATGGTTAGCTTAATATTATGGCACTTTATAAGGAAATTTATAGTTCCCTCATTTGCAACCATCAGTTGACACTCTCGTGTTGGAGATAGAAATCAATTTAATTCCTTAGATATCTTACAATGAATAAAATTATGGGTACTACCCGAATCAATCAGCATTATCACCTTTTTCTTCTTGATATGTCCTTTCATATTAATATTTTGAGGAGTGGTAATTCCCACCAATGCATTACAATATATGGTCGGATTCATTTTTTCTTTCTCTGGGGTTGGTTCCTAGTGTATATCCTCCTCTTTTGATGTTTCTTTCTACTTTTATTTCTCCTCTTCACAATATATGTAAAATAATTTCTTCTCAACACACTTATGACCTTTATTTTATTTTCTATCACAGCTCTAACAAAGCCCTTTCGTTATTTTTTCTTCCAATTGTTGTGGTGTCAACCTTATAGGTTGTGGTAGGATAATAGAAGCTGTTATCACTCTAATAATTCCCAAAGTTGTGAGATTTTCATTTTATAGTTTTAAGAATATTAGAGGTAACCACACACCTACTTTCAAGCTTTAGGATCTAGCCTTCCTAACGCTCAGAGAGGGCTCTCTCTATAAGACTTAACTTTGTTTTATGTTTGATTTTAGGCTAGTTATATAGGGAAAAACTGTTTTGATATTTGGTTTGGTTTAGTGGGAAAAATCATTTAATGAGACAGATAATGATAGATCTTCTTTTCCATTGGGAAAATGGAGTCAATGTGTCACACAGACATATCAGGATAAAGGTCTAAAGTCAAATATTTTTAGGGTAAGATAGTAGAGTCAGTCAAGATCTTTGAGGCTAATTGGTGAAATGGTTTAATTAGGATAAACAGAAATCAAGGATTCTTTGAACCGGATAAGGATGAGAAAACAAAGGTCATTCGAAAGAGGGAGCAATTAAGGGTTCCCTACTCTGGAAGTCAACAGAAAACATTAAAATGCAAACTAGTAAACAACAGAGGGCTTTTAACAAATTCTGATATATCACTTCCTGATTTCACATTAAAATTTAAAATACATTTATGTATGAATGGAAAACATAAGAAAATTTAACAAATAACAAAAGAAAGTACTTCACTTAAGTGGCCCAACACATGAATCCTGAAATATGATGCTTTATTGCTTTGATCCAACCTGCTGACTTGAAACTTGGTACAAAAACCCTTCAGGTACAAAAAAATTGACTATAGAAACCTTCAACAATTTATTCCACAATAATACTTCAAAGGATGAAGTATTTATACAAAAAGTAATACAAAATATCCTAGAATATTCCTAGGAATTTTTTTTTGAGATAAAATATCTTATTACAAAAAGATAGTGACAACTGCTTAACAAACTGCAAGCTGTCCTACTTATTCAAATTAATTAGTAATGTTGTTTGAATTGGGGTGCAACTGGCTGTTGTGTTATTTTTAATGCTGGCAAAAATATCTTCAATCTACTTTGAATTTTTATCTCTCATTGGATACTCTTTGACTGATACACTTTAACCATCTGATACTCTTTAACCACTGTTTGACTATTTTACTGCTGTAAAAATATGTTTTTATCCTCTTTCACTGTAAACTATATTTTACAATAAATCAGTAAGCTTTTGCCAAAACTCTTTATCAGGAAATTTAATCTTTGAAAGTTTTCTGAAATTCTCATCAGCCTCTGTGTATCTAACAAAGGTTGGCTTGACCACAAAGAGACGTTTTATCTCATGTTGTAAATAAAACAAATCTTCAACACTTTTGTGCAACACTTTACTTGTAGGTACTCCTTGCCAATCTGCCTTGTTCACTTGTTCTTTGGAAAAATCTCTGATCTTCTTGTTGTAATATTCTTGCTTCATTAGTTTATCATTAAGAACAAGAATGTTTGGTAAACCTTTTTGTCTTAAAATGTCAAATTTAACCATGAATCTAGTTATGGCTATGTCCATGTTTCGACACTTCTCTTCTAGCTGCTTCATCAAGTTTTTCTTTGAAATTACCTTTCTTACTTCAAGAATTGTTTTAGTTCTGTCAGTTATCCCTATCTCATCCAATTCTTGCTTGTTTTTACTATTGAGAAACTTAATTATTTCTAGGGCTTCTTTAGTCTTGGCACCTAGTTTTTCTTTTGTCTTCACAATTTCTTCTTTGGTTGCTTTAAGCAAGTCCTTCTCCTCATAAATTACTTGAATGGATGGCTAGGTGTCATTGGCTGACTCAATGATCTTGAACCATATCTGATTTTTGATGTAAGCCATTGGTTCTTTCAAGGTTAACTCTGCTTTATCCTTTTTTAACTCTTCACTTACCCTTTTGGCTTTTTGTTCCTCTGTTTTAGCATTTATTTGTGTTAATTTCTTGGCATCCTCTAATTTCTTGATTTTTTATTTCAATCTGTTGATTTAATTATTTTTTATATACATCTCTTCCATGGCTTTAATGAGTTTGCTGGCCTCATTTGTCTGTTGCACTGCTGAAGTGGAAGTTTTAGTAGCAGACGTAGTGGAAGAAGTAATTGGCACAACTATGGCCAATGGTACTTTTGGTGCCAACTCCTCTACTAAATTTGAAGGAACTACTGTTGTTACCATGGGAATTACTATAGGAGGAACACTTTGAGTTTTTGTAGCTTCTTTTTCTTGGAGAAGCTTGTCCATTTCTATCTCCATCTCCTTGATTTGAGCTGTCATTTGTAGTATGAGACTCATCATCTCATAATTTTGATTTGCCTCTTGCAAAATCTCTTTAGCCTGTGGATGTTCTGTTGGAGGCATTTTCAATTGCTTTCTAAGTGCTACAATATCAACATTTTTCTATTTTACTAATTCCTCCATAGCTTTTACATTTGAAGGGTCATACCCTACCTCAGTCACCAATTCTTCTAAAGACTTAATTCTAGTGTATTTAGCATAAGAATAATATTTTTCAATCCTAATTTGATCTCTCAAATTTGTTATAGTGTTATGGAGTTTCTGGGCACTCATTTCCTTTGTGGTCATAGTAGAATAAAGAATTTATGAGCTTTGGTTATGAAACTCAATTTGATCTAAGGGATGAATGCTTTCTACTGGTACTTAAAAGTCAACCTTCTTATAATCTGCTGTTGTTGTAGGTTTAGGCACTGTTGGTTGTAGCAATGTCATTAGCAAATTTTTATTTTCATAATCAAAGGTTGCGAGTAGCCTGTTTTGATTTCCTAGAGTCTGTTTCAAATACTGTGAATAGATCTCATTCTTGATCTCTTCATTCTTGGCCTTGATCTATTTGTACTTTTCTTTGATATCAAGGTCTGTATCCTCTGCTTACTTTGATGAAGATGCTTCCATGCTTTGCTTTTTTTCAATCACCTACATATTAGAAGTATCAGGTGGCTATTCATTTTCAATAATTGTAGTAGTATCCATGTTATTCTTTGGATATTCTTCCTCTAAAATCTCAACTGTTTCCTTCTCTTTGTCCACTGGATTAATATTAGGTTTCTTGTTGTATCTGATCTTGAATTTGGTTTTTGTTGTTGTTCAGCAGTATATGTTGTTAAGTCCATATATTAATAGTGTAGCCCCTTATTATGTTAGTGTAGCCCCCCTTATTGTTATTATTGTACACCTGTAACCCCCATATTGTTATTATTGTGCCCTTACATTATTATTGTTAGGTCGGCTAGGATTACATTGTGGCCCACTAGGATTACATTATGGCCCCATGGACTCCTATATATAGAAAGGAGGTTTTGTAAATTGTATCATCCAAGAATTGTTCATTTATGTAATGTATTGGAGGTTGCCCCTCGAAGTGGCTTATTTCTAAGGCGTTGATATCTCTTTTCTTCTATTTTTGGAGCTGGTTACACAACATTTGGTATCAGAGCTTTGGATTCTAGGGTTTCGCTGCTCCAAACAGGTCATCGTGGCATTTTCGCTATAACTTTTTTTTCTACGAAGTTTCAGAAGCGGAAATTTTTAGGGTGCGAAGAAAAAATCCTGAGGAAGCTTGTATAAAAATTTCAGAGTTTGGTTCGCAATAATTTCGGAGATATGATCTGTGGAAGTCAGGTATTTTTTCAGGCTCCTAAACAGGTCATCGTGGCATTTGCGCTATAAATTTTTTTCTACGAAGGTTCAAAATCTGAAATTCATATGGTGCGAAGCTGAAATCCTGAGGAAATTCATCAAAAAATTTCAGAGCTTGGTTCGCAATATTTTTGGAGATATGATCTGTGGAAGGTAGTGCTTTTTCAGGCTCCTGAATTTCATCTCAAAGAGGTGATCGTGGGAAAACTTCAATAACTCTCTCTCTGGGCATTGGATTGAAGTGCCGTAAAAAGTGGTCACAAGTACACAGACTGAAGTTTCTGGGCTATCAATTTCAGAGACAAAGGACAAAACAGTGACACGTGGCAAGTCATACAAGTTCGCTCTACTAAACCAGTCCAGAATTAGGTCATTGTGGGAGATTGGACACAACTTTGTCTTGGAGAATCCAAATTAGATCAGACCTGTGGCATTTGAAAGAAGCTTCAGAGGGATACTACAGGGCTGAATTTCAGATATCGAAGATTTTCAATCACATAGATAATACAATTTCAATATCGAGCTCCTCAAAAGAAAGAAAAAGGTGTGTTTTGTTTTCCGAATTGCATAAGTCTTGTTTGAAGAATCAATTTGAATTGATTCCAAGGGCCTATTGAGCATATATTTTAGTATTGGGTTCTGAAATGCCTCCTAAAAATAATTCCATACCCATTAATCCCTCAAAAATATATACTATGACGCATGAAGAGGAAGAGTTGCAGTATGAGATATCAAAATTACGGTACCAAGTGCAACAAGTTTCGATCTTACGAAGAGCAATTGAAGATGAAATAGATGGTTTAAAATCAGAAATGGAGGCTAAGTTGTATGGTTTGAAGAATCAAATAATAGCAAAAATGGATGATAAATTAGTGGAAGATCACATCAAGCATCAACAACAAGTTCTCCAACTCTCAAAGGATAACCCAACTTTGGAGCAGAATCTAATGAAACAATCGGAAGATCAACATGACATCGAAAGAAGTTATGAAGCAGTCATAGAAACAAGAAGTCAACAAGTACGATCAATTTTAGAGTATCTCAGCAAGTGGAAGAACTTTCCTGTAGAAGATTTCACATGGGAAGATGAGAATTTTATACATAAGCATCAAGAAATAATCAAGCGTTGAGGACAACACTTGTTTGAAGGAGAGGGGCATGTTAAGTCCATATATTAATAGTGTAGCCCCTTATTATGTTAGTGTAGCCCCCCTTATTGTTATTATTGTACCCTTGTAACCCCCATTTTGTTATTATTGTGCCCTTAAATTATTATTGTTAGGTCGGCTAGGATTACATTGTGGCCCACTAGGATTACATTATGGCCCCATGGACTCCTATATATAGAAAGGAGGTTTTGTGAATTGTATCATCCAAGAATCGTTCATTTATGTAATGTATTGGAGGTTGCCCCCTCGAAGTGGCTTATTTCTAAGGCGTTCATATCTCTTTTCTTCTATTTTTGGAGCTGGTTACACAACATATGTGCCTTCTTCTTTGATTATCTTTGTGGTCCCGTCCTCCTAATTTACAGTCTTCAAAGTGTTACTAGTATCACCCAATTTGATTGTTTCTATTAATGTATTTTACAACCATTCAACTTCGTTTGAAAATATTTCAATTCTTATCATGGATATAAGGGGTTAATTTTCATTTTACCCTCATTTTACTGAGTATTCCATGAGGATCATAGTTCCACAAGAAACTTTCATCAAACTTATATTCAAGCAACTTTTTTTATGCCTCTACACCTGCTTCCCTGTGATTCCAAATGAAAGCACCCACCTGGTTTTTCAATTTGAATTTAGTCTTATTTTTAGCAGCTAAGAAGTTTATATAGTCTGAGTTTAGAATTTTTCTTATGTAATTTAAGGAAAACACTCTCATTGGCAAGTATTTTGTAAATTTATAGGGCAAGAGGTTTCACCCATAGAATCTAATCTCTGTGTGATTTTGGTAAAGGTACCAATCTCCAGTTCTGCTTTGCTCTGACAACTGTAACACTTTCTTTATCTCATTACTTATCCTTATTTGTACATTGTTTGTAAGCATGTTTATCAACGGGTGAAAAAAAAAATATGTGAAATCTAGATATGTGAACTCATTTGACTCTTTTCTAATTAGAGAAGTCCATAAAATGACTGACAATGGATTACCTTGTACATCCAATTTCTGAAGGGTTATTGGGAATTTATTTGCTTGGAAGTAAAGGAACATATGAAAGAAAAAAGAGGTATATCTGAAAACTCCTTTACTGGGAAGTTTTACAAGCTGATCATGGATACTATCAACTATATACTCAGCATAGTTATAAATGACAGAAGGAGGTTGACCATGCACAAAAGTGGATAGAAAACAAAGTATAGACTCATTAGTGTGCTCATCAGTAAAATAACCAAGGATAAAGGATAACATTGAAATAACATATATTAATCCTTTAGGAAATTTAGAGGATGTGTATGGAGGGTTTATCTTTTGGATTTAAACATATGAAGGCATGGATGTTTGGAAGATCTAAAATCTCTTAGGAAAGTCTAACTCAATATAAAGCTTTGTAAGAGCTTCTATGGATAATGGTACTGCATTAGGATCTGGTTTCAATTGAAGCATTAGGTTTATAAATTCTGCAGTAATAGTGAACAATATTTCCTTTTTAGCATTAACAATAGCTCTTAAGTCAGGGGAATAGTAGGATTGACATAGTCTAATGACTTCTGGACATTGATGGGTATGGGGAACCGCATATTTGGGTAAATTGGACTCCCAAATTTGAACTTCATCTCCCTGATCCAAAGATTTTTCTAGACTCCAGCAGTGGACATCAAGAAGATTGAATTCAATTACTGGATCAGTTATCTATTAATCAACTTCAGCTAAAGGTGTATGCTCAAGATCTACAATAGAAGGTTGTATTGGATTTATGACAATAGTGCTTTTAGAAGCCATTACTGGATTTGTTTTTGACAATTTAGACTTCTGGATCTTGAAAACTCTGTTTTTATGCCTTTTATACTCTTCTGTAAGCTTAGACTATTTACAGAAGGTATTTTTGGTTTGACAGAGATCTTTTTGAACAACAATATGTAAAATTAGGTTTTCTTCTAGTTCAAACTTTCAATTCTGCTCCAAAATCACTCTTTAGACCTTTTTACAGTCTTAGGAAAGTTTTAACAAGGGTTTACTGCTCTTTTTTGGATAAAAAAAACCTAAAGCCTTCTAATTTATGCACAAAAAGGGGTTTTCAACATTTATAAAAGGGTTTTAAGCCATTCAAATGGTTTCTACAGGTCTGCAAATGATTAATTTTCTTCAATTTTCTAAAAACAGGTTATAGTCTTCAGAAAACTATGAATTTATCAAGGTTTTTAAAGAAAATATGTCTTTTGAAGGAAATTAGGGTATTTATTTTAGAAAATGGGCTTACAGAAGGTTTAAATTCACAAGATTTGCTTTTTACAGGTGTAAGATAGGTATTTTATTGAAAAATACCTGTTCTGTAAGTATTTGACTCGGAGAAAAGGTTTCTGGGACATCGGGGAGCTTTCAGAAGCTGTTTGAAGTCTTTTTGGATGAAAATAGGAGGCTCAAAGCAATTTGTGGCAATGAATTTACCCAAATTATGGTTCTTTGTGTACGAGCAGGGAGCAACCACATCTCTTCTTTAGTCAGAAACAATTTAAATGAGCAAAAAACATAGAAAAAGGGTTTAAAGTGTATGTTGACATTTTTATCGAAAATATGGGTTAAACAGCGTTTGCAGTTAATGCAGGTCAGTTCGAATGGGAGGTAGTTTGGCGTCGGGGGGTCAAATACCACTAGGCGATTACCGCAACATGAGAAGGCAATAAATGGTTTTTCGCAAACAAATGTGATCCAATTGTTTTGCACCATATGGAGGAGAGAGAGGAGGGTAATACTACCCATTTTGCAAATCCGAAATGGAGTAACGATCGTGTTATTGAAAATTTGATATTGATTATGGTTCGTTGGATCTGGCAGAAGGATTGCGAACAGTCGAGATTTATCATTGAAACTGCTGGGTGGATGGGTGTGGGGCTCGAGAGTTTTAAGTAGCAGGGTTAACATAATATGTTTAAACATAGTTTAAACATAAAATACAATGTATTAAAGTGATAGGTAGATATGTGTTTTACACGGTAAATTAGTGATTTACATGTGTATTGTGATCGTAGGGTGGGTTTTAATAAAATATATATGTTTTAACCTATGGGGAAAAGTGGAATATGTCATGTGGAATATTCAAACCATAGGTTAAACATTAATAAAGTGGGTTTTGGGGTAATTTAATAAATGAATTAATATAACTACGGGATGGGGTATTATAAGGGAATTAACAAAATAAGTTAAATGTTAATATGAAATTGAATATAAGTGGAAATACATATAAACACTAAGTAAAGTGTGTTTTAAGTGTTTTGGCACATTTTTCATAATGGTGGCCCCTTTTTACACTTACACTTAGGATAAATAGCATTTTATGGGTTTTTTGAATGTTTTTGTATGAAATGAAATTAGTTAAGGGGGGGTTTTACTTTCCCTAAAAAAAATGTATTTTAACTTAGGAAAAGGGATTTTATCTTAAGAAAATGGGTGATAATGTTGAGGAAATGGGTTTTTATGAAGGGAATCCAATACCTAGTGCCATTCAATCATCTATCCTTGGGTCCGGTCCTAACAAAAGTCAATGAAATGCTCTGAGCCTTTATAACTGAAGGTTTTGAATACCGGAATACTTTGAGAGAAGGGAAATTAGTAATTTTCCAGATGATGTTTTGATCATGCCTTGTGTGATTATTTTTTACCGACCCATAATTTATTCTACCATTTTTTCATTATTTGCATGGGTGCATTTTAGCTTGCAACCGTAAATCCATTTTTCTTTTAAAACATAAATTATCTAATTCTAACCTTATTTCATGCTAGAGCTCAAATTAAACTGTTGAGCTACTCATTTATTCTCTATCTATCTACTGATTGTCAAGTTTAAACTGTTTGACAGATCTTTATTCTCTATCTCTCAACATGAAATTTAAAGCATGAAAAAGTTAAGATTAAACTATTTAACTCATCATGGATTATGTAATTTTGAACAAGCTGCACATAATCATTATTTTCTGCAGTAAAAGTAAATAGTAGTGGAATTTTGACTTGCATCACTTTCATTTTTTATTATTATCACTTTTTGTTTTTTTTTGGGGTCCATTTTTTAATCTTTTTAATCTTTTCTTTTCAAGTCCTTTGATCTTTATTTTAGGACTTTTACCCTCTTTTCATTTTTTATTATTTTCAAATATGGGAAAACAACTTGCAAAAATCAAGGTATGTACATATTTACAAGATTAATCATAGTCAATTCAAAAATTATGAACCCTATTATTATAGGACCCTAACAGTGGCTCCACATGGGGATGGCATTTCCTGGTGAAATTTCAAGAACTTTGAGACTAGTAGCCTTTGAATTCTGACTGTACTGACCCTGGAAATGTTTCTGATCTCTGTAATTATTCATATTTATGATATTTTACCATTCAAAGCTTAGGGCCTTCTCTTTGGGCTTCAACTTTGTTAGGAAAACATCCAATCCAATAAAAAATCTGCAATGTTATATACAATGGATAAAGTAAAGAAAATTAACTATTGGTTATTTTTTAGGAGTAGTAGTGCTTCATCATTCTGCCATTGACAAGTCCACCTAACAGATCTGATCCATCCATCTCTTTCAAAAATAAAGCACTGTTACCTCTGTAACCATAAATAACATAAGGTCCTTTCCATAGGAAATCAAATTTCCCATGTTTACCTTTCTTTTCTCTCCTTGAATCCCACTTTAGAACTTTGTCATCAATGTAGAAATCATCTTCTTTACTCTTTTTGTCAAAAAAAATTCTTTATCTTATCTTGGATAACTTAAGACTTAAGATAAACCTCTTCTCTTGTTTGACGTAAGTGAATGGTTTGGTTAATCCTTCTTTGAATGTCACTAGTCTCAGCTTGTAATTCTTGGATTATCTTCATAACTGGTACTCCTAAGGAAGATGGAAAAACAAAATCCATTCCATAAATAAGTTTGCAAGGGGATGTACCAATATATTTTTTGGTGGTAAGTCTATCTGCCCATAAGGCATTACCTAACCTCTTGTTCCAAGTGTTTTTGTTGTCTTCTAGTAATTTCTTGATGATGTTCATAAGGCTTTTATTGGAAGATTTAGCAAGGCCATTACCTTGAGGGTAATATGTAGTAGAATGCCCAAGGGTAATGTGGTATTTATGACAAAAGTCAACCAAATTTTTGGATTTAAATGTAGTTGCATTGTTAGTGATAATGTTTTGGGGGCATCCAGATCTTGAAAGTATGTTTCTTTCTAAAAAGGAGATAATGACATTGTCAGTGGCTTGCCTAGAGGGTATGGTTTCTATCCACTTAGTAAAATAATCAGTGGCTGTCAGAATCCACTTATGTTGGGTTGAGGATGGAGGGTGAATTTCACCAATGAAGTCAAGACCCCATTCTTGAAAAGGAATTTCTGTTGAGATGGGTTTTAAGGGAAGGGATAACATTTTTTTCTTCCCTTTAAATATTTGACACTTGTGACAGGAAGTCACATACTTTTTTACATCTGCGAACAAAGTAGGCCAATAAAAACCAGCTCTCAGGATTTTGTCTGGAGTAGTCTTCCAGTAGAGATGTCCTCCATAGTCACCTGCATGAAATTCTTATAAAACTTTTTCAGCTTCTTCTTTAAGTAAAAAATTCAATACAATTCCACCATGATCTTTCCAAAATAGTACATTGTCTATGATACAAAATATTACTGCCTTTAATTTTAAAAATCTAGCTTTTGTTCTTGATAATCCAGGAGGAGCCTGTAAATTTAGTAATACAAATATAATATCTGCATAACATGGTGAGTCTAAAAAGGCTTCACTTATCTCTAGAGTCGCCATCTCCTCCTGATCATCTACTTGGACAATAAAATTAAAGTCTAAATCATTACAATTTGATTCAGCCATGAGTTTGACTAAACCTTGACCTTTTATGAGTTTGGTGGGTTTGATTTCTATGTCATATTCCAAAATTGTGGCAATCCACTTTCCTTTTTTACCATCGGGACCATTCTGTGTTAGAATGTATTTTACTACTGCATTTGGAACATAAGCAATGATGTGTGAATAAATAATGTACACTCTAAAGTCTTTGATGGCGTTTACTAAAGTTAGGGCTTGTTTCTCCATTATATTGTACTTTAATGTGGCATCTCTGAGTGCTTTTCTAAAGCAGGCAATGGGCTACTCATAGCCCTGGTCATTTTTCTACAGTAAAACTGCAGCAATAGTGTGTTCTGAAGCAAAGGAGAAAATGATGAAATCCTTCTTAAAGTTAGGACTTATAAGGACAGGTTTTGGCTAAAGCTTGTTTAATTGATTCAAAATATTGCTTGGCTTCAATAGTCCATTTAAGTACTGAGTCTTTTTTAAGCATATTGTTAAGTTCTCTAATTATTTCAGCTAGATTTGAGATGAATCTTCTAAGGAAATTAGTTTTACATAGAAAATCTTGTAACTCTTTAATGTTTCTAGGAGGAGTAATGTTAAGAATGACCTTTATTCTGGCAGGGTCTATTCTAATTCCCTCTTTAGATATGATGTGTCCTAGTAACTTACCTTCTTCTAATCCAAATAAATTTTTCTTAGGGTTGAGAGAAATTCCAAATTTCCTGCATCTAAGAAAGACTTTCCTAAGATTATCTAAATGTTCATAATAAGTCTTTGAAAATACAGTAATGTCATCTAAATAAATCACTAAGAATTCATGAATGTCTTTTGCAAAGGCTATATATATATCTCTTTGAAAAGTGGCTCCTGCATTCATTAACCCAAAAGGCATTTTTACATACATAAAAGTGCCCCATGGAGTAGTAAAAGCAGTTTTATCTTGGTCCTCTGGCTGGACTAAAATCTGGCTATACCTTGAAAATCCATCTAATAGTGAAATCCTAGAAGAACCAACTACCCTCTATAAAATATGATCCATCTTTGGTAAAGCGTAATTATCTTTTAAGGATAACTTATTTAAATTTCTAAAATCAATACATAATCTAATTTCTCCCGTCTTTTTCTTGGTGGGAACTAGATTAGAAACCCAATCAGAATATCTGATTGGTGCAATTATTTTGACATCATACATTCATTTTACCTCTTTTTCAATTAAAGGCATCAAAACATGATTGATCCTTCTTAAATTTTGTTTAAAAGGTTTTTGGTCTTCTTTTATAGGGATTTTATGCTGTATTATGCTAGTGTCATAGGATTTTAAGTCCTCATAACTCGAGGCAAAAACAACCTGAAATTACTTAAAAAGAGCTATGTATTTTTCTTTTTCTTCCTAAGGTAAAGCTTTGGAAATTTTAATCATCTTAGGTTTTAACTTTGTACATTTGTTACATTCCTCAATATCAGATCTAAGTGGCTCCATTTTAGGTTTTCTTACAACATCATTTGAGTCAAAAAAATCTTCTAAAGGGGTTAAGCCTTTTGGTAAAAAGTTGTCTTTAAGATTTAAAATATCAGATTCATCCTCAACTAACTCATCAATCTCTACTTTATATAAATTATCTATATCAACTTGGATAAATTTAGTAGGTTTAGGAAACTTTACATTATTTACATCTATTTTATTCAAATCAATTTCACTATCTAAATTCTGATCTACTGTACAGTCTGTGTCTATTTTACAACTCTGAAACTCACCTTCATTGTTCATAAAATGGTAAATCTGTTCATCTTGTGAGAAAAGTTTCCAATATTTAAGATCATCTGGAATTATTGGTCTATATTTAACTTCTGCAGTATATCTATGATTTGGTTGAAATGGCATATTATAGGTACTAGAAAATGTTGCTAGACAGTGGGCCTGTATGTTCTGTTTTCTTGGTATTGCAGAAAATCACATTCTAACAATTCTTTAATCAAATCTAAAACAACCTCTCTATATTGGCTTAATATTGGATTATAAACAGAATATTCACCAGTTATCTATTTCACAATCAACTCTAATTTTTCAATAATTGATATTCTTTTACCTCCTAAGTTCCTAATAATCTACAGTCCTAAAATGAGAGCTTCATATTCAAGCATGTTATTTGTACATTTAAAATTTAGTCTGAAAGCATGACCTTCTGCATGATTATTTTCCATATTAGTTATCCAAACTCCTGCTCATGCTCCTAATTTATTGACTACTCCATCAAAATATAGGTGCCATAATGATTCATAAAAGATGTTTTCACTGTCTGGTGTTTTATTTTTATCTTTTAGTTCAGTTTTGATTTCAATATCAGTTTCATAGTTGCATAAGATGAATGAATCCATGTCAGTAGGTGTAGAGTAAATTGGATAATTTCTTGGTCTTTCTACACTACTCACCATCTATTTCATCAATGTTTCTCTATAGAGTTTCTTTGGTTGGCCAAAAACAAATATTGTTGCATATGGCATATCAAGTTGTAGAGATCCCTGTAATTTAGCTCCCCATGAGCGAGATAAGAGCATTCCATATTTGGGATGGATATCAGCTACTACAATGTCCATGAGTATGCTTTTTCCAGGATATTGAACTAATGTGACACATAAATCTTTAATCAAACCTAGACATTTCACTTTGCTTGAATCAAATAAAAAGAGATCTTTGTAAGGCCTATTGATATCTAAATTCAGGGTTTCATTATTGATTTTGGCATTAAATTATGTGAAGCCCCTGAATCTAACATTGCATTATGTAATATTTGATCATGAACGGTTAAGAAAATGTAAAATGGTGGAACTGCTCCATCTTGGTGTTTTCCATTAACATCAAGACCAAAAACTATCTCTGGGTTATCATCACTTAGATTTACTGAATCTTCTCCATCATTCATGTTTAAGGTTTCAGTGATACTTGTTTTGTACAAATCATGTTTAACCAATTCTGTCAACGTAATTAGTATTTTTAATTTTGAAATTTCAGCTTGGATATTAAATGGAGCTTGTGATTTACTTAGTTGAATTATTTTTTCTTTAGTGACTGTAGTTTGAGTAGGTTTGTCTTCCTTTTCTACATTTTTATTTTCATTTTTAGTTTGAGTTCTATTGTCTTACTGCTCTTACTTTTCTTTTCAGGAATAGATTGAGTAGCAGTAGATGTTTTTTCATATTTTTCATTTTTAGAAGCTGTTTTGGCAGTGGCAGCTTTTGGATCAATTGATTTTGAATCAACACTAGGTGTTTTGGAGTCTAAAACTGTTGTTTTAGCAGAATTAATTGTCTTTACAACAACATATTTTTGAGAATATATTGATGTTTGGACAACCTCATTTGTTATTCCAACGATCTTAGGACTAGATGAAATTTTAGGGCTTGAAATTTTCTGGGATGACTTAGAGTTTTGCTTATTTTCCCTAGGGAGAATTTGTAGAACTTTAGTGGTGGGAGCTTCTACTGTTTTCTTTGTTAGTGTTTGTGCAGATTTATTAGTAGAAGGTTCTATGTTTTTCTTTCTTCTAAGGTTATATTGCTTATGTAATTCATTGATAGCAAAATCATAACCTTGTTTGTAATCAAATGATTCACCAGAATCTAATTGCATATGTTGTAAATAATATAACTCCTGATATTCTTGTGTAAGAAAGATAGTGTTATCATCATTTATACCCATTAGATTTATGGTGTCTTCATCATCATCATTTTGATGAGAACTTTCAGCATAGTTCTTTTGGAAAGGTGGAATTATTGTTTGGTCAGGTGCCGACTCTCTATCTATTTTCTCGTATTTGTATTTTTCCTGAAATTGAGATTTCTAATTTGATATTGGTTATCCCGTTGTGGCTTCCTTTCCATATTGTCTAACCTATCCATCACTCCCTCTAATGTTTTTTGCTAATTGATCTATTTTTCAATCTGAACTAGATGTCTCTTCTTTTATTGTTACTCTCCTCTCATTCCTTAATCTAGCTCTCTTAGCTAACATGTTTGCTTCTACACTAACAACATTTGTTTTCATTTGTTCTAAAGTCTCTGGATTTCTCTCTCTCAATTGATAGGCTATGTCTATATCAAATCCATCAGGGAATTTGAGAAGGATAGAGTTTAGAGTGGGTTTCAGATTAACATGGATTGAATTATAAATGTTATTATATCTAGTACAATAATCTTGGATTGTTTCATTGGGTGCTCTTTTTATACTTTCAAATTCAGACAACATTTGAAGAGGATTTTTCTTCTTTTCCCATTTGTTCAAAAATAATCTATGAAAAATTTCTAAATCAGCAATACTACTAGGATTAAAACCTTTAAACCATTTTTTTACCTCACCAGTTAATGTTTGAGAAAAAATTCTCATTTGTACATCAGCATCATCTATTTCATAAATTTCAAAATAATATGTCATCTTATTAACATGTTGTTGTGCAGTATATTGAGTAGTTGCATAAAATTGAGGTATTTTGTTTTGATAGCCCTGGGGCATGTCATGTAGCTGGGCTGGAAGGACCAAAGGAGCATATCTAGTAGCCATGGCTTGGATTATAGCTTGGCTAGGAGGTAAATTGTAAGTATTTGAGGCATAGCTAGAATTACTTGTTGATGTAGTTGCAGAACTTGCATATGAGATTGGAATATAGGAAGATGTACTGGAAAATGTAGTAGAAATGATAGAAGATGAAACTGGGATATATGAAGAAGTGCTTGGGAATAAGAATGATGTATTGGAAAATGCATAAGGAAAACTAGTGGATGGAGTTGAGGTGGGGGAAGATGGAAATAATATTCTAGGTTGGAATGGTTGCTTTGGGATAAATGGACATGTGGAGTGAAATGTGGTGGAAATAATGGATGAGGTGGTAGTGAATAGTGATGATCCTATAGATTCTATAATACTAGTATCTAAATGAGTGGTAGAGGGCTTAGGGGTATAAGCTGATAAAGTAGCTAATTCAACTAAAGTAGTTAGTACTATTACTAAAATCAGGATCTATACTAGTATCTATTTAAGTCACTTTCTGATTTATTTCTGAACAAAGAATGTTCAAAATTTAAGTCAAACTCTATGTCTTGTATACTTAATAAATTTTTTGGAACGGAATTTTCTCTAGCTAAGGAAACTTTATTGCCTAAATCCTCTACTTTTTTATTCTTTTTTCCAATTATGTCAGGATTATCTACTATGGCAGCAGGTTGTGGATCTGGATTTGACCTAGTATAGTAGACTCTTCTGGAAGCCAGAATTACAATTTTTTATGAAAATATACTCACAACTTATAAAAAAGTCTTAAGGTAAAAGGATAATGAAAAATATTTCCTTTAAGACCTATTTAAAACTTATTGGTTAGTTCCCCAGCGGAGTCACCAGTATGTTGTCACTCTAATAATTCCCAAAGTTGTGAGATTTTGAGTTTATAGTTTTAAGAATATTAGAGGTAACCACAGACCTACTTATTAGCTTTAGGATCTAGCCTTCCTAAGGCTCAGAGATGGCTCTCTCTATAAGATTTAACTTTGTTTTATGTTTGATTTTAGGCTAGTTATACAGGGAAAATTATTTTTGATATTTGGTTTGGTTTGGTGGGAAAAATCACTTAATGAGATGGATAGTGATAGATCTGTTTTTCCATTGGGAAAATGGAGTCAATATGTCAAGCATACAGATCAAGATAAAGGCCTAAAGTCAAATATTTTTAGGGCAAGATAATAGAGTCACTCAAGATCTTTGATGCTGATTGGTGAAGTGGTTTAATCAGGATAAAGAGAAATCAAGGATTCTTTGATCCGGATAAGGATGAGAAAACATAGGTCATTTGAAAGAGGGATAAATTAAGGGTTACCTACTTTGGAAATCAGCAGAAAACATTAAATAGAAAACCAGTAAATAACAGAGTTCTTTAAACAAATTCTAATATATCACTTCCTAATTTCACATTAAAATTTAGAATACATTTATGTATGAATGGAAAACATAAGAAGATTTAACAAATAACATAAGAAAGTACTTCACTTAAGTGGCCCAACACATGAATCCTAAAGTATGATGCTTTATTGCTTTGATCCAGCCTGCTGACTTGAAACTTGGTACAAAAACCCTTCAGGTATAGAAAAATTGACTATAGAAATCTTCAGTAATTTATTCCACAATAATAATTCAAAGGATGAAGTATTTATACAAAAAGTAATACAAAATATCCTAGAATAGTCCTAGGAAATTTTTTTGGAAATAGAAGATATTTTTACAAAAAGATAGTGGCAGATGCTTAACAAACTGCAAGTTTTCCTACTTATTCAAATTAAATAGTAATGTTGTTTGGATTTGGGTGCAACTTGCTGTTGTGTTTTTTTTAACGCTGGAAAAAAGATCCTGAATCTGTTTTGAATCTTTATCTCCCATATGATACTCTTTGTCTAATACACTTTAACCATCTGATGCTCATTAACCACTATTTGACTATTTTACTGCTGTAAACATTTGTCTTTATCCTCTTTCACTATAAACTGTCTTTTATAGTAAATCAGTAAGCTTTTTCCAAAACTCTTCATGAGGCAATTTAATCTTTGAAAGTTTTTTGAAATTCTCATCAACCTCTGTGTATCTAACAAAGGTTGGCTTGACCACAAAGAGATGTTTTCTCTCATGTTGTAAATAAAACAAATCTTCGACGCTTTTGTGCAACACTTTGCCTATAGGTACTCCTTGCAAATCTACCTTGTTCACTTGTTATTTGGAAAAATCTCTAATCTTATTGTTGTAATCTTCTTGCTTCATTAGTTTATCATTAAGAACAAGAATGTTCGGTAAACCTTTTTATCTTAAAATGTCAAATTTAACCATGAATCTAGTTATGGCTATGTCCATGTTTTGACACTTCTCTTCTAGCTGCTTCATTAAGGTTTTCTTTGAAATTACCTTTCTTACTTCAAGAATTGTTTCAGTTCTGTCAGTTATCCCTATCTCATCCAATTCCTTCTTCTTTTTACTATTGAGAAACTTGATTATTTCTAGGGCTTCTTCAGGCTTGGCACCTAGTTTTTCTTTTGTCTTCACAATTTCTTCTTTGGCTGCTTTAAGCAAGTCCTTCTCGTCATAAATTACTTGAATGGATGGCCAGGTGTCATTGATTGACTCAATGATATTGGAAGATATCTGATTTTTGATATAAGCCATTGGTTCTTTCAAGGTTAACTCCGCTTCAGCCTTTTTTAACTCTTCACTTACCCTTTTGGCTTTTTTTCCCTTTGTTTTAGCATTTATTTTTTCTAATTTCTTGGCATCCTCTAATTTCTTGATTTGTTCTTTCAAACTATCAATTTAATTATTATGTATAAGCATCTCTTGCATGGATTTAATGAGTTTTCTAGCCTCATCTGTCTGTTGCACTGCTGAAGTGGAAGATTCAGTAGCAGAAGTAGTGGAACAAGTAATTGGCACAACTGTGGCCAATGGTACTTTTGGTGCCAACTCCTCTGCTAAAGTTTAAGGAACTATTGTTTTTACCATGGGAATTACTGTAGGAGGAACACTTTGAATTTTTGTAGCTTCTTTTTCTTTGACAAGCTTGTCCATTTCTATCTCCATCTCCTTGATCTGAGATGTCATTTGTAGTATGAGACTCATCATATCATATTTTTTATTTTCCTCTTGCACAATATCTTTAGCCTATGGATGTTCTGTTGGAGGCAGTTTCAATTGCTTTCTAAGTGTTGTAATATCAACATTTTTGTTTTTTACCAATTCCTTTGCAGCATTTACATTTGAAGGGTCATACCCTACCTCAATCACCAGTTCTTCTAAAAACTTAATTCTAGTGTCTTTAGCATAAGAAGAATTTTTTTCAATCCCAATATGATCTCTCAAGTTTGCTATAGTGTTCTAGAGTTTCTGGTCACTCATTGCCTTTGTGGTCATAGTACAATAAAGCATTTCTAAGCTTTTCTTATGAAACTCCATTTGATCTAAGGGATTAATGCTTTCTACTGGCACTTCAAAGTCAACCTTCTTATAATCTACTGTTGTTGTAGTTTTAGGCACTGTTGGCTGTAGCACTGTCATTAGTAACTTTTTATTTGCATAATCAAAGGCTGAGAGAAACCTGTTTTGATTTCCTAGAGTCTATTTCAAATATTGTGAATAGATCTCATTCTTGGCCTTGATTTGTTTGTACTTTTCTTTGATATCAAGGTCCGTATCGTCTACTTGTTGTGATGAATATGCTTCCATGATTTGTTTTTTTTAAATCACCTGTGTATTAGATGTATCAAGTGGCTGTTAATTTTCAATAACTATAGTAGTATCCATGTTATTCTCTTGATCTTATTCCTCTAAAATCTCAATTGTTTCCTTCTCTTTGTCCACTGGATTAATCTTAGGTTTCTTGTTGTATTGATATTGAATCTGGTTTCTGTTTTTGTTTCAACTGTATCTTGTTCTTCTTCTCTGATTCTCTTTGCGGTCTTGTCCTCATGATTTACAGTCTTCAAAGTGTGACTAGTATCACCCTATTTGATTGTTTCTATTAATGTATTTTCCAACCATTTAGCTTGGTTGGCAAATTGTTCAATCTCAGGCTTCTTATCATGGATATAAGAGGTTAATTTTCATTTTACCCTCATTTTACTGAGTATTCCATGAGGATCATAGTTCCACAAGAAACTTTCATCAAACTTATATTCAAGCAACTGTTTTTCTGCCTCTACACCTACTTCCCTGTGATTGCAAATGAAAGGACCCACCTGGTTTTTTAATTTGAATTGAGTCTTCTTTTTAGTAGCCAAGAAGTTTATAGAGTATGAGTTTAGAATTTGTCTTATGTACTCTAAGGAAAACAATCTCATTGGCAAGTATTTTGGCAATTTATATCGCAAAAGGTTTGACCCATAGACTCTAATCTCTGTGTGATATTAGTAAAGGTACCAATCTCCAGTTCTACTTTGCTCTAACAGTTGTAACACTTTCCTTATCTCATTACTTATCCTTGTTTGCACACTGTTTGTAAGCATGTTTATCAATGGGTGAACAAAACAAAATTTGAAATCCACATAATGAAACTCATTTGGCTCTTTTCTGATTAGAGAAGTCCAGAAAATGACTGACAGTGGATTACCTTCTACATCCAATTTCTGAAGGGTTATTTGGAATTTATCTTCTTGGAAGTAAATGAACATATGAAAGAAGAAGGAGGTATATTTGAAAACTCCTTCAGTGGGAAGTTTTACAAGTTGATCATGGAAACTATCAACTATATACTTAGCATAGTTATAGATGACAGAAGGAGGTTGACCAGGCAAAAAAGTGGATAGAAAACCAAGTATAGACTCATCAATGTGCTCATCAGTAAAATAACCAAGGATAAACGATAACATTGAAATAACATGTCTTGATCCTTCAGGAAATTTAGAGGATGAGTATGGAGGGTTTATCTTTAGGATTTCAACATTTGAAGGCATGAATGTTGGGAAGATCTAAAATCTCTTAGGAAATTCTAAATCAATATAAATCTTTGTAAGAGATTCTATGGATAATGTGACTGCATTAGGATCTCGTTTCAATTGAAGTATTAGGTTTATAGATTTGCAGTAATAGTGGACAATACTTCTTTTTCAGCATTAACAATAGCTCTTAAGTTAGGGTAATAGTAGGATTGACACAGTCTAGTGGTTTTTAGACATTGATGGGCATGGGGAACCACATATTTGGGTAAATTGGACTCCCAAATTTGAACTTCATCTCCCTGATCCAAAGATTTTTCTAGACTCGAGTAGTGGAGATCAAAAAGGTTTAATTCAATTACTGGATTAGTTATCTTATAATCAACATCAGCTAAAGGTATATGCTCAACATATACAATAGGAGGTTGTAGAGGATTTATGACAATATTTATTTTAGAAGCCATTACCAGATTTGTTTTTGACAATTTAGACTTCTGGATCTTGAAAACTATATTTTTAGGCTTTTTATACTCTTCTGTAAGCTTAGACTATTTACAGGAGGTATTTTTGGTTTGAAAAAGATCTTTTTGAACATCAATAAGTACAATTAGGTTTTATTCTGGTTCAAACTTTCAATTTTGCTCCAAAATCAATCTTTAGACCTTTTTACAGTCTCAGGAAAGTTTTAACAAGGGTTTACTCCTCTTTTTTGGATAAAACAAACCTAAAGCCTTCTAATTTATGCACAAAAGGGGTTTTTAGCATTTATAAAAGGGTTTTTAGCCATTCAAATGGTTTCTACAGGTCTACAAATGATTAATTTTTTTCAATTTGCTTGAAACAGGTTACAGTCTTCAGAAAACTATGAATTTATCAAGGTTTTTAAATAAAATATGTCTTTTGAAGGAAATTAGGGTATTTCTATTAGAAAACAGGCTTACAGAAGGTTTAAATTCACAAGCTTTGCTTTTTGCAGGTGTAAGATAGGCATTTTCTTGAAAAATACCTGTTCTTGTAGGTATTTGACTCGAATAAATGGGTTCTGGGATGTTGGGGAGCTTTCAGAAGTTGTTTGAAGTCTTTTTGGATGAAAACAAGAGGCTCTAAGCAATTTGCAGCAATGTATTTGGCCAAATTATGGTTCTTTGTGTATGAGCAGGGAGAAATCACATGTCTTCTTTAGTCGGAAACAATTTAAACCAACAAAAAACGCAGAAAAAGGGTTTAAAGTGTAGATTGACATTTTTATAGAAAATATGGGTTAAACAGTGTTTGCAGTTAATGCAGGTCAAGTCGAATGGGAGGCGATTTGGCAGTGGGGGGTTGAATACAGCCATGCAGTTATTGTTACATGAGAAGGCGGTAAATAGTTTTTCGCAAACAAATGCAATCCAATTGTTTTGTGCCGCGTGGAGGAGAGAGAGGAGGGAAATAATACCCATTTCGCAAATCCGAAATGGAGTAACGATCGTGTTATTGAAAATGCGATGTTTCCTGTGGTTTGTCGGATCTGGTAGAAGGATTTCAAACAGTCGAGATTTATTGCTGAAACTGCTGGGTGGATGGGCATGGGGCTCGGGAGTTTTATGTAGCGGGGTTAGCATAATATGTCTAAACATAGTTTAAAAATAAAATATAATGTATTAAATGGATATGCGGATATGTGATATACACCGTAAATTAGTGATTTACATGTGTATAGCGACCGTAGGGCAGGTTTTAATAAAATATATATGTTTTAACCTATGGGGAAAAGTAGAATATGTCACGTGGAATATTAAAACCATAGGTTAAACATTAATAAAGTGGGTTTTTGGGTATTTTAATAAATGAATTAATATAACTACGGGATGAGGTATTATAAGGGAATTAATAAAATAAGTTAAATGTTAATATGAAATTGAATATAAGTATAAATGCATATAAACACTAAGTAAAGTGTGTTTTAAGTGTTTTGGCACATTTTTCATAATGGTGGCCCCTTTTTACACTTACACTTAGGATAAATAGAATTTTATGGGTTTTTTGAATGTTTTTGTATGAAATGAAATTAGTTAAGGGGGTTTTTTACTTTCCCCATGAAAAAAGGTGTTTTAACTTAGGAAAATGGATTTTGTCTTAGGAAAATGGGTGATAATGTTGAGGAAATGGGTTTTTATGAAGGGAATCCAATATCTAGTGCCAATGAGTCATTAAGCCTTGGGTCTGGTCCCAACAAAAGTCAAATAAATGCTCTGAGCATTTATAACTGAAGGTTTTAAATACTGAAATACTTTGAGAGAAGGGAAATTAGTAATTTTCCAAATGATGTTTTGATCATGCCTTATGTAACTGGTTTCTACCTACCCATCATTTAGTCTACCATTTTTTTCATTATTTTCATGGGTGCATTTGAGCTTGCAACCTTAAATCCATTTTTCTTTTAAAACATAAAACTATCTAATTCTAACCTTATTTCATCTGAGGGCTTAGATTAAATTGTTGAGCTACTAATTTATTCTCTATATATCTACTGATTTGTCAAGTTTAAACTATTTGACAGATCTTTATTCTCTATCTATCAAGATGAAATTCAAAGCATGAAAAAGTTAAGATTAAACTGTTTAACTCATCATGGATTATGGCATTTTGAACAAGCTACACATAATCATTATTTTTTACAGTAAAAGTAAATAGTAGTGGCATTTTGACTTGCATCAATTTCATGTTTTATTCTTATCCCTTTTTGTGTTTTTTTGGGGTCCATTTTTTATTATTTTTTATCTTTTCTTTTCAAGTCATTTGATATTTCTTTTAGGACTTTTACCATATTTTCATTTTTTATTATTTTCAAATATGGGAAAACAACTTACAGAAAGCAAGGCGTGTACATATTTACAAGACTAATCATATTCAATTAAAAACTTATGAAACCTATTATTATAGGACCCTAACAAAAGCAACACTTACATATTTATAGTTGTGAGTGGTAGAATTCCTTGTTGACATGGTTTTTCTTTCAAATTTTCTTGCCACCCTAAATTCCTTCTCCAATGAATCAGGTTCCCAAAGGATAACCTCATGTTGGAAGTTATCCTTTAAAGTCCCTATGAAGACATCAATCCAATGATGCTCTAGCACTTTATTGACATCATGGATTTGGTTACATATCCATGTGATGGGCCGATCATAAATTCGATGTGATGGGTCAATCATAGAGGATGTAGAATACCATATGTTTGATAAATTTGTGGTATAAGTCAATTAAATCTGTTATGAACACAAAGAGCATATAATCATATTAATGTGTTAAACTAAGCCCTTACACAATATGTTCACATGATATGTCAACCACCTAATACTTTGTATCCCTATCCCACTCCACAATACATTACCACACTCCAAATTTAGGTGCTAGCTACTCTTGCTTCAATTCCTAATCACAATAATTTGTGATTACGATGCCAATTTAAGTACATGTGTGTAATTTTCATGATGCTATGTATGAATTGTCATCCCCACATTTCTCTTCAATGATTATAACCTTGAATGGGTTAGCACTAGTCTATCTTATCATCCCAAAATGATTTGACAGATGAAAATTTATAATTTTTGTCATCATCACTTCACATTATCTCACATATTAACCTTTATACATATTATATGCATGAATTTATGATCCCCTCTACCTATCCTATGCCTGATTGTGAAAACAAGTGAATGAAGGACAATTGAGAGATATTTGATGACGAGATCCCCTACTTATAAATTGTCCTTTATTCACCTGTTGACAAAAATTCATGCATATAATATGTAGAAGGAGTCATCTATGAGACAATGTGAAGTGATGATGACAAACATGGTAAATTTTCATCTACTAGGTAATTTTGAGATGATGATGACAAACCAATGCTAGCCCATTCAAGTTTATAATCATTGATGGGAAATGTGGGGAGGAAAATTCATACATCCCATCATGGAAATTACTCTCACATGTACATAAAATGTCAACATAATCATGAATAGTTGTGAATTGAAAAATAATATATGTTAATTTTTTTTTAAACTAATATAGATTATAGAATTAAATGAATATATAGATTAATTATAATAAATATAGTGTAAAATATTGGATGTGTCAGCATTGAAGCCTCCCATTGCACTAACTAGTGCATATCCAGTTATGTTCTTGAGCTTGTTCAAATTCAAAAAAAACTGTAACATTTTTCTTGAAAACCTTTATAACAACTTCCTTGGTGATGATAAGATAACAAAGCACTTATTTTCCATGCCCTTCAATCCAGGTCTCAGTTGTGGGTTTCTTGTCTACACATAAATTTTTAGAAACACTCATTAGAATCCATGCCATGAAACTCATTTTGAAGGAAATATAAAAAATTCTTCACACTCTTGGATACCATATTCATCCCCATAGCATCCTTAGTAAAGCAATGTGGTCAAAAATCTATGTAAATCCTTTGTTTATTTACAATGTGGCATAATAACTTGCTATTAAAAATATCATTTGATAGAATAGAAATAAATTCTATATAATATATTTCTCTTAAATTTATATTTCAATTTAAAAATAATGGTATAAATATTGTAATAGTATATGTTATGAGCCATTTTAATCTATGGGTGGGAAAACCTCACGTAAAACTTCCAAATTATATATATATATAATGCACAAACAATTGTCTGATATTCGATGGTACATTGAATCATCGTATATCAGACTATTATTTGGCAGGATAACTGTCAGATATTCAATACCAGATAAACAGAAGAAAGCGTCAAACATATAACATTCCTATTAGAAAAAACTATTAACCCGTCGAATATCCAATGCTAAACCATCAGACTTGTCATTTTATATCGACGTTGTTATCACTCCAAAATTTCCAAAGGTTATTCTTGTGTTTAAAAGAAATATTAGAGGTAACTACAAACCACTTTTGGAGCTTAGGATATAGCCTTCCTAAACTCAGACAGGGCTCTCTCTATATGATTTAACTTTGTCTAATCAATGGATCTTAGGCTAGTTATGTATGCTTGGATGGGTTGGTTTTGGAATTGATGATTTATATTAATAGGTGCTTATCAATTTTCCATTGAGCTATGGAATAAAATATTATTTGAAACATAATTGAATCAAATTATAAGGAAAGTGTTACAGGGCAAGATAGGTGAGCAAAATCATATCTCAAGGCTGAATGGTGAAGTGATTTTTCAATCAGGATCAAGGAGAAACTATGAATTCCTTAAACCAAATAATGAAGGAGGATGAAGAGGTCAATCGGGATCATAGTGAAATTAAGAATTATCTAAACTATATATTAGAAGAAAACATAGAAATGTATAACAGTTAAAAGCAGAGTGTAAATTTTAAGCTAATTATGTAGTAATATTCTTGTTATAACATTCAAATTTAGAACACATAAAATTTTATGGAAAACTTAGAAAAAGAACATGAACAATTGAAATTTTATACTTCACTAAGATAGCTCATCACATGAATCCTATAAAAAAGTTTCTTTATAACTTGTTCAATCCATCGACTGGAAATTGGTACAATAACCCGCAGGAAAGAGATAAGTCATCTACTGAAATATTCGAAAATCCTCACTTGACTGACCCTTGATACTTCAAATGATGAATTATTTATACAACATATTACAAAAAATATCCTGTCGACTGACTAAGTTTTATTCTAGGAAAATAAAATATCTTTGTGCAGAAAGATAGTGACACCTTTCAATTGCCTGATATCTGTCCCTGATTCTTTGCTTGATGTTATCTTTTTGTTTCTTTCATCTGTCTGTCTTTCACCCTTTATAATAAATCACACCACTTCTCCCACGTTTCTTCATCTGGGATTTGGATTTTCATCATTCTCCGGTAAATCTCATCTTCCTCTCAATATTTGGCAAATGTAGGCTTATTTACAAAAATATGATTTACCTCATGCTAGAGGTAAAAGAAGTTTTCTAGAGCTTGTAAGAGTACCTTTCCTGTGGGAATGCATTTCATTGAGAAAATTTGGGATGTTTTTTTGGCCACTTCCCTTTACTTCTTGACATAATCCTCATGTCTCATGAGTTTTTCATTGATCACTAGAGGACTAGGCAAGCCTTTTTGTTTCAATATATTAAACTTGTCAAAAAACCTTTTCACTGCGAGTTCCAAGACTTGACATTTCTCTTCAAGCTGTAGCATTAGATTTATTTTGGAAATCACTTTCTTCACTTCTAGGATAGTCTCTATTCTGTTAGTTATCCCGAGTTCCAATTCATATTTATTTTTAGAATTCAGGAATTGGATTATTTTAGAGGCTTCCTCTAGTTTCTTTCCAAGGTTGGCTTTGATTTTCTGAATTTCCTCACCAACTTTCTTCACCAAGTCATTTTGCTAAAATATAATCTATATAGAAGGCCAAATATCATTAACTAAGTTAATGATATTGGCCCATGATGCAGGAGCATGAGGCTTCTAGATAAAAAATTCATTTTTATTACAAAAATACAAAAAAAAAAATTCAAGAAAAGGAGTGGGTTCCTTTAGCTGGGAATTTACTGTTTTGGTAGATAGGGATTTGAACTGCTTGTATTTGATTCATTGAATTTAGTTTTTAGTTGAGGATTTTAGGGCAAATAGCATGTAATAGGATTTTTATCCAAAATTGGACAAATCCGATTCAAAAGAATCAGATTGAAAGGATTGTGTGAACATTATATATATATAAGTTTCAATGTCATAGAGAAGAGGATTGGATGGAAAATTCATCAAATAGAATAATATTTCAATTCCTCTGTACCTTTATAAATGTATGCAAAATTGACAATTCCAAGAAGTCTTATTTCTTTCGATATATTTCTGAGTTTGTTTTGATTCAACTCGACCTCGTTTTAAATTGATTTTTGTGTGTATCTTTCAATTAAAATTATGCGTCTACTTTGAAGGTGAAATATTCCAGTTGTAATGTTAAATAAAAGGGTTAACAATTGATGATGCCTGAAAATCGTGGTTTTTTATGATGGGTGTCAACACTGGCAAATGTGAAGAAGATGAATAGCGGAAATGTGTAAGGAGTCAAGTGAAATCGGAACCATTTGAAATCAATTTAATTGCAATCGCATTTTAATTACATGGATTCTAATATTTAATTAGATCTGGAATCTATTAACAAAGAGAATGGGGAGCAGTAGAACCGTCCAATTATGATAGTAGACAGATCGACGAAGATCGCATAAAAAGTTGTGTGGAGTTCAAAGGTTAAATTGGATGCGATACTTTATAAGCCTGTTTTAATAAATTAAGAAATCCATCCAACATATGTTTGATCTGACGACCTTCTCTTGAGTCCTATAAATCTAACGAAAATCGCATTCAAACACGCATGTAGTTCCACAATTTAATTGGATGCGATAATTTTATAAACAACATTTTAATGTTGTTTAGGGTCCATCAAAAAATAAATTAAGTGAAGTATTGCTATTGTTGGTTTAATATGTGATTCAACCATCACTGAAAAGTTTTTAGTGGTTTGAAATTGTGGTGAAATAATTGAAGGTAGAAACGTGTGAATGACCGATAAAGGTAGGGCTTCGAGTGCAACATATTTAACCTCAGATTTGGGTGGAATTATTTCTAAATTTAAAATTTTATCACTAGATCCTGGAACCAAACCACCATTAGTGTTATCAGAGCAGCCTTTAAACATTGAGCAAGATCTCAAAGATTAGGAAAAGAAATCCAACATGGCTTATAGAGTTGGAAGAGGAGGTGGTGCTCGTCAAAGAAGAGGAAGACCGGATGCAAATGCTGAAGTGATGGAAGTTATGTAATAGATGCAAGCTAGATTAGAAGCAATGGAAATGGGAAATAAAAGAGATGCAGATGTTGGAGATGTTAGTGAGCCTAAAGTTGAATCTGCAGAAGAGGGAGAACCTGCAGAATTTACACTTGAAATGAGATTTTTTAAATCAGTGTTGGGATCCACATCTAAACCCAGACTTGAAGTTTCAGCTTCTATAGGAGGCTTAAAACCAGGGGAGTTGATAGATTGGGTTAATGACATGTATAAGTTATTTGATTATGAATAAATGGAAGAAGGAAAAATAGTGAAATTTTCTGTCACAAAATTGAAAGTACATGCAACACTTTGGTGGGATGGAGTGCAAGCAGAAATAAGGAGACTTGGTAAGCAACCAATAAAGAATTGGAACAATATGGTAGCAAAGTTGAGAGGTATTATTTTTCCAACTGATTATCAACTTTCATTATTTAGACAAATGCAGAATCCTAGACAGAGGTCAATGACAGTCAAAGAATACATAGAGGAATTTTACAAAGTGAGCATAAGAGCAAGACAAATTCAAGATACAACAGAGAAGATTGCAAGATATATTAATGGTCTGAGAATGGAGATACAAGATGAGATAAGTCTGTTGTCTCCTAAAATAGTAGAAGAGGCTTATAAGATGGCCTTGAATGCCGAAGAAAAACTCATAAGGAAGCAATATTCCAAAGGAAGAACTAATTTCCGAGGAAAAGGAAATCAAGGTGGTAGAGGAAGATCTACAACACCTAGAGAAGGAGCTAGCAGCAGCTTAAGTCATCATACACCCATAGAAGGTGATGCAAGTGGCAGAAGGAGTTTTTCTAGAGGAAGAGGAGGCAGAGGAAAAAGAAGAGAAATTAGATGTTATAGATGTAATAAGCTTGGACACAGAGCTTATGAATTTCCAGAGAATGTGGGGACAAATTAGAGAAATGTAATTTTTGCTCAAAATGAAGAAGAAGCAAAAAAAGTGCTAGAAGCAGCAAAAGTGCCAGAAGCAGAGAATATACTAGAGAAAGGAGAATCTTTGGTAGTTAACAAATTTTTGTTAAAACCAAAAAAGGAAGTTGTTGAACCAGCACAGAGGAAAAAATTGTTTAGAAGTGTGTGCAAAGTTCAAGGAAAATGTTGTTAAATGGTAATTGATAGTTGCAGCACTAATAATTTGGTCTCTACAGAAGTGGTAGAGAAATTGAAATTGAAGACAAAGAAACATCCAACACCCTACAAGGTGTCATGGCTTTAGAAAGGAAATCAATTGTTAGTGAATGAATAGTGTGAAGTGGAATTCCAATTGGGCAGCTACAAAGTTAAGATTATGTGTGATGTAATGCTTATGGACGTATGTCAAATATTGTTGGGTAGACTATGGTAGTATGAAAAAGGAGCTATACATGATGTGAAAAAGAACACATACAAGTTTTGTAAAGATGATGTCAATCATACATTGTTTCCGATAGAAGAAGAAGATGCATCAAAAAGAATATTTGATCCGAAAGCTTTGTTATTGAGTGGAAAATAATATCTGCAGTAGATTGAAAATGATGAGGTAAAATTTGCATTAATATGCAAACCCAAGGTAGTAATTAATTCCACTAAAATTTATGATTTACCAATTGAAATTCAAGAAATGCTGGAAAATTATTGTGATATCATTGTAGATGATTTTCCAGACAAATTACCACCTATAAGAAAGATCATCCATCATATATATTTGATTCCAGGAGAAAATTTTCCAAATAAAGTAGCATACAGGATGACTCCTATAGAAAATGAAGAAATCAGGAAGCAGGTACAGGAACTGTTAGATAAAGAAATGATCATAGAGAGTTTGAGTCCTTGTGTAGTTCCAACAGTGTTGAGTCCAAAAAAAGATGGAGGCTGGATAATGTGCACTGATTCAAGAGAAATTAACAAAATAAAAATCAGGTATAGATTTCCTTTACCCAGAATTTAAGATTTGATAGGTTGTTTAAGTGGGGCAAGGTATTTTACAAAATTGGATTTAAAGAGTGGCTATCATCAAATTAGGAAAATGGAAGGAGATGAATGGAAGAAAACTTTTAAAACAAATGAAGTATTGTATGAATGGATGGTAATGATGTTTGGACTATGAAAAGCTCCTAGTACATTTATGAGGCTTATGAATGAAGTGTTGAAAGAATTTATTGGTAAATTTGTAATAGTATATTTGGATGATATATTAATTTACAATAACTCTAAAGAAGAACACATAGACATATGAATTATGTCTTAACGAAATTGGTCCAAGAAATTTTGCTGGTAAATTTAAAAAAATGTTCATTCATGAAAGAAGAATTGATATACTAAGGCTTTGTTGTTTCCGTTGATGGATTGAAAATGGATCCAGTGAAGATAAAGGCAATCATAGAATGGCCTTCACCTAAGAGTGTTTTTGAGGTAAAAATATTCCATGGTCTTGCTATTTTTTATAGAAAATTCATAAGGAATTTTATTAAGATCAATGCTCCTATTATTGAAACCATAAAGAAGGACAAACAACCATTTAAATGGACCGATGAAGCAAAAAAAAAAATTCCAATTGTTGAAACAAAAGATAACAAAAAAGCCCATATTATTTTTGCCTGATTTTAACAAACCTTTTCAAGTGAAATGTGATGCCAGTGGAGAAGCTATTGGAGCTATGTTAAGTCAAGAAGACAAACCTGTAGCTTATTTAAGTGAAAAACTGAATGAGAGAAGAAGGAAATATTCTTCTTATTACAAGGAATTTTATGCAGTTGTATGGTCATTAAAAAAATGGAGACATTACTTGATGTCTAAAGAGTTTGTGCTTTATTCAGAAAATCATGCATTGGAGTACATTATGCAGCAGCCAAAACTAAATCAGAAACATGCAAAATGGGTAAAGTATCTTTAAAGTTTCAATTTTGTATTGAAACATATAACTAGCCAAGCAAACAAAGTAGCAGATGCCTTAAGTAGAAAAAGCATTTTAGTTCAAGAAAGTCAAAGTCAAGTGTTGTGTTTTGATTTTATTAAAGAATTGTATAAGACATTTGGATTTTAAAGAGGCATTTGAAGCATGCATTAATCTTGTTTTTTTGGACATAAGTAAGTGGCTGGATTTTTTCTTGCAAGAAGGTTTGTTGTTTAAAAGAAATCAATTGTGCATACCAAATTGTTCTATGAGAGAAAATTTAATTAAGGAGAAACATAGTGGTGGACTTGGTGGACATTTTGGTGCAGACAAGACTTATGAACAACTGAGTCATTTTTATTTTTGGCCAAAGATGAGATCTGAAGTGGAGAAGTTTGTGCGAAATTGTAAAGTTTGTCAACATGCAAAAGGAATGAGTCAAAACACAGTTTTGTGTGTTCCATTACCCATTCCAGATAGACCTTGGGAATGGTAAGTATGGATTTTGTTTTTGGTTTACCTAAAACACAGAGAGGGAATGATGCAATTTATGTTGTACAGATTTTCTAAAATGGCACATTTTATTCCATGTTATAAAACCAGTGATGCTACTCATGTTGCTAATTTGTTTTTGAAAGAGATTTTAAGGTTGCATGGGTTATCTAAAAGCATTGTCTCTGATAGGGACACCATATTTTTTGGTCATTTTTGGAGGACATTGTGGAAAAATCTTGGAACTAAACTAAGTTTTAGCTCAGCTTATCATCCTCAGACTGATGGACAGACTAAGGTGGTGAACATAAGCTTGGGAATCTTTTGAGAAGCCTTGTAGGTGAACATCCTAAACAGTGGGATCAAATTTTTGTAAAGGATAAATATGCTTATAATGACTCACCTAACGGAGTACAGGGTAAATTCCATTCCATATAGTTTATGGAATGCACCCAATAGGAGTGCATGAAATAAAAAATTTGGGAAAAGCAGAGATGAGAAGCGCTAAAGGAGAAGATTTTTCTTCAGACATTCAAGCAATACATGGCCAAGTAAAACAACAGTTACAGGACAACAACATCAAGTACAAAAATAGAGTAGATTTGAAGAAGAGTGAAGTTAATTTTGAGGTCGGGGATTTGGTTCTAGCACACTTCAGGAAAGAAATATTTCCAAAAAGGGCATATAATAAGTTAAAATTTAATAAAATTGGGCCATGTAGCGTATTGAGAAAATTTTCTGCAAATAAATATGAAATTGAATTACCCCCTGATATTGGAATACCTTCAATTTTCAATGTTTCTGATTTGTACAGGTATGAAGACAGAGACACAGAGGATACATTTGAAAGCAAAGAAGAGATTGATTGGATGAAATAGTTACCCATAGCCAGAGAAGTTTTTAGACAAAATATTGTCTAAGAAGACAAGAGGACGGGAGTATTTTGAGTATTTGATCAAGTGGAAAGATCAACCAGTTGTAGAGGCTACTTGGATGAAAGAAACCATGTTACAGAAATTGGGCAGTTCTGTAGAGAAGCTCATGGACAGGAGCCCATGAAGAATTTTTTCATCAGGAGTCTGATGCAGGAGCATGAGGCTTCTAGATAAAAATTTCATTTTTATTCCAAAAATACAAAAAAAAAATTCAAGCAAAGGAGTGGGTTCCTTTAGCTGGAAATTTACTGTTTTGGTAGATAGGGATTTGAAATGCTTGTATTCAATTCATTGAATTTAGTTTTTAGTTGAGGATTTTACGACAAATATCATGTAATAGGATTTTTATCCAAAATTGGACAAATTCGATTCAAAAGAATCAGATTGAAAGGATTGTGTGAACATTATATATATATATATATATATATATATATATATATATATATATATATATATATATATATATGTATATATATAAAGGTAATGTAATAGAGAAGAGGATTGGATGGAAAATTAATCGAATAGAAGAATATTGCAATTCCTCTATACCTTTATAAATGTATGCAAAATTGACAATTCCAAGAAGTCTTATTTCTTTCGATATATTTCTGAGTTTGTTTTGATTCAGCTCAAACTCGGTTTAAATTTATTTGTGTGTGTATCTTTCAATTAAATTTTTGCGACCACTGTGAAGGGGAAATATTCCAATTGCAATGTCAAATTAAAGGGTTAACAATTGTTGATGCCTAAAAACCATGGTTTTTTATGAGGGGTGTCAATGTTGGAGAATGTGAAGAAGATGAATAGCGGAAATGAGTAAGGAGTCAAGTGAAATCGAAACCATTAGAAATAAATTCAATTGCAATCATATTTTAATTGCAAGGATTCTAATATCTAATTAGATCTGGAATCTATTAACACAAAGATTGGGAAGCAGTAGAACCGTCCAATTACGATAGAAGAGAGATCGACAGAGATAACATAAAAAGTTGCATGGAATTTAAAGGTTAAATTGGATACGATACTTTATAAGCTTGTTTTAATAAATTAAGAAATCTATCCGACATATGTTTGGTTTGACGTCCTTCGCTTGAGAGTTATAGATCTAACGAAAATCACATTCAAACATTCCTGTAGTTTAATAGTTCAATTGGATGTGATAACTTTATAAGCAACATTTTAATGTTATTTAGGGTCCACCACAAAATAAATTAAGTGAAGTATTGCTATTGTTGGTTTAATATGTGATTCAACCATCGCTGAAATTTTTTTAATGTTTTGATATTCTGGCGAAATAACTGAAGGCGGAAATGTGTGAATGTCTGATAAAGGTAAGGCTTCGAGTGCAACAGATTTAACCTTAGATTTGGGTGGAATTGTTTCTAAATTTAAAAGTTTATCACTAGATCATGCAATCAAACCACTAACCCATGATTTCTCTTTTCCTTGGGTTAAAGGCTCTGTTAATGACAAATCCTTTTCTAGCTTGTGGATTCTGTCAGTCAGTCTATTTTCTTTCTGTACTTCAACTTGATACCTTACTTCTGCCAATTTCTTTTCATCTTCTAATATCTTTACGTGTTCTTTGATTTTATTGATCTCTGCAGTCTGAATGGACATATCTTCCATTTCTTTGATTAATTTGCTGGCATCATTAGTGGGATGGGCTGTTGGTATTTTTGATGCTAGAGCTAATGTAGATACTAGTGCCAATGTAGATGCTATGGGAATAGCAGTAATGGGATCTACTTCCATGCTAGCTTGTTTTTCATGTATAAGCTTATCCATCTCTGTCTCCATTTCCTTTAGTTGAGCTGTCAACTGGATGATTAAATTCATCATCTCATCCTTTTGATTGTTTGTCTCCAAAACCTCCTTGGTTTTTGGATGCTCAGTAGTTGATAGTTTTAATTGTTTCTTCAGTGCAACTATGTCTGCATGTTTCTTCTTTATAAGCTCTTTTGCTGCTTTGATGTATTTTGGATTATAACCAGTTTCAGTTACCAAATATTCTAGTGACTTTATCCTGTTGTATTTTTCTTGTGATGAGGATTTCTCTAGCTTTAAATGTGACTTTACATTTTCTAGGGAGTTTTGTAGCTTCTAAACACTTAGAGATTTATGTGTCATGGCAGAATATATCATCTCTCCTGCCTGCTTCTGGAATTCAATTTGGTCAATTGGATGCACATCCTTGGAAGGAACTTCAAATCTTGTCTTTGTATAGTCTTCTGAAGTTTTGGGGGCCTATACCTTCGACTGTAGAAATGTCATCTGCATTTTCTTTGTCTTGAGGTCAAAACCTGAAAGAAACCTACTCTGATCACTTGGAGTCTGCTTCCAGTATTGGGCATATGTAACAACCTTTAATGTTTAATTTTTTATTTCAATATCTTTATATTTGTCAATTATATATTTTTCCTTCTCAACTGGCTTACTGAATGTTGAAATCTTTGCACTATTTTGTTTTTGAATGATTTCTGCATTGGAAGATGATGGTAGAGGTGTTTCTTCTGTATGTGTTGTAGGTGCATCATCCCTGATAACAATTTTTGTTTCTGTTTCAATTGTATCTCCCTGTTCTATTACTTGGTTCAACTTTGTTCTCTTTTTGTACATAAGATTGAATTTATTGTCTGATGTAGCTTCTGTTGAGTATGAGCCTTCTTCTCTAGACCTTTTTGGGTTTCTATCCTGTGGGTGTGGAGTAAGCAGGATGGAACTAGTATCAAGATGCTTCTCCACCTCCTATAGAGTGTTTTCCAACCACTCTAACGAGTTGGAATATTTATCAATCTCAGGCTTAGATTCATGGATGGAAGGGGTGAGTTTAAACTTAAATCTTAATTTAGTTATGACACCCAAGGGGTCACATGACCAATTAAAACTGCTTTTGAACTTTAACTCTTGTAAGCATCTGTCTGCTTCCTTTCCAACGTTCCTATTATTGCATATAAAAGGCACTAGTTGGTTTTTTACCTTGAACTGAGTTTTCTTTTTGGCTGAAAGGAAATTTATCTCATCAGAATTCAAGATCTACATGATGTACTTTAAAGAAAATATCCTCATTGGGAGGTATTTTGGAAGCGTGTAAGGGACTAATTGGCTTCCATACACTTTGATTTCTGTGTGATTCTGGTATAAATACTTGTCTCCTGTCTTGCTCTAATCTGATAAATGTAGAACCTTTTTCATTTCATCACTGATTATGGGTTGAACGCTATTGCTAAGCATATTAACCACTGTGTATACAAAAGAATCAATAAAGTATTTGAAACTAAATTCAGTGGAATCCTTTCTGATCAAGGATGTCCAAAAGATAATAGACTGGGGATTACCCTCTATGTCCAGTTTAGTAGGTTGACTGCAACGCTTTCTAATTGAAAATATATGAGAAAATGAAACAATATTGAGGAGTATTTGAACACTCCTTCTTCTAGAAGTTTGATCAATTGATCATGCATGGCATCTGCCAGGAATTGGGAAAAGTTGAAATTTATAGCTAGAGGCTGACCTAGGCAAAAGATAGAGAGGAAACCAATGATGGATTCATCTACATGCTCATCAGTGAAATATCCTAAAATACAGGACAACATGATCACAAGTTGTTTTATTCTTTATGGGAACATGGTAGCAGAGTATGGTGGGTTGTTCTTAGGAAATTGAGCTGATTCAAGGAGGAAAGTCTAAAAGATTTGAGACCTTTTAGCGAAATATAGCTTTAGGTAGAGCTCAATTAGGGTCTCAATGGAGAAAGGGACTCCCTCTAGTTGTGATTGAATTTGCAACATTTGATTAATGGACTGGGCAGTGCTTGTTATCTGGATTTCTTGGTCAGGGGTGACTATGGCTCTTTCATTTGGAAAATAGATGAGTTGGCACAATCTGATGAATTTAGGGAATTGGTAGGTCTATGGAAATGTGTATTTGGGCAAGTTAGGGTCCCATAAATGAATATCATCTGCCTGATCAACAAATTTGTCATGGCTCCAACAATGAAGCTCCAAAAGGTTGCTATCAGTCACCGTGCCATTTATTTTAAAGTCTTTATCGACCAAAGGAGTGTGGTCGACATCTAACAGGGGTGGTTGAAAAGGGTTTACATTTTGGATGCTTTGGGAAGCCATCAATTTGGTTCAATTATTGAATTAATAAGCCTATTTGATGATGGTGGGGTACTTATGATTACGTGGAATACCGAAATTTTGGTCATGGAAGGAGTCCAAGCGGCAGTAGGGGATTCAATTAGTTGAGATATGGGGGCTTTAGCCTTTTTTCAAGTCAACAGTGGTAGGGAAAAAAAACAGGAAAGTCGGGTTTTATCATTTGAAAAGTTGTTGGTTTATCGCACGATGCAAGGGTGGTTTTGTTGTTTGGGAAGGAGGGGGAGCGATAAAACTTGGAGGCAACGTGTGGCAGGGGAGCAGGTGGATAAAACCACCCATTTCACACCTGCCCTTTGGTTTTAAATATCGGACGTGGGGGGCGCAGAGTGGGGGGGGGGGGGTGGGGGGGGCGGGGGCGAAAAAGGTTGTAGGCCGTTAGATCTGCTCGTCAGTGATCGGATGGCTAGCGGGGTTTCACGATATCTTTCAAATGAGGTGGGGTCGGGAAATAGATATATTAAGAGTTAAAATGATAGTGGGTCGGGAAATGTATTAATTTGGAGAGTTAATTCAAAGTGGGGCCCGAAATATATTTGCGCATTAAAATATTGAAAAGTGGGTTTTCATGTTTTTATGGAAACATAAAGTTGAATCAAGCGGAATTTTTAAAGGGGAAAAAGGTTTTTTAGGAGGGAAAAGGGTTTTTAGCAAGGGGAAGGGATTTTCAAAGGGGAAAGAGATTTTTAGTAAGGGGAAAGGGTTAGAAAAATGTTTTTGAAAGGATAAGCATAATAATTCTTATAAATCTTTTGTAAAGTATCCTACCTACCTTTTATTCATCCTAACATTTTTTCTTTCCTTTATTGGGTGAATTTTAGCTTGCTGACCTCATTATTTTCTTTTGATAAGAAAACTAACTTATTTCTAATCTTATATCTTCAAATGGCTCATATTAAAATTATGATCTCATTTTTATTCTCTACCTAACTACCCATCTACCAATATTAAATGGTTTGGTCACATATTTAAATTCACTAACTATCATAACATCAAATTTAAAGGCATGAATGATCCAGATTAGATTGTATGATCATCATGAATTTGTGGCATTTTGAGCAAGCTGCACACAATTTATTTGAAAAAGTAAAGTAAACTAAGAGTAGTGGCATTTGAATGTGTAACACTTTCAAAATTTATTTTTGCTTCTTTTTATGGGGTTCATATTTTATATCTTTTTTATATTTCTTTCTTTTGGTCCTTTGTTTATTCTTTTAGGACATACCCTCTTTTCATTTTTTTAATATTGAAAACATTTGCAGAAATGCAAAGGTATTTACAATATTATAAGACTTAACATACCCAATTCAAAATTATGATACCTATTATTATAGGACCCTAACAGATGTAACAACAAGTATGATATGTAAAACTCTTGTCAAAATATTTTAACATAATATTGATTATCTGAAGTTGAAAAATCAAGCGTGCTACTCCATACCGACATAAGGAAGTGTCGGCGAGATAACACTCCCATCACAGAAAAACGATATAACGAGTCGTGGTTCCCATATATTCGATGTATGTGAGTGTCCCAAAGCTAAATTGAAAGCATCAGATTTTTAATGACAATTTCAACCATTTTTGGCGTCATATAATGGATGCCAATCCCATCAAATATCTTATGGATAATAAAGTGTCAAATATTCAACACCACTACAATGATGGGTTTCTTAGATCCAATGTCTCAGATAGACGATGTGAATAAATCACATATCCAACGAAAAATCGATGGATTTTAGCCCCATTTTTACTAGTGCAGGGACACCTGATCACCCAGATATTAGACAACATCAAATGATGATCTTTCCCTAATTTGGAACTATATTTTTACCAAGATTTATGGCGCAACTGCATGTATGAAGATAAGTCCATATGTCCAGATGATTATAGCCATATGCATAAGTTGTCCTCCATGCGGCTACAACAAAAAATCCCTAGTTCTATGCCCGCAGTCATGGATTTAGTGCCTAAATTTCAGGGCTCTAGTATAGATCATTGTCTAGAACCACCCAGAACTTTCCATAGCTTTTTCAATGATGATCAGAAGCTTGCATAATCTAATCTTAAGCTCAGATCCTGCCCAAAATTGATGAGAAAATAACATACATTTATACAAACACATGGTAAACATAAAAACTACATGTCATAGATCCATATATGTTCATTGTCTCATAGTTTCATCAGAGAACCATCAAAAGGATTACTTCCCTCTCAATATAGTTTTAACAACTCTTGTTAGCTCATGCATTCATACAATCAATTCAATAACTTATCAAATCATGAATAATACCCATAACAAGAGCACATCATTTAACCATGCCTATAACCAAAATTTAACTAGAATGAATCCATCACAAAATAGTCATAAAATCATCAAAATAACTAATACATGTGCTCATTTATCTCAAGCCCGGGAGGAGGGAAGGGATGAGGAAGACTCTTTTTTTTGTTGATACGGCTGGTAGGTGAATAGATGGAAAAAAAATGTGCTCATTTATCTCAATAAGAAATAGAAAATAGTGATATATGCAGAAATCCAACCAAATTATGGGTGTCCACGTACCATTCGGCCATAAACTGGGTTGAACCAAATCTTTCTTTCAACCAATCACCCTTGTGCCATATTCCAAGCATGAATGTGGGATCACATGGGATAAACCAATACAAAACCAATCAGGGTGTTTAGAGGTTAAAATACCTCAACCCTCAACCATAGTTATTTCACTTAACCGATATAGAAATCAACAAAATCAAACAAGCTTTGATGCCACAGACTTTCTTCATCATAATTAGAAAAATTTTCCTGTCTCCACCGCTTGTCAAGATTTTCCATAGAAAACCATCTCCACCCTCAACCCTTGGGAATTTTCCCGAGGCCACCTCAACCAGGATCTGAAATATACCAGCCATCCAAAGCTTAGCCAAAATAGGGAACCCACTACATCATGGCTATATAAACAATGAAAACGAAACGTTGTACAACACTTCCAATCCAGGAAAATCCCATGCCAATGGAGAAAAACATAAAAAATAAACCAACGTATATGCCATATATCAAATCCCAACATGATAAATCACACATGCACAGTGTTACATGCAATCCACGACTATTTTCTTCCTTTGCTTGCTACTGTCCAAACTTCCTCTTGCGCTTCCTAGCTTGTTCGTTGCTTGCTTTCTTGAGTCCTTGTGTCCAAGTGATTTTTCTCTCTTCCTTGCTCTTATATTCTCTAAGTGAGAATGCTAGAATGTCCATGAGTAACTAAGAGAGTCATAGAATATTCTCCCTCTCCTTTTAGTTCCTTTTCCTTTTCTTTTTTCCTTTAATTTCTCTTCATTTTCCCTTGCATGCATATTCTTTTCTCACCATCTTCCTTTTCTCCTATTTTCCATTATTTCTTGAATAAAATTTCCATTTATTTCTTTTTTCTTTTTACAATGCCAATGCCAATTTCCATAGCTATTAATAAACCATAAGTGATTCCCAATGTAATGTTTTCCTCTCCATTCACCTTGGAATATGTGTCCCATGACCTTGGCTTAATTTATTTACATGGAAACTTAACCCGAGGTTGTTACAATATTTATATCCATACATAGTCAAGGAGATAGTCTCTCAAGTACTTTGGATAGGTCACCTCTTCCCAGTCTTAGTGAATATGGAAACATTTAGAGAAACAACATGCTTGAATTTTGTCATCATCAAGGCAGAAAGCTTGGAATTCTCAATAGAATACCACAAAATCCTTGAAGGAATCGGAACACTTCTATGTAATAAATGTATTTAGTTACATGTGTCTCTATGCTTTCCTGTAATGTCTTCACACGATATAGTATTTTATGATTTTTTGGAAATGTGTATTATTCTTGTGTTTAAATACACTTTTAAAAATAAAATGTGTTTGCATGTAATTACATGTACCTGTCAGTTTTCATCAATGTTTCTCAACATATAGTTCTAGCATGCCGCCTCCATTATATGTAATATTGTATTGTGTACATACACTTATCGACATAGGTTTCACTTTCCTTCTTGTAACAAATTACGGACCTTGATCGGTTTAACAAATGCAATTTTTTCATGTATAGTTGAAAATTACTCAAATATTCCTTCATGTGTATTTTTCCAATGATAAGTTACCACAAAAATATGTTGGTCTTCACTTACTGTTATTTAATTTTTTCTATACAATGACATCAGTTTTTCCCTTCCCAATAACATTTTTGTTTTTCCCTTTGTTACATGTAGGTGCCTTATCTTGTTTGCAATAGCTTCTACAAATGTACACTATTTCTAATGATGAATGTTCCTGAAGATACTGTTGGTGCAGGAATCAACACTTGGAATACAGCAAGCGCCTGACTAGACACATCTTAAACTCTAAGAAATTTTAATGTTTTGTTTTATGGGATTGGAAGATGGTATAAGCTCTGATTCACTGAAGAGATATTTCGGTCAAATCCATAGTTATACTAAAGAGGGTATTGAAATATGATGTGGTAGCAGAGTGCAATTTTGTAGCCTATGAGGAGAGGAAATTTTGATATGAGAGAAGAATCAGTAGGTTTGTAAAAATGAAATCTACTACATTTAGTAGAAATTCATAAAAGTATAATTTTGACAATATTCCGTTAAGAGAAAAATGTTTTTACTGTGATGAGATTCTCACTGAAATATCATGAAGAATAACTATCATGAGTGATTCTCTTCCACTGTTATAACATATATTTTATCAATAATGCTCATTGTGTTAGACTAACAAGAACTAATCAAACGCATAACATGCTTAACAGACTAATATACAAACATAACAATATGATGATTTTCAAGTTGGAACTAGAAGAAAGGAGATATGGAAACACAAGTAAAGTAGACAATACACACATAAAATTGTTAATAAGTCCTCAGTAGTATCATTCCATTTCATTCACAAAAACGATTACAGATCATATGAGTCAAAATTTTGTAATCACCAACCAACCTGACTTCACATCAGTTTGGCATATATATACAAAATATGATACTGTCATCTTCCACGGAAAAAGGTAAAACTATTTCAAAAGTCAGTACAACCTCGTGCAAGAGGTGAGGCTTATCCCTTAGTCTTTATTACAAAGTGCTATATTAAAAACAAGATAAACATCGTGAAGGCATCATGAAGGTTGTCACTCCGAAATGGTTATGTTACGTGGCAGCCTATTCAAAGACCACTCTTCTATTTTAGAGCAACCAATATTCAAAAAAATGTGTAAAAACAATAGGAATGACATGTGGTTGTCTCCTATTAAATGTGAAAAACAGAAACATGATATTTCTTCTTCCTTTCAATTTTGTCTTCTGGGCTTTCTTCAATGTTGATAATTTCATCCCTCAGTTTAGGATTGGCAATCAGCTTGTTGTTTAGCTTGAGTTTGTTTCTTTCTCTAGTATGAGGTATTTTGACATAGGGATTAGGGATGAATCTGGACCTCTTTCCTCCATGTATAAATTTACTAGACTCTTCCTGTTCATCTTCTGACTCTTTGTACAAAGGATCACTACTATCTTCAAATGAGGAATAGTAATGTATCTTATTTTTCTTCCTCTTCTTGATTGAAGAACAAATGGAGGATAATAATTTTTCCAAGGTAGGATCTTCTTCTATGGTAGGCTCTGTCATTTTCTGTTTTCCTTTCTTGAGAGAAAGAAAAAATTGCAAGAGGGTGGACTTAGTGAGAGATGTGCCACTATTTGGCTGCACTTGATGAGATGACTCAGGAATCTAGCTTGAAATTTTCATACCAGGTTTGACTTCCATAGTGAGAAAACAGGCTTAGGTGCAAGAAGATGAGGGTTTAATTCCATTGGTTCTTCTACAATAAAAAGTTTCTTCTTAGGTTGGCTTTGTGAAGAGGAGGAAATTTTTTCTTTATTCTTTGACATAGGCTTCTTAGGAGAAGAGGGTGAACTATGTGAAACAGGGGCAACACTGGTTTGCTCATGGATGTCTTTCTTCTTTGGCCTCCCTACCTTTCTTCTAGAATTAATACTGCCAAACCCTGCCTCTCTTCAAAACCTATCCCAAGTAATATTCTTCTTTTTGATATGATAGACAACTAAAATTTTAATCAGTCCTCTATGATACAAATTATACAAGGATTAATTTGGAATTTTATGTAGCTTGAGGGACATTTTAAGAAGATATTTATACAGAAAATAGGGCAGGTTCAAAGGTTTTTCTCCTGAGATGTGGGCCAGGAATATCAACTAATAATGATGAATAGAAGAAAACCTCCCTTTGCATGTAATGTATTTCTAGACTGAGGTAATAAAATGATACCACTTGTCTTTAAAACAAGAAATATGAGCAGTTGAATTCCATTTCATATGGGCATGTTGGGGCTTAAGGTAAGAACTTACTTCCTTAGAAAACACTTTGCTTTTAAACCAATGTTCACCGGTTGCAGAAGACAGGGTTTCACGGGCTATGATAGCCTCAGAAATGTTGAATTTTTTGTTGCCTAACCTGAGCTTTTCGTGATCGAAAGACTCAATGAAAGCTTGAGCGAGTGCCATGTTCTCCCCAAAAAAATTTTAGAGAAATTTATACCAACTTGCAGATTTGAATTTTGATTTTTCCCTTGCATCAACAAATTTTGTGCTAGCAGGTTCTGACTTATTTACCTTTCCTCCTTTCCCCATTTTCTAACATCCAAACTGCTCACGAATACAATTGTTTGAATTTAGTTGCAATGTTGTCCATGAAACCTAAGACTGCTTGCTGGAGGATTGGTTTTTGTTTACTTGTATCATGCACAGAGGCCTCAGGTTGAGTGATCATTGAGATTTCTTCTCTAATTTCACACTTACAATTATGACAAGGTGTAATGACATGTTTTTGAAATGATTCAAAAACCAATGCCGAGTCATCCCACTAAGCTTCACACTTCCACATTATCATTACGTGTCAGATTCCTCGTACCATGCTTTCTTCCTTGTATAAATTCTAATGCAGCACAAAACTACATTTTAACATGCATTATATATGAAACTGTGGTTCTTGGGCCCCAGAACCTGGTGACCAATGTGAAGCAATCACACATCGCAACTTTCCATCTTATTGCAAATTGGTCGCCTGCAAGTTTAAATCTAGATTGGTAACGACTAAACCATAAACTATGCATGTGCGATATGCACTGGTGCGCTGCACCAAAAAATTCCCTCTGCCTCATCACATCACAAATCACTTAACATACCACACGATTTTATTAACGATAAACTTTAAAAAATGCAATTTGTGAAGTCACTCCATTTGCGCTTTAATCTCCACCATTGATCTGCGCCTAGATCTGATGGTCTTCCTTGCTCTCCCTTCATCGCATCGAAAATCACTTAACATACCACATGATTGCCTTAACGGTAAAATTTAAAACAAAAATTTGCAAAGTCGCTCCATTTGCGCTTTAATCTCAGCCGTCGATTTCTTCCCTTTCGAATCTGCGATTGGATCATGGCTATCCGCTCATCCTACACATGGTTCTTCTCCACTGCTTCATTCCTGGCGAGATTCCTTTAAAAATTCTCTATTTCTCTTCTTCGGATCTCCCTCTATGTTTGTCAATCTATTTTCTTCAGGCAACACTTTTCTTTTAAAGAAATCTGGTTGCAATACTTTCCACGAAGCCTTAATTTGTCTTCTTTGAAAAATGATTACCTGTTTACCTGTAGCCTCTTTATTGAGATAACCAAAATCTCAGTGAATAGTTGTGCTTTTCACTGTGTGGAATATATGACTTTCATTTCTGAGAAATAGCCACCTTTTACTGCATTATTGTTTTGACAATGAATTTGCAACAAAGGTAGCTATTATTCCAAACCAGATGAATGCAACTTTATTATCAAAACAATGACTAACCTTCAACACTAAAATAATTCAAAATATACATTTTAACTTATTTTAGGACTCTAAGACACTATTACACCTATTTACTTAAAAATACCTTGATGTTGGGACTCTTTTTAACTTTTATTGGAAATGAATCAAACTTTGGACATGGACTGGGATAGAATAAAAATTTGAAAATAGTGATACAATGACGATTACACCATTAAAATTTTTAGTGCTAACAGTGTCTCCTATTGGGGATGAAGTTCTCGCTATGAGGTGTTAAGGACTATAGATGCAGTGCCTCAAAAAATATTAAAACTCAGAATACTTCTTGAAAATAAAGACTAGGACTGATCATTGACTGACTAGACTCAATACTGACCATATATACAAACCTAAGTTCGATTGGGCATTGAGTTTATTGACACATCACATCGGATATTTACAATGGATTGAATCAATTGAATTACTAAATAAAGAAATTTTTAAGAAAATGACCATTGATTAGGCCTCCAGTTAGCTGATCATCATCCAAATGTTTGAGCAGAAAAGTATTATTCTCCAAAACTTCAGAAATTCTAAATGGCCCAAACCACAAATTGTCGAACTTACCATGTTTTCCATGGTCTTCTCTCCTAGCATCCCAACACAGCACCAAATCAATCTCATGAAATAACTACCGATTTTCTCTTTTATCAAAAACATATTTGACTTAGCCTGATACTTCTAAACGTTTTCCAGCAATGATTCCCTGATTTGGTGTGCCTCTATCAACTGTAGCATTCTCCTTTGGACTGGGTTTTCATGATCAACTTCATCTTGTAGGAACTTCATTAAAGGAGGAGCTAATTTCAAATGCATTATAGCATCAATACCATATGCAAGGTGAAATGGAGACATTCCAATTGATTTTTTAGACTTCTCCATTTCAGGTGGACAGATGAAATTTAACAAAAATTAAACTATATCCTTGTACCAATCTGAATTAAATATTTCAGGATAATTAGCAATACCTTCTCCTTCTTCTCCTTCAGCTGCCTCTACATTCAGATTTAAAGCTTTGCAATTAGATTCAGCCATCAAGCGAGCCAAGCCCTGACCCCTTATCAATTTACTTGATTTCATTTCAACATCAAATTCTAGAATTTTGGTCAGCCATCGTTCTCTACTTCCATCTATATCTAGCTGCAGTAACACATATTTAACAGTAATATCGGGTACAAAAGAAATTCTTTTTTAATGCAACACATAAACTCGAAAATACTTTAAAGCCTTAACTAGTGCATATGTTTGTTTGTTTTTTTTATTTTTTATTTTTTATTTTTTTTATATATTTTATTTCAGTCAAGCTGTACTTCAATTCAACATCTCTTAAAGCATGACTAAAAAATGAAATTGGTTGCTCTAAACCTTCCTTTTTCTTCTATAATAAGATAGCTGCAATTGTTTCTTCTAAAGCATATGAAAAAATCAGAAAATCCTTTTCAAAGTCAGGACTAATAAAAACTGGAGCTTTAGTCAAGGTAGATTTAATTTCTGGAAAGGAATTCTTTGCTTCATCTCTCCACTTAAATTATGCATCTTTTTTCAGCAAGACATTTATATGTTTGGTCAGCTCTGCAAATTTAGGAACAAAATGCCTTAGAAAATTGATTTTCCCTAAAAATGACTGCAATTCCGTTTTATTTTTTGCCAAACGAATATTATGAATAGCTTCTACTCTTCCTGGATCAGTACAAATGCCACTTTCTGTTACAATATGTCCCAATAACTTACCTTCTTGGACAACAAAAGATGACTTTTTTGGGTTTAAGGACAAAACAAACTTTCTGCATTTGTCAAAAACTTGTTTCAAATGTTTCAAGTGGTCTTCATTAGATTTTGAATAGAGTGTGATGTCATCCAAATATATGACCACAAATCTATCCTTTTATCCCACAAAGGAAATATCCATTTCCCTTTGAAATGTTGCACCTGCATTCATCAAACCAAATGGCATTTTGCTGTACATGAATGTGCCCCAGGGTGTGGTAAAAGATGTATTTTCTCTCTCTTTCCTGTCAACTGAAATCTATTTATAGCCTAAAAAGCCATCAATCATTGACAATATTTTTGATCCTACATTGTCCTGCAAGATATAATCCATCTTGGGTGGTGGATAGTTATTTTTTAATAAACACAGGTTGTAGTTACGAAAATCGACACAAATCCTTATCTCTCCATTCTTTTTCTGGACCAGGACTATATTAGCTACCCAATTAGAAAATCTCAAAGGCATAATTATCTTTGCTTCCCATAATTTTTTGATTTCTTTCTCAATGATTGGGAGGAGCATGGGATTGATGTGTCTAATTTTTTGTGCTATAGGCTTTACATCTATTTTCAAAGGGATCTTGTGCTCCATTATGCTCTTATCATAAGTTTTCAACTCACTACAAGACCATGCAAAAATATCAGCAAATTCCTTCAGCAGTGTGATATATTTTGTTCTGGTTTCTAGAGGAAGGAATTTGGACACTTTGACTAATTTTGGCTGATCTACTGTACCAATGTTACATTCTATTGTACTCTCTCCATCTACCTTGCTTTCAAGCTTGAGAAAAACATCATTGTTATCAAATAGTATTTCTAAAGGAACTAAACCCTTAGGAATGAAGTTAGTTTTCAGATCTATAATGTTTTTCCCAGCCATAGTTTTATTAAAAGGGATGTTATTTTGGTTTTCAACAATTTCCTTCTCATCATCAATTTGTATGTCTACAAATTCTTATACACACTCTAAAAATTTCTAAATATCCCTGTCATCCTCAAATACTTGCCAGTGCTTGATGTTATCAGGAATTGAAGGTCTATTTTTTATTTGAACATCATAGGCCGCCTTGACATCTAGAGGAACTTTGAAATTACTAGCAGTAATTTCTAGTGAATCAGCAATTTCATTTTCTTCTCTAGTGACAAAATTTATATTAAATTCTGAAAATTTATGCTCGATCAAATCCCAGACTTCATTCCTATAATTCTTTAATTTTGAAATTTTCACCTGGTAATTGTTTCTCACCTTATTAATCACCAACTCTAAATCACCAAAGGCAATTAGTTTTTCCAGTCCCAAATATTTCGTTGCCTTCATATGCAGCACAAGTGCTTCATACTTAGCAGTGTTGTTAGTGGTAGCAATTGCAACTTGTATGATATGGTCACCTTCTGCTGAGTAGGAGAAACAAGGACTACACCAGCTCCCAATCCTTATCTTGAAGAGGCTCCATCAAAGTACAATTTCCATATCTATCCTCCTTCTAAATTCTGATCATTTTCACCTTGAAAGTGTTGTTTTTCAATTATGTCAGGCCGAAAATCGTTATCATCAGTAGCAAGGTGAAAAATTGATGACCCCAATTCCTTTTCTTCATCATATATGGGATGATTCGATGGATTGTACTGATCACTAATGATGTAGGCCATTTGGGTTTCCCTATATAGCCTTCGAAACTCCCCTCTAAACACCGAGATGGTAGCATATGACATGTCCATCTAAAGGGTACCTCCCAATTTCTTAGACCAATATCTGGAAAGTAACATCCCAAATCTAGAAGGAATGTCGGCAACCACAATGTCCATCACTAAGCTCTTCATAGGAAGCTGGGTAAGGGAAACAATCAAATCCTTAATCACTCCTAGACACTTGACCTTTTTGGAGTCAAAGGTGTAAAGCTCATGGTATTTCTTGGTGATCCCTAATCCCAATTCATCCATCACTTTCTTTGGCATGAGATTTTGGGAAGCTCCAAAATCTAATAGAAAATTATGCAACAATTTGTCATGTATGTTAAGTGACAGGTAGAAAGGTGGTGAGTTATCATCATTTTGGTCTTGGATAGGACAACCTAGATAAATAGTGGGATGTGCATCCTCAAGGTTAACTGAATCAGGAGTGAGAGGAGGCTACAATAGACTCTTAAAAGACTCTTTATATGTTGGATTTTTCAATAATTCCTATAATGGGACTGGAATTTTAATTTTATTCAATTCAGATTTGAAACTGAAATAAATCGGAACTAAATCCTTATTTTTAGCAGTAATTTTAACAACTGGGGCAGAATTTTGAGGTGGAGGAACCTCGTTTACCTTGGTCTTCTATTTAGTAGCTTTTTTATCTGAATTTGATTTTTGTTGAGGCTGTTGAACAGGACCTTCGGATCTCAAAGGGTAATTTCTGTTTTTAACTTCCTGTTGTTTTTTATCATTCTATGCATAAATTTGAGCATTCATATCTTCCGAAAACAAACAAAGCCTTGATCTATCTTCATATTCCTACAATGTAAAACATGTTGACTATGAAGTCTCTCCCACAAGGTTTATTTCTTAGTTTTCTTCTTCATTTCCTGGTTGTTCTTCTTCAGCAAAACTATTCAAAGGAGGTTGAACATTTTGGTCATTAGCATTCCTCCTTGGGTGTTGTAGGATTTTTTGAGGCTGAAAAGGACTCCTGAAGGGAGCTTGATTTCTATTAGCTTCATTTTGATTAAATCTAGCAACTGGTTTATTTTCTACCTCTAATTTTGACATCTTAGAGGCAAGTTCCTTGATCAAATTGGAAATTTGATCGATCTTTTCTTCTACTAAAAGAGACTTAGAAGAATAAATATTTTATTCTTTCATATTCTTTTTATCTTTTTTTTTCCTTTTCTTCCTCCATTTATAATTTATTTGAAGCCATGAGATTAGATTGCGCTCCAATTGTAGCCTCTTGCATAGTTGTTAGTGTCTATGCTTTTTCAGCCCTCAACCATAAGGAAAACTTAGAATCTAAATCATTTGCAAAATTTATCATAGTTGTGGTTTTAGTGGGTTTAATTTCTTCAGGAATTTTTTGATAAATCTTATTAAACCTCTTAGTAAAGTCAGTTAAAGACTCATCTGCCTTCTTCTTCAGAGTTCCAAATTCTATAAGATAATAGAGATAGTATTTCCTATCACCCAAATGCTTCAGAAATATCTCTTCTAATTCATCAATTCCTGTTATTGAATTTGGAGCCAAACTTCTAAACCATTTTCGAGCTTCACCATCCAAGCTCTAAACAGAGAGCCTTGACTAGACATATTCATGTTTAATATTTTGATTGTCAGCATAACTATAGAAAGCCACTAAATGTTCCTCAGTAGAAAATCCTTCTCCCTTCCCAGTGTATTTTGGAAGATATTTCAAGTAATCTCCTTGAGGAAGTATATGCAAGGGTTGAGGGAGAACCAATGGCACATATTTTGCAACCACTATCTGCTGCATCCTTGTAAGGGTAGGCTAGGCCATATTTTGTTGATGTACAATTGATGTAGCTATTCGAGAAATAGTTATTACAATTGGTGAATTCTGATTCTGATTTAGGACAATAGAAAGTTGGGGATCTTGAGATGATTTTTCAAGCTTTGGAACTAAGAAGAGTGGATTTTGAAAAATATGAACAGAGGATGTCTTAACTTCTCCTTCAGTAGAAGAATCAGAATCTATAGTTGTCCCTTGAGGGGATGGAGTTAATTCAGCCTTATTTTTCTGAGCAAGGAAATTAGATAAGTTAAAAGTAAGACCTTCAGGTACAGACTCTTCAAAGGGATGAGAGGAAGATGACCCAATAGTTGGATTTGGAGAAAAAGCAAAATACTCTTGCTGAGGGGTAATAAGAGACTGGTATTCAGGATGATTCTGAAGGAAATTTAAAATAGTCTTGAAGTCTTCTCCAGTCAAAATATCCCTATCAAGAAAAGGTGCAATAGCCAATACTTGTTCTAATTCCCCTTCAGTCAGCACAAACTCTTCTGACTTATTTTCAACACTTAGAAATTTAGTTTCTTCTTATTTGACTATAACAATACTTATTTCAGATTTACTAGGTGATGAGTAAGAAAAAATTTCAACTGAACCTAGTTTAACAATATCCACTTTATTTTCTAGAGGAGTAGCTTCAACTTGACATTTTTAAGCAGAATCTATTCAAACTAAAACCTCTTTAGATTCTAAAGTATATAGAAGTACCTTTTTCTTTGGAATGTACTTTTTGTGTACCTTCTTCACTAACTGAGATGTGGCTTCAACTGATCTCTGTTTTCCTTTAGCATCTTTGATGATTTTCTTTGGGTCAACAACTGGAGTCATAGTTGGAGATCTCTCATTCCTCCTTGTAGAAGGAGGCCTTGAAACCCCTCTTCCTCTTTGTGGAGTCGCCAGGTGAAAACATTTGCAGCCTTATTCAGGTCACCAATTCTTGTTCACCATCAAGAATTGATTATCAGCAATTCATAACAATAGACTCAAGAGAATACTTCATTACAAGGCCTTTGTCTCTCGGCAGATGCTCCAAAAGATGTTGGCATAGGAATCAACACTTAGACTGCAGCAAGTGCCTTACCAGACACATCTTAAAATATAAAGAAATTTTAATGTTTTGTTTTATGGGATTGGAAGATGGTATAAAATATGATTCACTGAACAGATATTTCAGTCAAATCCATAGTTCTACTAAAGAGGGTATTAGAATTTGATGTGGTAGTAGAGTGCAAGTTTGTAGCCTATGAGGGGAGGAAATTGTGAGATGAGAGAAGAATCAGTAGGCATGTAAAACATAAATCTACTACATTTAGTATAAATTCACAAAATTAGAAGTTTGACAATATTCCATTGAGATAAATTTATTTTTAGTCTAACAATATTCTCATTGAAATATCATGAAGAATAGCTATCATGAGTGATGCTCTTCCATTTTTATAACATATATTTTATCAAGAATGCTCACTGTGTGAGACTAACAAGAACTGATAAAACACATAACAGTATGATCATTTTCAAACTAGAACTGGAAGAAATGAGATATGGAAACATAAGTAAAGTAGACAATACACTCAACAAATTGGTAATAAGTCCTCAGTAGTATCATTCCATTTCATTCAAAAAATAGATTACGAATCATATGAGTTAAAATTATATAACCACCAACCAAACCTGACTTCACATCAGTTTGGCATATATATACAAAATATGATACTATCATCTTCCACATAAAAATGTAAATCTATTTCAAAAGTCATTACAACCTTGTGCAAGAGGTGAGGCTTATCCCTTAGTCTTAATTATGAAGTGCTATATTAAAAACAAGATAAACATCATGAAGGCATCATGAAGGCTGTCACTCCGAAATGGTTATGTGAGGTGACAACCCAATCAAAGAGAACTCTTCTGTTTTAGTGCAACCAATGTTCAACAAAAAGTGTAAAAACAGTGGGAATGACATGTGGTTGTCTCGTATTAAATGTGCAAGACAGAAAAATGATATTTCAGAGAAGGATGGATATAAGACACCTGGAAACATCCATTGAAATTGAATAACCTCTCCACTTCATCTGTTTAATGTCACCATCATGATTGAAAACAAAAAGTATCCCATTTCCATCACATGTTGATATTTCAAAATAATTGCTACTTTTGTAGAAAAGGTAGCAATAACCGGAAAACATGGAACATTTATCAAAAAAAAATTCTCCAATTCATCCATGTTCTTCATTCATCAAAGCTCCATAATAGAAGAAAAGATTCTTATGGATTCTACTTTAGTTACCCTTTTATCAGACCTCCTTTTTTGTGCTTGGCTCTTTGATTGAGCTTTCTTCTTCCTTTCAATTTTATCTTCTGGGATTTCTTCAATGTTGATAATTTCATCCCTCGGTTTAGGATTGGAAATCAACTTGCTGTTTAGCCTGAGTTTATCTCTTGGTCTAGTATGAGGTCCTTTGACATAGGGATTAGGGATGAATTTGTACCTGTTTCCTCCATGTGTAAATTTACTAGACTTTTCCTCTTCATCTTCTGACTCTGTGTACTCGGGATCACTACTGTCTTCAAATGAGGAATAGGAATGTATCTTATTTTTCTACCTCTTCTTGATCGAATAAAAAATGGAGGATACTAATTTAGCCAAGGTAGGCCCTTCTTCTATGGTAGGCTCTGTCATTTTCTGTTTGCCTTTCTTGAGAGAAAGCAATACTTGTGAGAGGGTGGACACAGTGAGAGATTTTCCATTGTTTGACTGCACTTGATGAGATGACTCAAGAATCTAGCTTGAACTTTTCATACCAGGGTTGACTTCCACTGGTGAGAAAACATACTTAGGTGCAAGAAGACCAGGGTTGACTTCCACTGGTTCTTCTGCCATAAAAATTTTCTTCTTAGGCTAGCTTCGTGAAGAGGAGGCAATTTTTTCTTTATTATTTGACATAGGCTTCTTAGGAGAAGATGGTGAACTATGTGAAACAGGGGCAGCATTGGTTTTCTCATGGATTTATTTCATCTTTGGCCTCCCTACCTTTATTTTCGAATTAATACTGCCAAACGCTTCCTATCTTAAAAACCTATCCCAAGTAATATTCTTCTTTCTAAGATGATAAACAACTAAAATTTTAATCATCCCTCTATGATACAAATTATGGGAGTAATTTGAAATTTTATGTAGCTTGAGGGAAATTTTAAACAGATATTTATAAAAAAAATAGGGTAGGTTCAAAGGCTTTTCTCCTCAAAATGTGGGCTAGGAATCTCAACTAATAACGATGAACAGAAGAAAACCTCTCGTCGGATGTGATTTATTTCTGGATTGAGGTAATAACATGCTACCACTCTGCTTTAAAACAAGAAATATGAGTAGTTGAATTCCATTTCATATGAGCATATTCGAGCTTAAGGTAGGAACTTACTTCCTTTGGAAATGCTTTTCTTTTAAACCAACATTCACTGGTTGCAGAAGACTAGGTTGGACGGGATATGATAGCCTCAGAAATGCTGAATGTTTTTCTCCCTAACCTAACCTTTTTTCCATTGAAAAACTCAGCGATACCTTGAACCAGTGCCACGTTCTCCCAAAAAAATTCTGGAGGAATTTATACCAACCTACAGATTTGAATTGTGATTTTCCCCTTGCATCCGTAAATCTTGTGTTAGTAGGCTCTGACCTATTTAACTTTCCTCCTTTCCCCATTTTCTGACAGCCAAACTTCTCACAAATACAACTGTTGGAATTTAGTTGCAATGCTGTCCACGAAACCTAAGACTACTTGCTTTGAAACCTGAGACTACTTGCTGGAGGATTGGTTTTTGTTTACCTGTATCATGCATAGAGGCCTCAGGTTGAGTGATCATTGAGCTCTCTTCTCTAATTTTGCGCCTGCAATTATGACAAGGAGTAATGACAGATTTTTCAAGTGATTCAAAAGACAACGCCGAGTTAGCCCACTAAGCTTCACACTTCCACCTTATCATTACACGTCATATTCCTTGTTCCATGCTTTCTTCCTTGCATAAATATTAATGTAGCGAAAAGCTACATTTTAACATGCATTACATACAAAACTGTGGTTCTTGGGCCCCACAACCTGGTGACCAATGGGAAGAAATCGCACATCGCAACTTTCCGTCTTATCGCAAATCGACCGCCCGTAAGTTTAACTCTACACTGATAATGGCTAAATCATAAACTATACCATGTGCGATATGCGCTAGTGTGCTACTCCGACACATGCCCGTCTCCTCATCGTGTCGCAAATCACTTAACATACCACGAGATTGCCTTAAAGATAAACTTTAAAAATTGTAATTTGCGAAGTCGCTGCATTTGAGCTTTAATCTCCATTGTTGATCTGCGCCCAGATTTGACGGTCTTCCTTGCTCACACTTCATCCCTTCACAAATCAATTAACATACCAAATGATTGCCTTAACGGTAAAATTTAAAAATTGGGATTTGTGAAGTCGCTCCATTTGCGCTTTAATCTCAGTCGTTGTTTTCTTCCCTTTTAGATCTATGATTGGATCATGTATGTCTTCTCATCTTGCATGTGGTTCTTCTTCATCACTTCATTACTTGCTCTAATTCCTAGCGTGCTTCCTTTAAACATTCTCTGTTGCTCTTCTCTGGATCTCCCTCTCTGTTGGTCAATCTATTTTCCTCAGGCAGTGCTTTACTTTTAAAGAACTCTGGTTGCAATACTGTCAAGGAATCCTTAATTTGTCTACTTTTAAAATTGATTTCTTGTTTACCTATAGCATCTTTATTGAGATAACCAAGATCTCATTGAAATAGCTATTGTTTTCACTGTGTGGAATATATGACTTTCATTTATGAGAAATAGTTTCCTTTTACCGCATTACTGTTTTGACAATGAATTTGCAACAAAGGTAGCTATTATTCCATACCAAATGACATCAACTTTATTACCAAAATGACGACTAACCTTCAACACTAACATAAGTCAAAATATATATTTTAACTTATTTTAGGACTCTAAGACACTATGACACCTATTCACTTAAAATTACCTTGATGTTAGGACTCTTTTTAACTTTTACTGGAAATGACTCAAACTTTGGACATGGACTAGGACACAATAAAACTTTAAAAATAGTGAATGGCGACTACACCATTAAAATTTTCAGTGCTAGAAAATAATATGCTTCAAATAAATAATGAATAAATGCACATCAGTGTGAAATTTATCATGCTAAAAAAGACTCTACAAATTCCCAAAAAAAGTTAAAAAAAAATACCCACAAATCACCCTTTGAGTCGTATGACACAACTTCACATTTACCATTAAATCTGAATGTAGTTAACACGTCCCACTCATAAATCCTATTTTACAATCAACAAATCATCTTCCTCATGAAAAAAACACTTAAAAAAACATGCACACAAATCATTATGCCACCATCTCCCTTGCACATGCTTTCAAAAACACCCACACTACAGATCCACATTGTGAATTTCATACAAATATTGATAAACTCCCACCAAAAATTTCATGCTCTATTTTTCTTGAATCATATCTTGGAATGCATCTTTGTTCCTCCAACGTAATTTGTTGTTGTTTCATATGCATGTATGAAACAAATGTAAATTTCTTCTCATTGTGAAACAACATGGAACCTGTTCCTCAATCACCTATCCTAGCTTGCCTTTCACATATAGAAAAAATACTCATATCTAGAGTAAGCTTGATACTCCAAGTAATGCATGCACACATTGGCCAATATAAATATAGTGGCCACACAATATGCTTCCCAAAATAAATTAAAATAATAACCCACATGTTTCCACAACATGTTGAGCTCTTAGACATCTTTCTACTTATCCGTTGTAGCTATGAACATCTTGCTTACGATTGAATTGTAAGTAGACATTGTGTTATAGCTGCATTGGAATAAAAATTTTCAAATGCCCCTACAATAAAAGTGCTCACATTAGCCACAAAATTATTTCATATTTACCAACATATCCCACAAATGTCTCCAATTCCCTTTGTCGTTCTAATACCATAGATCCAACTGCCCAACTATCACCTCCATTTGAATCCACCCTAGATTCCACCAACCTAGATCTACAATACACATAATAATTTATACCTACTATTCCCAACATAAATACTTAACTCTAATAAATATGATGATATTTATGAGCATACAACCACAATTATAATACTACAATTGAATGGCCTCTAATTGGATTATATCCAATCAATGAATACAACACATAAGGTATTGTTTCTATGCTTTCCTAACAGTGTTCCCACTATTGTACCTTAAGAGACAATCCCTTAACTGTGATAAGGAATCAGTGCTTAAGACATTTTTATGATTATGTCACAAATTTGTATGTCTTTGTTTTATTAACCCTCAAGTATTTATAATCAAACCCTTAAATATCAAATATGATGAATGCTTCACAATGCTACCATTTGTTGATGTTGAAAGAAATGACTAGAAGAAAGTGTAAGAAGAAGTCCAAACTGATATGTTGTTTTATATAGAAAATATCACCCCAAACCCTAGGAGAAATATATGAAAGAAATAGTTAAAACAAAGGAGTGCCAATTAAGGTTTTTAACTCTTATACAAAAAAGTAAAAAGATACCTGCTTCTCATAACCTTGTTTTATTCATATATAGAAAACATGTAATGTAAACTTGAATACATTTCAACATAAACAAAATGCCAGAAACTTGCTTACTCGTTGATTAATCTCTAAATCTTTGAGTACAAAAATATTTGTCTAAGGGTCCAAAACTTGTAACCTTTGTTTCTCTTTGAAAATTACATTAAATACAGTAAAAAGCAGTTTGGAACTTTTGTAACCAATCCTAACTATCAAAAATACATTAAGACTTCGAAGGCTATATATTACATGCCTTGAAAATGTCTTGTTACAATTACATTGTCTTCAGAAAATAACATAAAATAAATATCCTAATCTATAGGAATTGTTGATGATGTGGCTTCTTTTCCTTGGTCAACTGATTTGTCTTTCTTTGCTGTTGATCCCTTTGCCAGGTCTATTGTCCAAGCTCTGTACTTTTTCCATATTTATACATTCGTCCTGGATGAATGTGTCAGATTGTGATATTCCAATCTGAATGCAGTAATTCAATCATAAGAAGGCCTTTCTAAGAAAAGAGTTTTCACCATCCACAAGAGTTGGAAATTTCTCTGCAAAAAGTTGACCATTGTCTCTCCTTTAAGTACCTAAGTCTTTTCATGCCTATTATCAAACTTGCTCTTTTTCATCACTATTAAATTCTCATAAGAGCTCCATGGAAAAATATTTCCTTCAGCTCCCCAACATGATGGCAAGCCTACTCTTGTCATTTTATCAAAAGATTTATCAAATTCACTGACTACTTCCTTGATTTCCATTAGTTTCTTTTCTACAGCCTTTATGAGATCATTTCTGATAATCATTTTATTAATTTCTACTGCATACAACATTTTGTCTTGCATATCATTCTCCTCTAACTCCTGATCTGATTTGGAATTAATAAGATCAATAAATATTCTAGCCCAAATGGCTCTATTAATTCCTTTTTTCTTATCAGACATGATTGGTTCTTCACATTCTAGAATAAGGCTTTTCTCTTTTGCAATTATAATCAAGAAGCACCAATTGGATTTCATTTCTGAATTGATATCAGTCCAAATGATATCGTTAGCTTGTATTAGTGAAATATTTCCTTTCATTCTTTCTTTGAGATTTTTAATCTCAGCTTCATCATTTCGGAAATCCATTTTGTATTTGTCAGCTTTATTTTCTATGACTTTCATCAATTTTGATGCAGTATCCAGATCTTTTTGAGCCTTCTTTATATCTATTTCAGCCATTTGAGACTCAGTATTTAATTGAAAAATTTGTGTTTGAGGGTCTTCATCACCTGTAGGAAAAACAAAAGTACAGTTATGATTATCAATGTGATTTTGCAATGAAATTGCAGTTTGCTTTATTTTGGATATTTCTTCATCTTTCTGCATGAGTTGCTGCAAAATTTTTTCCTTTTCTCTCTCTACCTCTGCAACTTCTGTAGCTATTAGATGTTCTCTAGTAGGTAACTTCAACTTCTTCCTTAATGTAGATATCTCTACCTTAGCACTTTGCATGAATTTCTACACAACAGCCTTATCACTGGGGTCTACTCCAATTTTTATAATAATCTTCTTCAATTCTTCATTTTGAACTGTTAAGGCTCTTAATTAGTTAGCCTTCTCTAACTTCAACTGTTTAATTACTTTACCCAACATATTCTCTGCCTTTATTTCCATTGCATTAGTCTTTTTGAGGTCATTTACAATCAATTGACTTGTTTGCATATGCAAATTCATTTTATCCATTAGTGGAATTTTCTTTACATCCACAGTCACATTGACAGTGTTGAAATTACTGGAAGAACCAATTGACATATCTGTAGGATGCGAGAGGGAAATTATAAAATGATCTTTCTCAAGATCCATTACAATTAACAATCTTTTTTGTTCAGCAGTGAGTTGATGTTCAGCTTGGGCCTCCATGCTGGCCTTCATCCTCTGATTTCTTCCTTTAATTTGTGAAAACATATTTTTAATCAAGGGCACCTGTTCATGAGAAGCTTCATGATTCCTGGGTGAGGCAGGAGAATTTTTTTCTTCTCCCAAATGTAAAGAAAAACCAGGAGCAGTAGATGCAGGCTCTTCAGTAAATTTTGTTCTCTTCATGGCTCCCTGCTCCTCATCATCTAGATCAATAACTACTTCCTTGGTTCTTTTAGCTGTTTTCTCTGCTATGATAGGAGTTTGAATGTTTGCATCTACTGAACTTATTTCACCTTTACATCATATCTTCTTTTGTTCTGGCCTACTTTCATGAATGAAAGTAGAATACCCATTCTCAATTCTTCTATTTGAAATAACATTATATGGGTCATAAGCCCAACTTTCTCCTAGTAACATATGCATGTCATCCAACATTTTTGTTACTTCATCAAAAGCTTGCCTCATATTTACTATGAAGGGGCCTACAACCACGGGTAATTTATACATGTGTCCTTTCTTCATAGGCACGAAATGAACCTGATCAACATTTAGACTCTGTCCAATTAACTCTAAAGAAAAAAGCCTCATTGGTACAAAAGTTGGGAGTCTGTAAGGGTCAACACTTGCTCCATATAGCCTTATTTCAGAATATTCCTCAAAAACAAACCAGTCTCCATATTTACAATTGTTTCCTAAATGCAGAAACTCCTGAGCTTTAGGTAAAAAACAGGGAGGACGACTTCCATTCAATATTTTGTATGCAGTTGGCATGTAATAGCTAGCAAAATCAAACAACCTAGCCTCATTTTTCTCCCTTCTAACTACATTTGTCCACAATATCATGGTTTCCTTCTTTTATTTACATCCATAATATTTAGACCTAAATGCATGAATTCTTCCACATTCTGATATAAGAACAAATATACAATTAATGAGGGAAATTTAAAGGAACCTTTTAATGAAAGGATCATCAACTATGAATTGAATGCTTCCTGCCAATATGGTGGAATATCCAGCACCATTCCTGGCTTCATCATCATGGAAAACATCCCTAGAACTGATTTATCCACTGTATTATCATCATCTTTACCCAGAATTTTCGCAATATGACTCAATATTGGACGAGTCTCAGCATCAAAAACCCCCATATCAAACTCTTTGCAATCTGGCTGAAACAGCTTCATGTCAGGCTTCAAATAAAACATGAACTGGTTGAATTCTTCTCTTTCAAGATTATCATAATATTGAACCATTGAATCATCAAAAAATGGAATGGATGACTCCGACTCTGGATAGCAAAGGGCTTGGCAAATTAATAGGGTAGACACCTACAGAACATTATCTCCTTGGGAATTCATGACAAAACACTTCCCTGGATACATTATGAATACCAACTAATAGATAAATTCAGGGAAGAGGTGGGTTTTAGGAATGCGTGCAGACAAAACTCCAGACTTGACCATGGCAGAATATACAGGGGAAGAACTATCATTCAAGATAACTTGCTGGTAGAAAGGGAGGTGAATTACTGAACAGAGGGTATCTTGAATATCCCTCTCAGTATCCATGAGAGGGATATGGCTAGTTGAACTTGATAAGGATGACCATTTAGCCATGGTTGAAACTTTACATGAAAACAATTTACAACGTGGTCAAATTTGCAGGTGGCAGAAAGCTAAAACAGGGTGTAGCGCAACAAATCACAAGTAATTTTAAAAAACAGATAAAAAATTCTTTAAATAGGTGGCGCGGGTTTTAAATTAAATGCTGACAAGACGCGCCAGCAAGCTGTTAACTCTGCTCGACATGGAAGACAACTGTGACCAACTCAGTGTCTTACGTAACTGCGGGGGCTCTTGGGGTATGGAGGAAAAATTTGGCTGGTGCCCCTGCATTCAATCTCCGCCATTCATCTCTGTTGTCCCCATATTCAACCCAGTCAACTGTGGAGGCACTCCTCGTTGTATCCAGTGTGCTAGTTGTGCCTGCAGGTTGGGCTTTTTGATAAAGATTTTAATGATCAGCACTTTTTGCCAATCAAACCAATCAATGTTTAACATTTAATACTGAACCCATAACTATAAAGTTTTAAATGTTTAAACTTTAACTTAAAATTTGAGGAACATACATCTTTTTTCATGCTAAAGTATAAGATTTCGATACTTTAACATATTTTCCAACAATTTCTTATTTTTATATTTTTCAAATGTTTGAAAAATAAAAGGATATGCATATGATCCACAACATCTGGCTCCACCTAGGGATAGTGTTTTTTGCCATGAAACACTAAGAACCTGCAGAACAGTGCCTTCACTTCGGGCATGGAGTCAATAATTACTTGATGAGAAATATACAGTGAGAGGAAACTAAAAATGTACAATAGTAAACTAACTACCTTTAGTGCTAGAAATAATATTTTAGATACTGCCCATCTACATGAAATTCTACTGCTTCTCCATCAAGATCTTCCAGCATGAAATTATTATTTGATCTGACTTCAGAGATTTTGTAAGGACCATACCATAAAGGATCAAATTTACCATGTTTCCCTTTCTCTTCCCTCCTGGTATCCCATCTTAATACCATATCTCCAGTCTGAAACATGATTTATCTTGCCTTTCTGTCAAAAATAGACTTCATTTTCTCCCGATAAATGACTAAATTGTCTCTGACTTTATTTCTGCTTTCATTTAATTCTATCACCTGTTTTAGTCTTCTGATCAAGGCATTAGGTTCCTCTTGAGACTCTTGAAGAAAAGAAATTACTGGTCTTGCTAGTTGAGTGGGAAACAAAGCCTGAGCACCATATACCAGTTCATACAGAGACTTACCAGTGGATATTTTAGTAGTCATCCTTACTACCCATAAAGCAAAAATCAACTTTGAATCCCAATCCTTTTGTTTCTCATTGACTGTTTTCTTCAATATTTTCACCAATGTTTTATTAGATGATTCTGCTAATCCATTTCCTTGAGAATGATATGTTGTAGAGTGGGATAATATTACATTATAAGTCTGACAAAAATCTATGAATCTGACTGAATTGAAAACCTGAGCATTTTCTGTTACAATCTTTACTGGACATCGAAATCTGCTGAAAATATTCTCCTCCAAAAACTTCATCACAACCAAATCATTTGCCTTTCTAGTAGGAATTTCCTGTACCCATTTTGTAAAATAATCAGTAGCAGTTAGAATCCACTTAAACTGCCCACTTGATGGTGGATTAATCTCTCTAATGAAATCCAATCCCCATTGTTTGAAAGGTTCTTAAATAAATACAGGAAGAAGCGGTAAAGGAGCTAGCGTTTTCTTTTCTGCAAACAATTGGCATTTCTGGCAACTTCTAACAGTTCTGTATACATCAAAAAATAAAGAGGGCCTATAAAAACCTGATTTAAGAATCTTATGAGCAGTTACTTTATAGCTGTAGTGACCTCCACACAAGCATTCATGATATTCTTTAATCACCTCCATGGTTTCCTCTTCTGTCAAACATAACATCAATACTCCAGCAGGATCTTTCCAATACAACTTAGCTTCAATTATAACATAAGGTTGAGCTTTAAGTTTCAGAGCTCTATACTTAGCTCTGTTTATTAAAGGAGGACAAGAAAAGAAATAGAGATAATGAATGATATCCTTATACTAGCCTGAACACAAAAATTTGTACTTAATTGCTGACTTTGTCTTAATATGATATGTTTCTTTAGTTACTTCATCTACAGGCGCAAGTAAACTAATTCCCAAAGCTTGGAAATTAAATTCTGTCAGCAATTTGGCCAGTCCCTGTCCTTTGACTAACTTTTTTAGTTTGACATCCAAGTCATATTCCTAGATTTTGGCAATCCATTTTCCTCTTTTTCCTTCCACATCACTGTGTACTAGCACATCCTTTACAACATAATTAGGCACATATGCTACTATTTGAGAATAAAGTATATAAGTTCTGAAAGCCTCTAATGATTTTACTAAATCATATACCTACTTCTCCAGGATATTATACTTCAGCTCTGCATCTCTGAGGAATTTGCTGAAAAAGGCTACAGGTTGTTCACTTCCTTCTTCCATTTTTTGTAATAATACAGCAGCAATAGTAGAAGATGATGCATATGAGAAGACTTGAAAAGGTTTTCAGTAATCTGGAATGATTAAAATAGGAGCTTCTTGGAGAGCTTCTTTAATTCTACCGAATTATTATCTTGCATCTTTGTCCCATTTTACTTCAGCATTATTTTTTAACATATCTGTTATTCTCCTGACAATCTCAGCATAATTTGGAACAAATCTTCTAAGAAAAATGTTTTTTCCCAAAAACCTTTGGATATATTTTTTACTTCTAGGCAGTGGAATTGTCTGTATAGCTTCAAACCTTGCCAGGTCAATCTTCACTCCTTGTTTTGAAACTATGTGACCCAACAACTTACCTTCTTCTAAAGCAAACAAAGATTTCTTGGGATTTAATGATAATACAATTTTTTTGCATTTCAAGAAAGCTTTCTTCAAGTGTTCTAAGTGTTCATCATCAAAACCTGAAAAAATAGTAACATCATCAAGATAAATAACTACAAATTTATCACCCACAAAAGCAATATCCATTGCTCTTTGGAAATCTTCTCCTGCATTCATGAGGCCAAATGGCATATTGGCATACATGAGTGTTCCCCAAGGTGTGGTGAAAGCAATTTTCTTTTGATCTTCCTACTCCACAGTTACCTGATTATACCCAGAAAAACCATCAACCATGGATAACCTGAATGCTCCAGTTACTTTTTGCAGAACAAAATCCATCTTTGGTAAAGGATAGTTATCTTTTAGGGAAGCTCTGTTCAAATTTCTGAAATCCACACATAATATTATCTCTCCATTTTCCTTCCTGACTGGTACCAGATTCGAAACCCAATCTAAATATCTTAGTGGAACTATGATTTTTTCTTGCAAAAGTATTTTCACCTCTTTTTCAATTGGAGCCAGCAATAGTGGGTTAATTTTCCTGAGCTTCTACTTGTGTGGCTTAACCCCATCTTTTAGTGGTGTTTTATGTTGAATAATATCCAAATCATAAGTTTTCAAATCTTCATATGATGATGAAAATACATCCATGAATTGTTTAAAAATATCTACATACCTTTATTTGTACTCCTTAGGAACTCCTCTAAACAATTTGACTAATTTAGGCTCATGTTGAGTCCCTAAATTGCAGTCCTCCATTTCTCCATCTTGGGATACCTTTTTTTGGTTCATTGACACATCATTAGCATCAAACAGTCTTTCAAGAGGTACCAAACCTCTCGGAAAAATATTATCTTTCAATTGAATTATCTTCTGATCACCAATTGAAGGTTTAAGATTTATAGACATATCACTTTGACCACTTTCAGTAACTTCTAAATCAATTTGACTATCTTCAAAATTTCCAATCATTGTTAAAAACTGATTAATTTGTTCATCATCTTCAAAAACCTGCCAATGTTTTACATTATCAAGGATTGAAGGCCTGTATCTCAATTCAATTTCATATCTCAATCTTGGATTAATTGGTGGTTTAAATGTGCTAGCTGCAACTGCCAATGAATCTACCATTCTGTTCTCTTCTCTTGCAATAAACTATAAATTAAAAGCTTCAAAATAATTTTCAACTAAATCCCACACCTCATTTCTACAAGATCTCAATCTGGGATGTTTATTCTGGCACCAATTCTTAATTTGTCTTATGATTAATTTAGAGTCACCAAAAATAGATAAAAACCGAATTCCCATCTGTTTAGCTGTTTGCAGACTTAAAATCAATGCTTCATATTTGGCCACATTATTAGTAGATTCAAATTCCAATTTGAAGGAAAAAGGTAAAAAGTTACCTTCAAGAGATATAAATATGAATCCAACGCCAGTGCCCTCCTTACAGAAGGCACCATCAAAATAACACTTCCAAATTTTATTTGAACACAGCTCTTTATGTACATTGGCTGAAGTGAGCTGTTTTGTGAATCTTCACCAAATTCTGCATCTTCATGCACTTTGAAACAAGAGAGATCCTCCTTCTCTTGGCCATAAATGTGGGAATTACCAACATCTTTCTTGGTAGTAGTTTTCAAAAATCTAGTTTCTCTGTACAACCTCCTTTCCTCCCCATTAAAAACATGAATGATAACATATGTGAAATCCAATTTCAAAACTCCTCCAAGCTTTGTTCCCCAAGATCTAGACAACAAAATACCAAATCTGGCTGGAATATCTGCTACTACCACATCCATCATAATACTCTTTGCTAGAATTTGGACCAAGGAAACAACCATATCTTTGATAAGACCCACACACTTCACCCTTTTTCAATCAAAGGAATAAAGGTCTCTATATGGTTTGTTGATTTGTAAATTTAACTCTTTCATCATAGACAGTGGCATTAGATTATGTGATGCACCAGAATCTAGCATACAATTATGTAAAATGAAATCATGCAACATAACTGATATATAAAAAGGTGGAATGTAAGAATCTACCTCTTCAACATGAGGTCCAAAAGTAAACACTAGTTTCTCTTCTTGTAGATTCACTATATCACCCACATCAGACTGAGATAAATTAATAAACTCTGCAATTTCTTTCTTATCACAAAGTGTTTTGACCAACTCAAGAAGTGGTACTTGAATCTTTACTTTTTATAATTCTTTAGACAAACTGAAAGTTTGATTTTATTTTGTAAACTTTTTAGGTTCTTCTTGGTTTTTATTTGAATTTGCATGTTGATCAAGAACAGTAACAATTTTCTCCAAAATATTAGGGTCATTAGATTTTATTTGAGGAGCTTCAGCTTGCTGCTTCTCTTTCTCTTTTTCTTGATTCATGGGTTGTTTCCCCTTATCTGATTTTTTAATAGGATTCTTCTGTAGTGGAGTCGCCATTGAATTAGGTACTAATTCTGATTCCTCTCCTTCATCATCCTGAGTTCTCAACCTCTTTTTTGACCTCAAATCATATTTTTTATGCAACTCTGCTTCCATAAAATCAGTAAATTGTTCACAATAATCATCCATTTCTTCCTGATCAAATGAGATATCAGCTTCTTTACATTCTTCTGCATATTCTTTCTTACTCTCTTCTTCTATCTCACCATCTTCCATTTACACAGCAGAAATTTGATCTTCATCTTCTTTCTGATCATTATCAGCAGAATGTGATGGGGTTGCCTCTATATATAAAGGTGCTTGGACTTGATCTTGATCTTTTCTTTCTCTCTGTAGAATTTGTAGGGGTTGTTTTCTGAATTGGGGGTTGAAAACCCCTCTGTTTTGTTGTGCAGGTTTCTTGTTATCTAATTCCATCTTTATTAATTTGTTTGACAAATTTTTAATGACCTTAGTCATATCATCTATCCTTTGATCTTATGATGAATCTTCTTCTTTAGCCTTTCCTTTGTCTTGAACCTTTCCAGCAGCAGTCATGTTTGCCTCAATTTCTAAGGCATCAATTTGAATTTGTTCAAGAGTGGAGGCTCTTCTTTCTGTTAAGGTAAAACTGAAATCTGATGCAAATGCACCAACAAAAACAGCCCTTGCTCCAATAGGAGGAGGTTTCATTTCCACAATTAAACTGTTGTACAACTTATTAAATATTTTGACAAAATCACTCATACTTTCATTTGATTTTTTCTTTATAGCATTAAATTCTGTTAAAGAATAACCATGGTCTCTTTTTTCACCCCATCTCTGGATGAATTGTCTTTCTAATTCATCCCAATCATTGATTGAACCATTTGGTAATCCTTTGAACCATTTTCTTGCCTCCCCACTTAGAGATTGCACAAAAAGTATCATTACAGCATCAAGATGTTCTACATTAAAGTTTTCAGCAAAAGTGGAAAACAAAAGCAAGTGTTGTTCTGCAGTTATTTCATCTTCACTAGTAAATCTAGGGAGCAACTTAAGGTCCTGAGGAATTGCATTCATTGGTTGGGGTAGATTTAATGGTGCATATCTATTCATCAATAAAGAAGGGGCTGCCATGTTTATGCCCTGGTTGACTACTCCTTGAGCGAGGGTAAAATGAATACCAGTTGTAGGTGGGGATAAAAGGGGTGGAACCACTGATATGGGAAGGGGTATATGAACAATAGCAGAAGAACTGGCAACTGAATTAGGTTGAGATTCTGTGAATGGAAATGATACAGACTCAAAAGATAGTTCTTCTAATGTTGGTTCTCGGAAATGAATGGGTGAGGATAAGGATTCTTTTTCTGGGAAAATGAGTTTTCGGGAAATTTCCTTAGATGGCAAGATATGAGAACTGCTGCCTGGTGCAAGCAGTGTGGCATCAGGTGTAGAAAATATTTTTTTTTCTAGCCCTTATTTGAAACTAACTTTTCTGGATCTGACAGAATAGGGACTTTTTGCTGAGAGGTATCTGACCTCGTGTGAGGCCTCTTAGGAGCCATAATTATTTAAAATAAAGAACATCTTAGTATTTCCTCCTCTTTGAACAACCAGAGGAAATATGAACAAAACCCAGGGAAAACCTTCGAATCTTCGTTCCCTGGAAATGGCTCCAATTAATTTTTTACCTTAAGAGACTATCCCTTAGCTGTGATAAGGAATCAGTGCTTAAAACATTTTATGATTATGTCACAAATTTTTATGTCTCTATTTTATTAACCCTCAAGTATTTATAATCAAACCCTTAAATATCAAATATGATGAATGCTTCACAATGCTACCATTTGTTGATGTTGAATGAAATGACTAGAAGAAAGTGTAAGAAGAAGTCCAAACTGATATGTTGTTTTATACAGAAAATATCATCCCAAACCCCAGAAGAAATATATGAAAGAAATAGTTAAAACAAAGGAGTGCCAATTAAGGTTTTTAACTCTTATACACAGAAGTAAAAAGAGACCTGCTGCTCATAACCTTGTTTTATTCATAGATAGAAAAAATGTAATGTAAACTTGAATACATTTCAACATAAAAAAAAAATGCCAGAAACTTTCTTACTCATTCATTAATCTCTGAATCTTGGAGTACAAAAATATTTTTCCTGAGGTCCAAAACTCGGAACCTTTCTTTCTCTTTGAAAATTACATTAAATATAGTAAAAAGCAATTTGGAACTGCTATAACCAATCCTAACTATCAAAACTAATTTAATACTTCGAAGGGTTTCTATTACATGCCTTGAAAATGTATTGTTACAGTTACATTGTCTTTAGAAAATAACATAGAATAAATATCCTAATCTATAGGAATTGTTGATGATGTGGCTTCTTTTCCTTGGTAAACTAATTTTTCTTTCTTTGCTTCTGATCCCTTTGGCAAGTTTATTGTCCAAGCTGTGCACTTTTTCCATATTTCTGCCTTCGTCCTAGATGAATGTGTCAGATTGTGATATTCCGGTCTGAATGCAGTAATTTGATCATAAGAAGACCTTTATGAGAAAAGAGTTTTCACCATCCACAAGAGTTGAAAATGTCTCTGCAAGAAGTTGACCATTGTCTCTCCTTTAAGCACCTGAGTCTTTCATGCATGTTATCAACCTTTCTCTTTGTCATCACTAGTAAATTCTCATAAGAGTTCCATGGCAAAAGATTTCCTTCAGCCCCCCAACATGTTGGCAAGCCTACTCTTGTCATTTTAACAAAAGATTTATCAAATTGACTAACTGCTTCCTTGATTTCCATTAGTTTCTTTTCTGCAGCCTTTCTGAGATCATTTCTGATAATCATTTTATTAATTTATAGTGCATACAACATTTTGTCCTGCATATCATTCTCCTCTAACTCCTGATCTGATTTGGAATTAATAAAACCAATAAATATTCTGGCCCAAATGGCTCTATTAATTCCTTTTTGCTTATCAGACATGATTGGTTCTTCACATTCTAGAATAAGGCTTTTCTCTTTTGTAATTATCATCAGGAAACACCAATTGGATTTCATTTCTAAAATGATATCAGTTCAAATGATAAATTTAGCTTGTATTAATGAAATATTTCCTTTCATTCTTTCTTTGAGATTTTTAATCTCAGCCTCAGCATTTCAGAAATCCATTTTGTATTTGTCAGCTTCATTTTCTATGACTTTCATCAATTTTGTTGCAATCTCCAGATCTGTTTGAGCCTTCTTTCTATCTCTTTCAGCCATCTGCAACTCAGTATTTAATTGAACAATTTGTGTTTGAGGGTCTTCATCACCTGTAGGAAAAATAAAATTATAGTTATGAATATCAATGTGATTTTTCAATGAAATTGCAGTCCGCTTTATTTTGTATAGTTCTTCATCTTTCTACATGAGTTGTTGCAACAACTTTTCCTTTTCTTTCTCTACCTCTATAACTTCTGTAGCCATTGGATGTTCTCCAGTAGGTAACTTCAACTTCTTCCTTAATGTAGATATCTCTAACTCAGCACTTTGCATGAATTTCTGCACAACAGTCTTATCACTGGGGTCTACTCCAATTTTTATAATAATCTTCTTCAATTCTTCATTTTGAACTGTTAAGGCTCTTAAGTTATCCTTCTCTAACTTCAACTGTTTAATTAATTTACCTAACATATTCCCTGCCTTTATTGCCATTGCATTAGTCTTTTCGAGGTCAATTACAATCAATTGACCTGTTTGCATATGAAAATTCATTTTATCCGTTAGCGGAATTTTCTTTACATCCACAGTCACATTGACAATGTTGAAATTGCTGGAAGAACCAATTGACATATCTGTAGGATGCGAGAGGGAAATTCTAAACTGATCTTTCTACATGAGTTGCTGCAACAACTTTTCTTTTTATTTCTCTACCTCTGCAACTTCTGTAGCCATTGGATGTTCTCCAGTAGGTAACTTCAACTTCTTCCTTAATGTAGATATCTCTACCTCAACACTTTGCATGAATTTCTGCACAACAGTCTTATCACTGGGGTCTACTCCAATTTTTATAATAATCTTCTTCAATTCTTCATTTTGAACTGTTAAGGCTCTTAAGTTAGCCTTCTCTAACTTCAATTGTTTAATTACTTTACCTAACATATTCTCTGCCTTTATTGCCATTGCATTAGTCTTTGTGAGGTCATTTACAATCAATTGACCTGTTTGCATATGCAAATTCATTTTATCCATTAGTGGAATTTTCTTTTCATCCACAGTCACATTGATAGTGTTGAAATTGTTGGAAGAACCAATTGACATATCTGTAGGATGCGAGAGGGAAATTCTAAACTGATCTTTCTCAAGATCCATTATAATTAACAATATTTTCTATTCAGCAGTAAGTTGATGTTCAACTTGGGCCTCCATGCTGGCCTTCATCCTCTGATTTATTTCTTCAATTTGTGAAAACATCTTTTTAATCAAGGGCACCTGTTCATAAGAAGCTTCATGATTCCTGGGTGAGGCATGAGAATTTTGTTCTTCTCCCAAATGTATAGAGAAACCAGGAGCAGTAGATGCAGGCTCTTCAGTAAGTTTTGTTCTCTTCATGGCTCCCTGCTCCTCATCATCTAGATCAATAAATACTTTCTTGGTTCTTTTAGTTGTTTTCTCTGCTATGATAGGAGTTTGAATGTTTGCATCTACTGAACTTATTACACCTTTACTTGCTATCTTCGCTTGTTTTGGCCTACTTTCATGAATGAAAGTTGAATAACCATTCTCAATTCTTCTATTTGAAATAACATTATATGGGTCATAAGCCCAACTTTCTCCTAGTAGCATTTGCATGTCATCTAACATTTTTGTTACTTCATCAAATGCCTTCCTCATATTTACTATGAAGGGGACTACAACCACGGGTAATTTATACATGTGTCCTTTCTTCATAGGCACGAAATGAAATTGATCAACATTTAGACTCTGTCTAATTAACTCTAAAGCAAAAAGCCTCATTGGTACAAAAGTTGGGAGTCTATAAGGCTCAACACTTGCTCCATATAGCCTTATTTCAGAATATTCCTAAAAAACAAACCAGTCTCCATATTTACAATTGTTTCCTAAATGCAAAAACTCCTGAGCTTTAGGTAAAAAACAGGGAGGATGACTTCCATTCAATATTTTGTATGCAGTTGGCATGTAATAGCTAGCAAAATCAAACAACCTAGACTCATTTTGCTCCCTTCTAACTACATCTGTCCACAATATCACTGGTTGCCTTCTTTTATTTGCATCCATAATATTTAGACCTAAATGCATGAATTCTTCCACATTTTGATATAAGAACAAATATACAATTAATGAGGGAAATTTAAAGGAACGTTTTAATGAAAGGCTCATCAGCTGTGAATTGACCGCTTCCTGCCAATATGGTGGAATATCCAACACCATTCCTGGCTTCATCATCATGGAAAACATCCCTAGAACTGATTTATCCACTGTATTATCATCATATTTACCCAAATTTTTCGCAATATGACTCAATACTGGACGAGTCTCAGCATCAAAAATCCCCATATCAAACTCTTTGCAATCTAGCTGAAAATGCTTCATGCCAAGCTTCAAATAAAAGATGAACTGATTGAATTCTTCTCTTGCAATATTATCATCATATTGAACCATTGAATCATCAAAAAGTTGAATGGATGACTCCGACTCTGGATAGCAAAGGGCTTGGCGAATTAATAGGGTAGACACCTACAGAACATTCTCTCCTTGGGAATTCATGAAAAAACACTTCCCTGGATACATGACGAATACCAACTAATAGATAAATTCAGGGAAGAGGTGGGTTTTAGGAATGCATGCAGACAAAACTCCAGACAACCCAGTTGGCATGTAATAGCTAGCAAAATCAAACAACCCAGCCTCATTTTTCTCCCTTCTAACTACATTTATCTACAATATCACTGGTTGCCTTATTTTATTTACATCCATAATATTTAGACCTAAATGCATGAATTATTCCACATTTTGAGATAAGAATAAATATACAATTAATGAGGGAAATTTAAAGGAACCTTTTAATGAAAGGCTCATCAGCTGTGAATTGACTGCTTCTTGCCAATATGATGGAATATCCAGAACCATACCTTGCTTCATCATCATGGAAAACATCCCTAGAACTAATTTATCCACTATATTATCATCATCTTTACCCAGAATTTTTGAAAATGGGGTGCAACGCAACAAATCACAAGTAATTTTGAAAAAAAGATAAAAATTTCTTTAAATAGGTGGTGCGGGTTTTAAATTAAATGCTGACAAGATGCGCCAGCAAGCCATTAACTCTGCTCGACGTGGAAGACAGCTGTGACCAACTCAGCATCTTACGTCACTGTGGGGGCTCTTGGGGTTTGGAGTAAAACTTTGGCTGGTGCCCTCGCATTGAATCTCCGCCGTTCATCTCTACTGTCCCTACAATCAACCCGGTCAACTATAGAGGCACTCCTCATGGTATCCAGTGTGCTAGTTGTGCCCGCGGGTTGGGATTTTTGATAAATATTTTAATGATCAACATTTTCCGCCATTCAAACCAATCAATGTTTAACATTTAATACCGAACCCACAACTATAAATTTTTAAATTTTTAAACTTTAACTTAAACTTTGAAGAACATACATCTTTTTTCATGCTAAAGTATAAGATTTTGATACTTTAACATATTTTCCAACAATTTCTTATTTTCATATTTTTCAAATATTTGAAAAATAAAAGGATATGCATATGATCCACAACACCGACCATAGTTGTAATTCCCTATAAATCAATAATGAAATCAGTTCAACTACATGGACACACACTTCATCTCATACTTTACCATAAGACCAGGTTTGTTAAGAACCCAAGATTTATCTACTACATATACAATATCATGATGTGCCACTGTAGTTAGGCAAAAACCTCTATATTTATGAACAAAAAAATCATAGATAAATTCCCAACATCTATCCTGATCTGGAAATCCAACTATGGATGTTCGTAGATGAGAAGTTAGTAGAAGGAGTTATGCAATTAAACTTCTCCCTCTGTGGCAAAAATCTAAGAATGAGCTAATAACAATGATGTTTCAGTTCAACTACCCAACGTTATTCTCCATATTGAGTGTTGATGATACAAAATGAATTGATATTCATACAGTCATGCCAGGAAGTCAACTTCGTGATGTTGGAAAAGAACAAAAGTGCAGAAATGATAACATTATCTCCATCCCTCATTTAACATCACTATATATGCACCATATATTCATCATATTTCGCGAAGTTATCTTACAAAAACACTTATAGAAAAAATACAACTAGTACATGTACACATTCTGTCAAAATAATTTTATGATTTTACAAACATCAATCTTAAACCAATGCAATATTTTCTAACAAAAGAGCCTCCTTCACATGAATGAATGGTAGCATAGAGGTTCCACATTCATGGTTTCCTCTAGATAAAAATGCACTTGATATGGGGAGCCTTGACTGGGATGACACATAAGTAGTTGATAATGCTAAAAATTTCTTCGACACACACATATAATCTTGGAACCTCTGCATTTCTACCCTTTCAAACCAACCCATTATTTAGCCCAATTTGGAAGACCTCTGTCTATTATCCATGCCATATATGTTTAAATATGATCTTCTTAATGATTATGAACAACTTGTCAATTGAATTAAAGGACACACAAAATGCATTGAAAGCACATTCCTAAGAAAGAAAGGATCAACATTTGAGTAGCGTTATAAAGCACCTTGGGAATTACATCCAGCCTCACCCTTATTCATTGACTCCAACGACCAAAAGACATACACCCCTACTCTCAACGATGATCTATTAAATATCCATAACCCTACCATACTATTTATATGGTGTGAAAATGTTAATTTGCAACTAGTACTTTCACTCCATGTCATTCAAAAACACATTTCCAAATATGAATTCAAATAAAAAACAAAGTCTGAAAGCTTCCACCACTTGCTAAACACAATTTTTCTTGCTTCAACTAATGTCGACCCTGCATTATCGGCAGTTTTAAAATTACTTACAAAAACCTTTTTTGATTGTGCCTTTAGAGCACAAGAATCCTATCATATGTTGAAAAAATTTCATTGAAAATGTGTAGTCGATCCTTTTTTCCCTTAAATGTAAGCTAAAAGTTTCATATGTGCCTCCAAAAAAGAAACACCACCCCCTCTCCATCGCTGCACTTCATAGATGCATACATGGCATTCTCATCTCCTCTCTAGTCTACATCACTTATAGAGCTAGCAAGATCTTCATTGTATAATAGTCATTGAAAGGCAAACAAATGGAAACCTAGACTTGAAAAATCCATTGTTCTTGTAATACCACACTACTCCACAATACCACCCACAAATTAACTCTCTTACACTGACTTCTATTGAGTTGAACTTATGATATACAAACCATTTCATGATATTTCTTTGGATATAGGAAAATATGCTAAGAAATCTGTTGCAAATTGGAAAAGCTTTAATCCTTCAAACAAACCTATCTTCATTGAAAACTATCTAATCTTCAACCTATTGTAAATGATAAATCACCTATTCATGAGGCCCATCCTTCAGACACCATGAAACTCAATGAATGGGAATTACTCTCCCAATTGCACCCTAAAAGTGACATCCTCCTAAATGATCTTGACATGCTTGGCCTTCATGGTTTTGACAAGAACCATAATTAGACTCATACGACTATCCCATTAGATATAAAAGAAAAAGGCATACAATTCACTGATAATAATCTCCCATATTCATCAAACACATAAGCGTAACCTAGAAAAACCAGACTCATTATCCCTAATGCAAATAAAAAATCTCAACATTATTTCCAATCACTATGCAAAAAAGGATATTTTTCCTCCTTTAGGAATTATAATACAAGGAACTACTGGAACAGGAAAATCCTTCCTTCTAAACTGCATTAAAGAAATGATCACAACCCTTGATGGTTCAACTTCATAGATCATATTGCTTTCCCCTAGAGGAATTTCAACCTTCAACATTCAAGCATCAACAATCCATGCTTCCCTCCACCTTCCCATAAAGGATCTCATGCCCTCAGAAGGAAATTTTCATGCAAAATTCCAAGAATAACTTAAGAATATATGATACATATTAATCGATGAAATGAGCTTAATTGGGCCAAATATTTTTAACCACATTTCCAAACATCTTTGAGAGGAAATTACACAACAAATAATCACTCATTTTGGTGGTTGTTCGATTATATTAGTTGGCGACCTCAACCAACTCCTTCCCGTTAAAGGCATACCACTATATGCAAACTCCTCATATGGGAGTGCATTATGGCACACATTCAAAACATCCATTACACTAGACATTATATTTCATTAGCAAGGAAATAGCATCACCCAAATTAATCTCTGAAACATCTTCCAGAACATCATAAATACAAAGCCGACACTTGAATACTATAAACTAATCATGTCATGAATATATCACTTCTTGTATGAAGATGATATACATTCATTCAATGATTCCATGCATTTATTTTCAACCAATGCTAAAAAATTTCTACATAATAAACAAATCTTGAAATCCTTAAACATTATGGCCGCAAGATCCATTGAAAAACACAACAACACAAATTCCACCCTTTCTTTTGAAGACTACCAATTATATCCAATCATCATGCTATACATAGGCAAAAATGTGATGTTGGCCTCAAAACTTTATGTTTCAGTCAAACTTGTCAATGGTTCTCTTGGGCTGATTATATTCATCTTCTACAATGAAACAATTGCACCTCCAAAGCTTCCAACATTTTTCATTGTAACCTTTTCTAAAAGAATTGATCCTCCTTGGGATTAAATAAATGTTGAGATTTTGTGTATTTGGGGTACCATTAGTTGTGCTATAGGTCCCAAATTTTGAGGAAGGACTAGGGTTCACCTGATCTACAAGACCCAGAAATGGATTTGGGAAATTTCATCTGATTTAGGAGATATTAAATTAATTAATTATTTTAATGTATTTCCTAAGTTAAAACTTAGGAAAATAAAATAATTAAAGTGAATTTAATTAGACATGTGATGAAACTATCTTAAGTCACACAAATCAAGTTTTCTTTTAATCTTAGCCATTGATTAAAGATTTAATCTTGGCTGTTGATTTGTCAATGAGAAAATTATAAAGGAAAGGCTTGGGGTCATTTGTAAGACACACAGAGGCAGAGCACCTAAGCTAAGCTGAGATTCTAGGGTGGGGTTCCTAAGAATTCTTAGAAGTGTTTCAGTTGTAGAGAGGGGAATTTAGACCAAGGGGATGATCTGATCATGGGTTCTAGAGTACACAAGAAGCAGAGAAGAGATCAACAAGGACAACGTAGAGAAAGGTAGTAGTGGTAGCAGTAGAAGCATCAGCAGCAACAGAAAACAACAACAGATGGTAGCAGCAGCTGCAACAGTAGGAGCAGCAACATATGGCAACATCAGCAGCAGTAGTATCAACAGTGTCTTTCAGGGGCAGTGCTGGGGTTTCTAGGCGTAGATCTGCTTGAGTACTGTAAATCCCATTTGAGGGTGTGGATCAGTCAGTATTTTTGGTCTTAGATTAGCCAGGAATTGCAGATCTAGAGTTTTCTCTGTAGGGTTTTCCAGATCTACAACCCAGAATTGTGTATTCAGAAATATTCTTAATAATAGAGCCCTCCAGCAGCCAGAGACTAGTTTTCCCACCTTGGGTTATTCTGGGGACAGTTTGTCCAGAAATAACTGTGTCACTTTGTCTATGTGTGCATGTGCTTATTCTAGATCTGAATTGGTAGAGATCTGTTATGTGTTTTTCTTTGATGTTAACTTTAATTTATTCAATTGATAACTTGTATAAGTAGGAGAAGCTTAATCGGATTAACAAAAATATTTTATGCATAAGAATTAAGATTCAAAAATTTCTACAATAAATCCTACTCTCTTGTTCCCAAAATAAAAAGAAATGGGCGTACACAAATTACCCTCAAAATGGCTTGGGAATTAACTATACATAAATCCCTAGATATAACATTTCCAAAAACAATAATAGACTTTGGGAAGATTGAATTTCAAGGCCTTACATTCACAACAATATCAAGAGTCCCTTCACTACAAGAACTCTACATTTTCCTCACATTCACTTTTGATTATTACATCAAAATAAAAGACAACAAAAATGTTGCATGGAGAAAATATGCAGAATAAATCCCTTATTTAATGCCTCCACAAGAGGAGTTTCTCCAATTCCTACATTAACATCTCCAATAGGTTTCACATAATGAATAATATTTCTCTATTTTTATACCATATTTTATCTATCTATTAACAATTTTCACAGTCACTCATTATTAATGAATCGTTGCATATTTTACATTGTTATTATATTTATTTCCTACTTTCTTATGAAATTCTCTCTCTTTTAGAGCAGGACCTATGGACTCACACATATCAAATATATATAGTTACTACAATGAAATAGAAGTATAAGAAGTTGCATTGCACAACATACAAAAGAAAAATTTAACTGCGCTAAATACAGACATACGATTCTACCGCCTTTGACCAACTTTACAACTATTATTTAAGATCAAATATCTTCTCAAATGTATAATTCATATACATGAATGTGACAAAATGCGAGAAATTAAAGTTGTCTCAAAATTTAGAAAATGAGTGTGAAAACCCCTGATCCTCTTTTCAAAATATTGACAACATTCATTGATCATATCTTTAGTTTATTTTGTATTTACTAATTAGAAAAAATAGATGAAGAACCGTGTGAAAGGGTTCCTATCGAAATGTGTGTACAACATGCTCTAGCAATAGCCCTTTGTGTTGACTTTATAAACCACATTATAAGAGAGAATATTGTGACAATTACCATACACCACAAATGTATTTGTATTTGTATATGTTAAGCTTTATTTTTTTCGGTTTATTGAAATAGCTGAAACTAAAAATATATTTTTCCATGCTCTTCACCTAACTACAATATATGAAGACCTAATAAAAAGGTTGAACTTGGTCCTGCTGATAATGGGTGTTGATATGTTAGTTTGTTTAGTTATTTCTGTGATGGCTTGGAAAATTAAGAAGAATGGTATTATTATGGGGCTATGCAAAAAGAGGATGAAATCGATATGGATAAGGAAAACCAATACTCGAAAGGATTCATTTCCAATGTGTTTGAAAATAATAGAGATAATGTCAATGATATTCCTTCATTTCTTTGGGTTGCACTAAAAATCCATTTTATTTGATTGAAATTGTGTAGGAATTTACAAGGTAAGTTCCTTAGATCAAAAACCAAAGGTTATCGCTCACAAACAGATCACAAACCAGTACATCAGTATTTGACGTGCTTAAAACCCTCAAAGAGGGAAATAGTCCATGGCCTGAGCCAACGCGACGAATTCAGACAATTTATTATAAAGAAAGAAAATTTTCATAAGCTTCTCTCATAAACGGTCACCAGACAATGACCCTCCATGATATTTAAATATAGATCATGGACCAATTGGGTGTTAAGCCATGGATCAAGTGTCAGTAATACCGAGGAGAGAATTAACCGTTGGATCACTACATATCGTGAGCATCAAATTACAAGTTTAAAAGGTACATAGTAAAGAAACACACTTTACCTAACTCTATGCTAGGCCAAGTTATACTTAACTATTTCCTATGTGTCGGAATATCCTAACATCCCCCCTTAAGAACAACTTAGGATAGGATTGAAGGATTTAAAAAGGTGACACAACAGGAGAAGGCAGGAGGCATTAGAGCCTATCCCCCCTTAATGATCACTTTCCTGAACTCCAAGCATAGATCAAAGTTTGGTAAACTTCACTTTTGTGAGAGCCTTTATAAACGTATCAACAACTTGATCATTGGTTGAACAATAGTGCACTTCAAGAACACGATCATGAATAAGCTTTTTGATGAAGTGTATGTGCAACTCAATGTGTTTTGTGCGCTAATTTTGAATTGAATCTTTGCATAGCTGAATGGCACTCTGATTATCAAACCAAATTGTAGTTGGATGCTACTGATGAAGACCAAATTTGGAAAGAATATGATGAATCCACATGGCTTGTTGGCTTGAACAACACCATGATACTCTAGCTCTGGAGAAGAAAGAGAGATGCCACTTTGTTTCTTACAAGACCATGTAATAGGTCCTAAACCAAGAGTAACTACATAACATGTTGTAGACTTTCGATCATCAGGATCACCATCCCAATCAGAATCAGTGAAACCAATCAACAATGGAGATGCTCCTGCACTATAATGAATCCCGAACTGAATTGTAACTCGAATATATTGAAGTATTATTTTAGCTTCTTTCCATTTAATTTCATTAGGTTTGTGCATAACCCGAGCAACAAGACCAATGACAAAGGAAAGTTCAGGATTGGTATGGGTTAGATACAGAAGTTTTGCAACAAGTTGACAATATAAGGTAGCATAAAATTTAGGGGAAGTACAAGTGACTGAAAACTTGACTCCAGAATGAAAGGGAGAAGGGGATGGCTTAGAGTCTTCCATGTGAAAGTGGCGTAGAATATCACAGGCATACTTGGACTGAGAAAGGGTAATACCTTATTTGGATTGCAAGACTTGAAGACCAGGGAAATAATGAAAGTGTCCTAAGTCTTTCATTTCAAACTTATTTTTGAGGCTATACTTCACATGGTTTATATGGTTGGGATCACTACCAGTAAGGATAAGATCATCAACATAAAGAACAAGGATGATTAAGGACTTAACCACTTGGTGTATACATTGTTGTCGAAATGACATCTAGAAAAGCTATTATCTAAGAGAAAGCTATCCATTTTGGCATACAAAGGCTGAGTATCTTGTTTGAGGCCATAGAGAGACTTCTTAAGGTGACAAAAAAGGCTAAATTAATTTTGTGTAAAGCCAGTGGGTTGTTCCATGTAGATTTCTTCATGCAAGTCCCCATTTAAGAAGGCATATTTAACACCCATCTAACGGACTTCCCAACGTAGCAAGGGAAAGAACAAGGTGGATAGAATTCATTTTGGTAACAAGGGAGAAGGTTTCAGTATAGTGAATGCCTTCAACTTGTGAAAATCCTTTAGCAATAGGATGAGCTTTATGTTTGTCCAATTTTCCATCTATTCCAAAAAAAGTTTTGTAAACCCATTTGCATCTGACAAGTTTTCTTCCCTTTGGAAGAGGAACATGATCTGAAGTATAGTTGGCCAATAAGGAATGATATTCTTCATTCATATATGCATCCCAGTCTGGATGACCCGAAGCTTCTTCAAAGGTATATGGATCATGATTTTCTCGAACTTAATCCAACAAGGAAGAGGCCTTGTCGAATAGAGAACGTGTACAATGTTGATCTGTAGGGTCCTGTAAGAGAACCTATTACCTCCCGAGTAGAGAATACCAATTTTGGAGGTTGTGGATCTGAAGGAATATCCTAAGGAGGTGGAGGAGGATTTTCATCCTCGTTGTCATCATCTGAAGTAGAAGGAAATTTTTCAGAAGTATAAGAGATAAAGAGGTGGCACATATGGTGAATCAGGCTCGCAGGCCAAAGGTGACACACCGGCTAAACTAGGCTTGTAGGCTGATATATTTTCATCAAATTTTACATCTCTTCTAATGATTAATTTTTTTTTATTTGGGTTTAAGAAGTATATATCCTTTGATATATTCAGAATATCCGACAAAAAGTCATTTTTCACTCTTAGGTTCTAAGGCTTTATGTTTCTCATCAAGAATATGGGCCCAAGATTCACTTTCAAAAACACGAAAGTGCCTTACATCTGGTTTGATTGAGCTCTAGGATTCTTTTGGAGTGATATTCCTTAAATCCTTAGTAGGAGTGCGCTTTACTATGTAATTTTCACAGTTAATTGATTCTGCCCAAAAATTAAGATTTAGTGCTTTAGATTGAAGCATACAATTAGCCATTTCTTTTAGAGTGTTATTCTTCCTTTCAGATACACCATTTTGTTGTGGAGTATATGGAACAATATGTTGCAATTGAATGTCATGCTCAATGCAAAAGTTGATAAATTTGTTGTTAACATATTCTCCTCCATTGTCAGATCTTAACTTAAGAATGTGATGTCCATATTTTTTCTCAACAAAGGTCTTAAAGGCCAAGAACATGTTAAAAAATTCACTCTTGAGTTTTAAAAAGTATACCCAAGTGAATCTGGAAAAAACATGAATGAAAGTTAAGAATTATTTGTAGCCAGAGAAAGGAAGAACTAGAAGTGAACCACATAAATCACTGTGCGCAAGCTGCAAAGGGGCTGAAGCATGCCAAGAGGCACATTTTTCAGAACTATTTCGATGATGTTTCCTGAGTACACAACCAGAAAAAACACCATCTCATCAAGATACCATAGGAGGACATGCCACCACATTTTAATTTACTTAGATTTTGAAGAGAGTGATAATCTAAGTGACCAAATTGCTCATGCCAAAGTTTTCTCCATCATTATGCGCAACAAAAACGGATGGAAGACATGATGACCCAAGGTTGTCAAACTTATACAACATTGTGGAATCATTAGCAATGCTAGTAGCTAAAATATGTCTAGGATCTCTTAGTTCCTTAATTACAACATCATGAGGTGAGAATTCTACAATTTTCCCTTCACCTTAATGAGTTATATGATAAACAAATATAAGATTACGGGATAAGGGAGGAACACACAATACATCATTAAACTAACCATTATCTAGATGAATGGTTCCAAAACCTACAACACTAAGAGTGTTATATAGAATTGTGATCTATGGATAAATCAAATTCCCTAAGTGTGGTGTTTATCACTTAGAACAACAGAGGAAATAATAACTATTATTTTGTCTAAAACAAGAAGATATACAGAATGGAAAAGAGCCCACTTGTGATTCTTTCACTTCTTCTTCTCCTTCTGTCGTTGTTGCTGTCGCTCTCAATCCAACTCAAGTCGCTAAACGATTCCTTCAAATAGAAACAGAGAATAGAAAACAACATACAATATACAAGTATCTACTTATCTTACTCAAATCAAACCAATTAGATCTGAAATACATACATCATTCAAGAATACATTGCACAAGAAATAGAGACATATTTATGGGAAAATGAACAACAATATTTATTAAAAAGTAGGAGGAGAAGATTACAACCAATATGGATTTATTTTTCGTCAACCTGCTCCAACTTCATTCCAGCCTCATCACATCTAGCATTATCCCAATAGCATACCAGTACTTTCACTCTCTTATCAAATGAGAATCCAACAACATAAATTTGGACAAAATTATTCCTCCCTAGCACTAGGATGAGTGGTCAATTTATAGGGAAATTCATGGTACTTTCTCAATGAATGAATTTCTAATAATAGGAAAGACATGTTTCCAAGTTCAGAGGTGTTAGATGGACACTTGGATTCAAAGTTTGACACATATGGACTCTTCTAGAAGGCACTGGACATGTGGAGATTCACGGAACAATGATAATTCCACTCCCATGTGACCAACGCACCCTTGAGTGTTGGTAATTGCACTGCAATGCTCCCTTGTATGGAGGAATTGGTAGTGCAACGCAGTTAGTCCCTTGCAGATGAGAATTGGTGAGTTAGTGGATCATATAACATATACTTCAAACCTTGGAAATCTCACAATAGAAGCCATGAATGAATTTTTTTTCACTTAGGGAATATAGAAATTGAAATATAAGGGGATGATAGACCCTATTTCATTGGTCCTGGGGATGATGTCTAGTTTGAGCACGTCTTGGGGGATGATGCCCAAATTGACCTATAATAGCTGCCCCCTAAAGTATGGAGTCAAAATAATAATATTATTTGGATGAGATGTGTTAGTATGAATATTTCGTCGGAAAAAGACCACTTTAGCTATGCATAACAAATAGCCCTAACATCAATTATGGCTGCCAATATCTTTAAATCTGCCGTTAGTTGATCCAAATGAAGCTGCAAAAACCTAGATCTATGCATAAAAATACATTAAGCAGTAGAAATAAAATTTTTCTCCATGCACCCAATAGACAAGACAAGAACAATGTGTTTGAAAGAATTTTTTGTATTAAAGGGGCACCTGAGAGGAAAACAAGAAAGGTGTTTCCAATTCTCCTCAATGGGATGGGTTCTTGAAAGTCCTCAGCGTTTCAGATCTAAAATTTCTCTCTCTTGTTGGTGTAGAAAACCCAGACAAACATAGAACTCAAAGGGAGCTCACAAAACAAATGATGGAGAATGTGAAAATGATAATGGCTCAGAGTCAGACCAAGAGTATAGATCCAGAGTGATCTAAGGCAATGAAAGGTGGCAAATGAATGGGAAAACCCTTCTATTTATACCAAAATATTAGGGCAGTCTAGAACTTTGGTGCATGAATAAAATATTATTAATCAAATTCTAGAACCACCTTTTAGGAATATTTTATTATATTTGTTGGAGGGGAAAGGATTTTTGGCTTGGGTCAATTCCTTTATTTATATATAATAAATAAATAAATGATTTATTTATTATTTTAAGGAAATGGTGGAAATATAATTAAATAAATAATGATTTATTTAATTATTTATAAATGATTTAGTCAAATTTAACTAGGAATATTATTTAAATAAGGATTAAATAACTTATTCCTAGGAAATAATCAAATAAATAAGGATTTGTTTAATTGATTTCCTTGTTTTGGGTTAAATATGACCAGGAATAATAATTAAATTGATGTTTAACTAATTATTCTTTGAGGAAATATAAAAAAATATAGATTTGTTTATTATTTCCTTTTGGGGTTTCCTGTTTAGACCACAAACAACTTAATAAAGGTGTTTTACTAATTTATTTCACACAGTGAAAGCAATTTTACTTAGGGTAAAATTGGTCTTACATGGTGTACTTGGGTTCATCTAATGATAATAGGTTAGATGGCCAAAAAATGGTGTAACAAATTTTCCCCCAACGTACGAGTGTTAGGAGCAAATCATATGACCGAAGTACGTTGTAAGAACTCAATCACTAGACATCAAGAGGGATGTCAGAGAGAGAAATGTAAGGTAGTCTAATGTGCTAAAGGACTAGACCCTGAGGAGACGAGACTTACAGGTGCAAAAAGTCTCTAGTTTATGAGATGGTACCTATGCTAAAGGTGGTGGGGGAGGCATATCTATGCATGCCGAGACAAAGTACAAAAGAATAGTGTGTCTAGTAAACAAGGAACCAAACTATAAAGTACATGCTGGCATAAATACGAGCTAGAAAAATAAAATGATGAATCCCACATACATGCGGTGCTTGGGATAACAACCAAGACTTATACAATAATATCTGAGTATATGAGATACAAATGCAACCCAAATACCCCCTAAAACCGGGGAAGGGCTCGCAAAATCCAACTGATACATGCAAATCGAAAAGGCACTACAAGCGGCTAAGGCCGACATCATCAAATATAAGGAGCTACATCAAAGGCTGAAATGAAGAGGTCATCTACGCATGTGGGGGGCTACCTGCAGGGCCACCCCCCCATGAGGGTTGAGACATCTCACACACACCCGGGAATCACCAATAGCTGCTGCTGCATCACTGGACCATCAAGTATACAGATCACGATCATGCTGAAAGGAGCTAGAGCCAAGGTACACCACCCTCTAGACCTGTCTTCTGGAGTGAATGAGTTGATGTCGACAGAAGGAGGTCCGCCATAGGTGAGGCAATAAGGGATCCCCAACTAAGGCACGAGAGAAAATAGTGGAGCAACTAACAGACGGACACCAATGATGATGATGAAATGGGGGATATTGAGTAGCGGATGGACGACTTCCCTTGTTAGAGCATAAAGGGCATGAATGGCTTGGAAGCGACTGACACAATATCATGAGGGATAGGGGATAGTGGGACTGAAGGCCATAATGTGTGACACGAGAGAGGGACCACACAATGAAGGATGGAGGACTATAGCGGGATACAAAGGGACTCGAGATAGACTCCATGAATGCGATGATGACTCAACTCGGATGCTCTAAACAAGGGCAACTCAATGGTGCTTCCGCACAGTAAAGGTCCAATGGGGGACCATAAAAACATGAGTACAATAGGGTATCTCATGACAAAAATCAACACGAACAAGGACAAGTAAGGAGGCAAAGTGGTGCCTCAAGTACAAGTGTTGTAAGTGAGGAAATTTTATTTGGAGGAGAGGTGAATAGACCCTTCGTGGACAAAATGTGTCCTCGTGAACTATCAAAACATGAAAAACTAACAGATACACATTTGAGTGCTCGGGGAGAGCTTTCCAACGGTGTAGACGGTGTGTCAAACAGGGCTACGGTTTGGTCGCAGCGGGCGAAAGAAAAAGAAGGGGTTTCTCTTCTAATAAGGAATTTTCCCTCCAAATACATTCATTTACTTGTGTAATTGTGGTGAATGTGGAGAGGAGAGAAGGCCCTAAATCTTGCGGCGAGCATAGCGGACAAACCGACCGTTGGAATCGAGATCCGTCAGTTGCCGGTAAGAGGCCTAATCCTACTCTTTGTTTTTGATGCATTAAAAGTTCAGATTAGGATCCCAAATCTTAGGAACAACCCCTACCCCATATTTACAGTTGAGTCGCACTTTTTGGGGAAAAAACTGCGACCTCGGAAGCAAGTTTGGGCCTGAAAAGTGCGACCTGTCCCAGGATTTGGCCAAAAAGTGTGACCTGTCAGAGGGAGGTGATTTTAGTGCTGTTGTGGGCTGAGATTCAGGTTTTTGTGTAATTGAATGTAGGTTTTACTATCTGTAGACTGACAAAGATGGTGGTATTGTGCAGATATGGCAGATATACGGATCAAGTGGAGAGAGAGATACCTGGGTACATTATGGTTAGAAATCCAAGCGGATTAGGCTATCCATCATGCATTGGCCAGGTTTGGGGTTCTGAAATTTGTGGAGAACCCTCTGATGAGAGTAGGGGAGCCCTTGTTGGCCTAGATTGTCAGTTATTAGGATCCAGATCATGAGGTATTTATAGTGCAGGGGCACAGGATTGAGTTGACAGTCTAGGATCTGTATTTCTTGACTGGTCTCCCACCATTAGGGATGGTGGGAAATACACAGCTAATGTTACCGCAGGGGCGTAACATCATGGAGTTTGTAGAGCAACATTGTCGACCAGGTGTCCGAGTCAAAGGGACTCGGATATCGATTGGGGATCTAGAGAGGTTGGTGACCCGTGCAGTGGCAGATGATGATTGTAGAAAGTGTGTTGAGTGGGACCTACTATAGGTGGGCCCAGATGATTTTGGTGTCATTGAAACGACAGCTGTCGCTTTGTAAGCGGCAAATGAACCATGATTGTGCTTATGGGACTATGTTGTGCTCCTTATTTTTTGAGAAAATCCCGACCTTGCGACCTCATGTACAGCTACTTGATGGGGGTCCAAGAGAACCCAGGATGCGTCGGTGGGGGTGACTACTGTGCAAAGGAGGAGGAGGGGCGGTCGGACGAGTGTTCTGACCAGAGTTCTTTGCCCATTGGGATCAGATGCCATTGTACATAGACGATTATCCCTATAGTGGGATGAGTTATTGGGGAGATCCGGACTTCCCGCTTCCGCCTGATCGAGTATGGGGGCCTGATGGTAAGTGACAAGTAACTAAGATGTTATGTGCATGCTAAAGTTTGTGAATAGTATTTATGGTACTTATCCTCATACTTTTGGTATGCACATATAGCTCCGGTGAAACCGGCCGGATATATGGGATGACCTGCAGCAGCAGGAACTACAGGTGCTAGTGGATCGAGAACGACACAGAACAAGGATATGACCGCTCTGTTGGAGGAAATTCGTCGTAGATGTGAGGGGTTGCTGACCGGTGTTTCGGAGCGAGGATGGTAGGACTTAGATGACTAGTACATAGAGCTATGTATTGGGCTACCCTCGGAATGGCGAGGTATCATGCAGCGCATGGTGATGGCTGGTCAGACTATGCGTGATCTACGAGCTGTGGGAGTATAGACATTGGCTCGGGATCCTCCAAAGAGTGATTAGATGTAGGGCAGGTGGTGCCCCCCAGTGTGTATGTAGGGGCAAGTGGTGCCCCCCAGTTTTTGAGTTTTGTTTTTTTGTAACATGCTATGGGCATGTCATATGTTTCAGAGTAGATGGACTCTAAAACCATGTTATATGATATATATTATGCATATGCATTGTGTTGATGCTTTGAAATGTTATTGTGTTGTGTGTGATAAATGCCAGTCTAGAACATGGTTTGCAATTCTATCTACGTAGTGATTTTGACTTCTAGGTACATGGTTGAAAGTAATGAATCTAAACTCACGTATCAAAATTTTCACTTGTAAATATCATCTAAACAGGATAGGGTTTTGCACACGATATACACCATTGAGTTGTAAGACAAGAAGCAGAGAATCTAAACGAACGTGCAGATGGAGGATGCGATGAGAGAGGGAATCGGCTAAGAGGCCACGTACTGCATCATATTCGGCCTGATTATGGGTGGCATTACCAACACAGACCCCATTAGAAAGAACGAGGTTATGCAAGGGGGTAAATATGGCCCAAGCTGTCGAGGCTAGATTCCGGGAATAGTGACTTTCCCCATCGGCATAGCCAATATAATGTGTGGACGAGAGGTCCAGCGGAATAGTGTCACAAGACAAGAACTGGGAGGAGGGAGAATAATGATGGCAACGTGAGTGTAGGGTAGACATCAAACAAAAACTATGGGAGTTAGTAGTCTGGGTAGGATGGCTATGACTCATAGATCGACTAGAGGGTGATGTATGAGGGCTATGGGAGGAAAAACTGGAGCTCATGCTGTGGAGGACATCATAGATACAGATGGTATCATACTAGTTATGGGTGGGAAGGAAAAGGTCGAGGAAAGAACATGACGCTACAAGGCTACCTAGATCATCAGCATGGGAAGAAAGGCTCACATACGGTTTGTCACGGGGGATGATAAAAGAACAAGTAAAAAGATGGTCAAAGGATGTAGAGCCCAAGAATGTTGCGAAAGGGGAATCAAGAAAAACATATGGAGTGGATTCAGAGGGAATGTACTCCAGGGGTCGTACTGATGATGATAGGTATAGAAGGGGGGCAGCAGGTTCCGAAATCTCAACATCGGGGGGAGGAATGTCAATGGTAGCAGGGGGATCCTCGAGTTGGCCTGACGCATATTGCGCGAGGATAGGAGAGGCGGATTGATTTTGTTCAACCTCGTACTCGCGAATGACCTCTAAAGAGGCTCGGTAATGCGTGAGGTGAGGAAAATGGTGAGAATAATGGCCATGGACACCACACAGAGCACAGGTTTTGTTGGTGCAAAGAGACTTTGGGTTCTTGGCTGCGGACGAGGAAGAAACAGAGGATTCAGGGACCGTAGATTCAAGGAACACGACTTTAACCATGGGTTGGATACAGGGCAACTCGGGACAAGTATGGGTGGCATGACCGACACCATCACACAAGGCACAAGGCTTGGCGGGTGGAGGAGGGGTGGGGTCGGGCAAGGTGGCCTTGTATTTGGGTGCCCCCTTGCGAGTTTTTCTTTTCTTACTCGTAGCTGTCATAGCATGAGGATGGTATTGTTTAGGTGTTGGGGGCATTGTAACGATGGAAGAAACGAAGGGAATCGGTTAAACCGGTGTCAAAGCAAGGTATGGTTTGGGGTGACCTGGTGGGGTTTCAACTGGAGGCTGAAGATACCAGATGGGTATTCCCAGGGTCAAATTAGGGAGGGAAAGGGTTGCTATGATGCGAACCGAATAGACTCCTGGAGGGGGAGCAAGGAAAGGTATTTGACCAGCGGGATAATGGCCAGGAGGGGCAGCTCCCAGATTGTTGAGACCTGGGAGAACTGACCCAGGAGGGTATAGAGCCTCAGGTGTAATAGCTGGATGAGAACGTCTAGAAGGAAGAGGTTCGACCAGCTGAGGTGAAGGGCTAGGAGTGGGTTGTGGTGGGCGAGGTTGAGGTTGCTGAATAGCCGAAGCAGGTTGCTTAAGGTAAACTCGAGACGATTGCATCATGCAAACATTTTCCAAGCTGCGATCAGAGACAGGAGGAGGGGGAAGACCCAGGAAGGTTCCAAGCAAGGATGAGTCTTTGAAGACACCGGGGGAAACACTGGTCAAAGAATCAATGGTTTGCTTATTGGCTACAGAAGAGATGGTCGATTCAGGGGAAGTCTGAGATTTAGGCTCATGATACGTCAACTGGTCAATGGTGACTATATTTCCATTGTGAGGGAAAAACATCTTGCGGTGGACCGCGGATGGGACAACAGACATGGCATAGGTGTAGCTACGCCCCAAAATAATGTTATAGTAAAGATGGGCGTCAATGAATTCAACGTCAATGCAAATAGTCTTGACCGCAAGGGTGATAGGACAATTACGGAATAGGCTAATGGGCTGGGAGGCATGGCCATCCCATGCATGAAGGGTGATTGTGGAAGGGGCCAACTCAGGAGATCTGAGTTGTTTCCAAACCGAAGCAGACATCACACATGTAGATGCCCCCTCATCAATAATACACTGAGCGACATTGGCATTTTGGATTTTGACTGGGATTTGGAAAGCAATAGAAGCAGGAAGGGGGGGATGGTCTGACTGACGGGCATAAAAAACAATGAATTGGTCATAAGCAGGATCTACAACACCCATGGAAGATATTAGAGCCTTCTTTTGAGAAGGACACGACTGGAGGAGTTCTAGTGTTGAAATGGCAGCAGGAGATTGTGTCAGATCATCTACTATGCTATATGAATGGGCAGCTCGACCAAAGGCAGCATTTCGGCGTAATGGGCCCTTAGGAATTTTGGTATGAACCTCAGCTTTGGGCAGAGGGATCTGCAAGGGAACATTGGGTGTCGACAGAGGCTCTGTAGGACCTCAAGATGGGGACTGGGGGATAGACGGAACGGGAGGCGTGGAGTACTGACAAGACCGAGTTTGAAGGTTAAGGTCGACAGTGAGAGGTTGGTCAGAAGTCATTATGAGAATCTGGTAGTCAGAGGAACAAGAAGGGGAAGGTTGAGTGGTTACCAGGGCATGAGGTGGTTGAGTAGCCATGAATCCTTGTTGAGGGAAAGGATCGGTAAACACGGCGGGTTGAGAAGTAGCCGCATTGGGAGGAACAGTAGGGGAGGAATTTTGTCCCCGCAATGTAGCTTGAGACTCCCACATCTGTCGCATCTGTGGTAATATCGGACAATCGTGAGTGTAATGACCATAAACACCGCAACACGAACAAGGCTTATTGGTGTGAAGAGGCCTGTCCGGCTTGGGATGAGAGCCCTGTGGCTAGTTAGTAGTGTTAGAATCAATACTTGGAGGATTGGATCCATGATTACCGAAGCTTGAGATGGATTTGATTTCCTTTCCTCTTTCTTTGAGAAGGAAAAGTTAATCGTCCTTACTCTTTGCACAAATACTTGCCTAAGGGAGTAGTAGTTGTTGTTGCGGCGGGGGTGCCAGAGCAGGGAGTGGGAGGTCCAAATGCTAGAGGAGTTGGGACACCAGGCTGTGGGTAAGGATAAGGGTTAGGATGGGAAACATTGAGGTAAGCAAGAGTGTGGGCAAAAGGAGGAGGCATGTTTCTATCCTGGATGCTTTATAGATAGAGGGAAAAGTCTTTGGAGGTGTTGGCCCCTCATAGAAACACTCTAACCATAGGAGGTTGACATATAGGTATGTGAAAGAGCTCCAACGATACCGTCGACAGGCTGAGATGCCCCAGGGGTGTTAACGCCACCGGGTCTGGGGAGGTCAGGAAGGACGGTATAAACATAACCAGATTGAGCATAAATGAGGTCATATTTTAAGGCTACTTGGAGGGCGGCTTCTTCGGTTTGAGGGAACTGGGATGCGACATCTTTGCCGATGGCAGGTAAGAGAGAGCGAAGGAACCGGTCCATATAGACCCGATCTTCAAAGGTGGGAGCTCGACATAAGCTCCTTCTTTTATGCCATTCCTGGACATGAGCAGAACGACGGGTTGACGATGATTGACAGAAAGAGGTCAAGAGTTCGGTACCGGTGTCGTATCAGAGAGGGAGATGGAAATAAGATAAGAAGGCTTGGGCAATTGTCGCAAAGGTGGTATGGGAAGAGGCAGTTTGATCAACATACCATTTAGAAGCTTTGCCGATGAGCGTGCGTTGGAACAATCTAAGATGGATGGAATCATCAGTAATGGAATTGGATGAACACCACATGTGGAAATATCAGATATGGTTGGAGGGATCTTCACTAGCAAGGCCTTCGAACTTGGAAATGTCAGAGGGGAGCTTGGTTGGCATAGTAGGCCAACTACCATCGTGGTGGATAGGATCATTGATCAACTGATTGAAATAGGGGAGATTAAGATCGACCATATAAGGGAGCAAAGGGACAGTCGAGGTAGTTCCCATAGTGGTTCCACTGGAAACGAACCCAGCAGTAGAACTGGGGTTGCTTCTAGCGCTACGCCCTAAAATAGACATGGTGAAGGTAACATGGGGAGAACCAGGAGTAGGGGGAGAACCCGAACAATTAGAAGAAAATTCAGAGTGCGGACTCAGGGGAGGACTTACTCGACAAAAATGGGAAGGGTAATTCGACCAACCGAGCGAGGGTGGAGGCGAGAAGTAAGCGAGAGGATAAGAATGCCTTGGAGGCGCAATGATGACAGGAAGAAGAAAAACCGACAAAGGAAAGGAGGTGCAAAATCAAGGGAGGTCAATGTCGAAACAAGGGTAGAGAGGTGCAGTGTCAATTGATTTTAAAGTCTTTGCCAGGAGGTGTTAACCAGGCTCTTCTTCACTTAGGGTCAGTGTGTGGCGTGTATTAATTTTAATTTTTAAACCCAGACGTTTTGAGAGTAAAAGAAAAAGTGTGTTGCGTAACTGAAAATAAATCTGCAGAGAACAATAAATAAGACTGAAATAATAGGAAATTAACAACTAACAATGCATTGATCTAACCCAAGAAGGCAGGTCTCTCAAAACTAGTCTAAAAGAGGGAAGAGATCTAATCAAAACACATTAAAAAGAGGCCAATAGATCTAAGGTTGGGAGGGACAGGGATCTAAAGGAGAAATCTGCTGAAAAGAGGTGTAGAAAAACAACAAAGAGGCAGAGGCAAGGTTGTTGCAACAAAGGGGAAAATCAGCTAAATGTAGAAGGGACAAGGAGGTGACCCTAGAGGTAAACCCAAACAAAACTATATGAGGTGATTTGAAAGGGAGAAGAGCTAATCTAGAGGGATTTGAAAATGAGTTATCATATCTGAAAAGAAAAAGGCTGAAACTCTGAAAATTCAGACGTCTGAAACAGCTAAAACTCTTCCAAAAAAAGTGGATGGGACTAAAGCCCTAGGGTGAGGTTCCCACTTAGTTGAGTAAAACAGATAAAAAACAGGTCTAAACGGGCGGAGACAAAGGCTGGAAAACCCTGACAGAATCTTCAGACAAACCCAGAAAAATTGCTGGAAAAGTGCAGAAAAAAGTGCAGGTCACAGGTTCTGACCTGTTTTCAGTCCAGGTCGAAGTTTTGGGGCAGAAAAGTGCGCCCTCTAGTCTAGGTCGCAGGCTTTGAGCCAATAAGTGCAACCTGTAGATCCGGGTCTCTCAGCGGCAGATTTCAGAAAAAGTTGTCGTCTCAGCTGCGACTGATGTCTGTCACCTGCGCAATAGGGCCAAAAACACATGGAAGTTAAAAATTTTAATGTTTGAGGGTTTTAGAGGTGAAAAGAACCATAAAAATAGGAAAAAAAAAACTAAAGAGAAACCCTAGGGTCTGAAATAGCTGGATATGCAGGAGTATATAAAATGACAGCGGTCGCAAAATAAAACCCGTGTGGAGTCGCCAATTGTTAGTATGAATCTTTCGTCGGAAAAATACCACTTTAGCTACGCATAACAAATAGCCATAACATCAATTATGGCTACCAATATCTTTAAATCTGTAGTTAGTTGATCCAAATAAAGTTGCACAAATCCAGATCTATGCATAAAAGACATTAAGCAGTAAAAATGAAATGTTGCTCCATGCATCCAATAGATAAGACAAGAACCATATATTTGAAAGAATTTTTATATTAAAGGGGCACCTGAGAGGAAAACAAGAGGTGTTTCCAATTCTCCCCTCGATGGGATGGGTTCTTGAAAGTCCTCATCATTTTCGAGATCTAAAAATTTCTCTCTGCGTGTTGGTGTAGAAAACCACGACAAACATAGAAACTCAAAGGGGCTCACAAAAATGTTGGAGAATGTGATGATAATGGCTCAAAGTCGGACCAAGAGTATAGATCTAGAGTGATCTAATGCAAATGAAAGGTGAAAAATGAATGGGAAAACCCTTCTATTTATAACAAAATATTAGGGTGGTCTACAACTTGGTGCATGAATAAAATATTATTAACCAAATTCTAGAACCACCTTTGAGGAATATTTTATTATATTTGTTGGAGGGGAAAGGATTTTTGACTTGGGTCAATTCCTTTATTTATAAATAATAAATAAATAAATGCTTTATTTATTATTTTAAGGAAATGGTGGAAGTATAATTAAATAAATAATGATTTATTTAATTATTTATAAATGATTTAGTCAAATTTAACTAGGAATATTATTTAAATAAGGATTAAATAACTTATTCCTCGAAAATAATAAGATAAATAATAATTTATCTAATTAATTTTCCTGTTTTGGGTTAAATATGACCAGGAATATTAATTAAACTGTTGTTCAACTAATTATTCTTTGAGGAAAATCAAACAAATGTGGATTTATTTAATATTTCCTCATGGGGTTACCTTTTTAGACCATAAACAACTTAATAAAGGTGGTTTACTAAATTATTTTTCATAGTGAAAGCAATTTTACTTAGGGTAAAATTGGTCTTACATGGTTTACTTGGGTTCATCTAATGATAATAGGTTAGATGACCAAAAAATGGTGTAACAAGATGGTTTACGATGTGATGAGTAGGAACTTAAGTGGATGGTGACCTACATCAATCTTGCAATAAATTACATCATGATATATTTCATATTGATCACGAATTGCTGAGGGAGGCATTCCCATGCTCAGCACATAAACTATCTAATAACATGTACATAATTAAGAAATTCTTCTAGATTGGAATGTTTCCCAATATAGACATGCCTACAAATAACAGGCCCATTTAGGGATGACAATATATGTAAAGACATCATCGAGATGGTGTATGCAACAATCACGGAAATCACTTAGCTGGATGGATGAAACTAGATACGGGGTCTTCTTATCTTGTTCACTCGTCGAGTTAGGTACAAGTCTAACCATGTGAATATATGATTTGAAGTTGAACATGGTAAGACATCGTTTGATTAGTTATGATGTTGGTTATTCAACAATCAGAAAACCACCATTGATGTTAATGACTCTCAAATTTCTGGGCTACAATTGGTAAGGTGTGAATAGATGATTTGATGTCAAAATGCCAAAAAATCTTTGATCGAAAGGTCAAGAAAGTGAGAAACACCTTCGATGATGCTAAACCTCGGGGAGTAAGGAAGATGTTTCTAAGTAACCTTCCTGGATGATGAGTTGATGTGAGTAGGAAGCAACTGTCATGAAGCGGGAGTAATGATTTAGGAGACAAAATGTGACTTGATATAGCAATGTTCATGGATGACTGTCATGAAAATGAAGGTTTATGAGTATTGCAGAGGGATGAGGATTTACTGGATGACTTATCTTGAACATATCAACGACACTAAGATGAGTTGGCAGCATTGACCCAAAACCAAAGTGAAGGTATGATGAACCCTCAAGAATATTACCAACCGAAAAGTCACGATGATGGAGTGAAAGTGTGATGTTCAAGAGCGACCTGCTACCATAAAGTGTTCTGTTCTTTTTCCCAAATTTTCCCCGGTCATTTTTCGACTAGTACCTCTTTATTTTTTAAAAAGCTTGAGGAGGGTAACATATGCTTGATCTATAATTCAACCCTTCGGGAAAATCCATCGCTATTTAATAATTTAACAAGTCTAGTGATAAATGAAACTTGATTCTTGCCATGATCGACAAGTATGTCGCTATTTTATGTTTTAACGAGCCTAACGACAGTGACATCCCGGTCCTTTTTCATATTTAGAGAGTTTGAAAAAGAGGACAAAAGAAGACTCCATGAGTCCTTTTTCGTAAATTTGTCACTCAGGTCCGAAAAAGTATAAAATGATACCTGAGAAAACCTCTTAGCCATGTTCGACTAAGGTTTTCCTTTTTCGTAAGTAATCTATCTCAGTCTGAAAAAGGGTTAAACTTGTACTAAGTAGATTTCATTTCATTTACTTTTACGAGCTTGAAAAGACAAGTGCTCGACAATATTTTCACATTATCGGACTCTGAAAAGAGCTAAAAGAAGACTCTAGTGGTTCCTTTTTCGTCGTTATCGAAGCTCGAAAAAGAGATAAAAGTGTGCTTCAAGTCCTTTTTCAGTTTTATCGAAGCTCGAAAAATAAGGATAAAAGTATGCTTTGCGGTAAAATCATTCTTGGATAAGTGTGCACGACTAATCTATTGTATCAACTGTAAAACTTGTCCAGAAAACAATCAAACAGATTAAAAATACCTGTTTTTTAGCATAAACGAATAAAAACCATTGTCACAGCATTAAATATGTTATAAATAATAAAATTTACCGATTAAAATAGTTTTTACCATTTGAAACATAGGAGCTCTGAACCATTTTTTGCCCCCGAATTTCAATAGTTGATTGCGACAGATTCTGTGGACGATTTTCCTTGCCGTTCGATCCAGGTTGGAGATATGAACCTTCTCTTTCTTTTAGTATCATTTTCATTGCATTTCATGGTAAAATTTTGTGGTTTTGAGCCCCTTAGGCTAAATCTACTACGCTCAGAGGGAAACACACCCTTGAATGTCAAAAGGTGCATTGCAGTGCACTGAAATTGAAGGAAAAATGCACTGCAACGCTTTGTTCCTTGACCTCGGGTGCACTGGGAACAATTTACATTTTTGTTTTTTGCTGTGTCCCCAAAATTTCCCAAGTTTTTTGCATGAAATGAATCCTAATGAAGCTTACGATTTTATTTTAGGTATTCATCAGATCAAAATGACGATTACATGGAGGGAAAGAGAACATGAAGAACATAACATGTTTTCCCTAAACGGTCCAGGTGTTTAGTCAATTTAGTGTCCTGAATTGTTAACATAAATTATTGACCAGGGCTAGTAAACTGATGAAGTGTAATGCACTATATGTGCCTAAGTATCCCTTTTTCCTACTTCGTTGTTTTGAGGTTTTGTTGATGTTTTTGGGAGTTTTTATATCTTGATTCCTAGCATTCTATGAAAAATATGAATTTAATCTATTTTTAAAAAGGAAGGAAAGAAAATGTTTATCAAATGAATTAAAACAGAGTTTTATTCACAAGTTTTTGTAGTGTATTTTCTAATGGTAAAAACTAGAAATTCTAATCCATGGATATTGCAACTTAATTGAGAATTCAAGAAATGAAAAAAACTAGTAACTCAAACATTACAACTAAATCCAATTCATATAATTGAGGTTTATTGGAAGAGCTTTTGAAAAATAATAAGTGTAGTCTATGAGGATCTCCTATAACATGAAATGAAATACTTAAACAATAAATCAAACCTTACAACTGAATCCAATTCATATAATTGAGATTTATTGGAAGAGCTTTAGAAAAGGATTAAGTGTAGTGTATGAGGATGTTCTTTAACATGAAATGAAATACTAAAACAATAACTCAAACCTTACAACTGAATCCAATTCATATAATTGAGATTTATTGGAAGAGCTTTAGAAAAGTATTAAGTGTAGTGTATGAGGATCTCCTAGACAATTACTGTATCTATAAGTCACTAACCATTTCAATTTAAGATTTATATGGTCTTTACTTGGTCGAGCACGGTAATTGTTTAACCATAAAAGACAAGATATGAAACCTGAGAAACTATTGCACCTATGAGTCACTATCCATTCATTTAACAGACTTTACTCAGTTGGATACAACAATTGCAATTTATGAAATCAGTAAATAAAATACAGACAAATGCTAAACAGAAACTAGAATGAACTTATCTAGAAAATGCATGCAACCTCCTCGAATAGCAGGGGATCTCTGCTATCAATTCGGTACAATCCTTTAGCTCCTTAAAATTGTAATCAGAACAGCATCAATGCTAATCTCCTTTTTATTAAAACAGTGCCTGAAAAATAGAGTATTACTGTGATTCTGAATGAGTTATTAACCGTCCTTTCTTGGTTCTACAGAGCTTAATTTATATGCAAATTCATAACTAATGTTTGAGAAAAAATAGGTACAGGTGTATTCTTTTAATCATAATTGAATTGAGACTCTTTTGAGACTTGTGATTTGCTACAACGCAAATCAGGAGTCCTAATTCCTATAGAAGACTATCTCTTTGACTCTCTCTTTGACCATTGGATCATACACCTCCAATTGTCGATTCAGTCCTTGTGGATAGGAAGGAATCATGTAGGGAAGATGTGGGAACTACCCATGTGCGCCTTTTCTCCAATTGACACTTTCATCATACTTAAACACAAAAACAGCTGCGGAATGCTTGACTAGCTACAGAATTCCTGTATTCTATGGCTAACTGCTGAAAAATTATTAAGACAGCAAAAATCATGAAAATACAACATTTTAATCATTTGTATGTAACCTTTAAGCAATATTAATAATTCTTCATTGATTTTTAGGCTTATGAAGTGATAAAGAAATGATGAAATTAAGTGAAGGTTTGCAATAGGAAGATAATTTTAGGGCTCAACATACCCCCACTGCAAAACTCTTGCATGTCCTCATGCAATTTGCATCCGAACTTTATTCCATGTGCTTTGAAACCTCTGCTAGAACATCCAGCCTTATCTTTCTGCTTCTTTTGGTGGTTAGTGTTACTCTGGGTTTTCTCATGAATAATTTGAACTTGAGATTTATGAGGGCCCTATTCAATTTCTTATTTCTCCTCTTTAACTTTCTGTTTTCTTTATGTAGTGTACCCAATTGCAGAGTGAGAGTATCATTCATAGCATTCTTCAATTTAATTTTTTCTCTCAAGATTTCATTCTCATTTTTTATATCTCCGTTCAGTATCTCCAATTCATATTTATCTTTTCTTAAAGTTTCTATTGGAGGTTATTGTGGACTGAGGGATCTTCCTTGATTTTCTGAGGCCTTTATTTCCAAAGATTCCACATAATCATAGATTTTTTGTTGAACTGGTTCTATATCAGGATTTCTTCTATGAGGGTCTTCTTCAAGCTGATGTAAAGGAGATCTATCAACTGGTGTTTGAACTGGAGTTTCTTTATCTTCAATATTTATAATTTTTGTGTTCTTGACCAATGTATTTTTCATTATTCCTTTGAGTCTAGAACTTCTCCTTAACTTGGGTGGATTTTCATTTCCTTTATCAGTATATTTTCTTTTTTTCTTCTCTTTTCTCTTAACCCTAACCTGTTTCCTAATTTTTGCCAACTTTTCAGAAATAAATTCTTCACTCTCTTCTTGTGATGATGTATCATGTTTATTTTCAACAACCTTATCAATTTTTCTTCTCTTACTTCTCCTAACAATTTCTTCTTTAGATGATGTCTCCTCTAACTCTTGAAAATGATTTCTTAACAGAAACTCTTCCCAGTTATCTCCTATTTTCTTCAAATGGAATTCAATCAGAACTTTAACTAAACCATGGTGGTGTAAAGTAGTCTCTGGAAACTGTACTCTTTTCTGAACATTGGAAGACATTCTTTTCAAGCTATTAAGCAATAATAAAGATAGATTTATTTCTATATCATTTAAGAAATTCATCAACATCCTAATATGATAAACATACATTGTACCAAATCTACCTTCACATGTTATAAATTTTTGCAAAATTAATAACATGTTTCTCAATTTACTTTTTAAAGTTGTTCTTGGAATTCCTTTTCTAAACACTGTAATGTCCATACCTGGGTTCTTTAGCATTTGTTTCCAAGACTCATTATAAAACTCCTTATTCTTGAACCAGCATTCTCCTTGTCTTGGAAATTTTGTGGCTTCAGCTACAAATGACTCTGTTATGGTAAACTTAATGTCTCCAATTTCTACTTCTGATCCATCAAATGATCTAGAAAATGATTTTGTAATTTTTTTATGGAACCCATTGAATTTTTCTATAAAACTCAACCACCCAAATTGCTGTAATAGCACTTTAACTTGTGGGTATCCTTCTAAGTATTTGACCCCAATTGGTTTTGTTCTCATAATTGACCCCATTTATTCTTTGTACAGATCACTTCCTTTCCTAAGCTGTAGGGTCTAATGCTCTATTTCTGATGCTGTGTTTGAAGAAAGAGTAGTTGCTGAAGGATGTCTCACCCTTAAAATGTCTCTTTGTTCTTGCAGATAAACGGACTGCAGAACGTAATGGAAGTGTGTGAATGAAGTGGTGAATGAACAAGATGATGGGAAAATGATAAAATAATGTTTAGGGTTTGATATAGAATGAAATAGCTGTGAATATATTTATGATGATCTTCTGAATCATAACTAAATGATACGATCTTTTAAAGACGTGACTTGATAGGTCACATCTAAGATTCTGACCGTTATTCATTTAATTAATGATGAACCGTTATGGAGCATAGGGTAAGGGATATGGTCGAGGTGTTTTATTATGAAATAAAATCAATTTGAATGATAGATTTACTTAGGAGACATATGATTAAGAATATTGTATCTTTTTCATGTTCTTATATTTTTTCTATCAAAATAACTTTGTACAATTTACCTCAGACCTTTTGATTTTGCTTCTTGTTGTGTTTGTCCTTCATTTGTGGAATGTTGATCTTCTAAGCTCCATAGTCTCCTTTGATTATTATCCTTTGTTTTATTGAAGTAGACTACAGAGTCGAACTGGCTGTAGAACAAAATTGGCTACATAACAGATAGCTGTAGAATGTGCCTGTTAGAAGATTATGAAATATGGATATGGAATGGAATGAGATGGAACATGAATGTGGAATGGAATGTAATGGACGAATGAAATGAAATGAAATGAAATGTAAGTATGGAATGGAATGAAGTATGAATGAGGAAAAAAATGAACCTGGAACTTGTGATTTTGTGAATACTTGGTTGTAAAAAAAAGAAAATTTGAAAGTATAGGGTGTTAGAGAAAATTCTGATTTTCACCCTGTACTTTCCACATAAACATGCCAATCACTGAGTGGTTTTCATATTTATACCTTTATTATTATTATTTATTTATTTATTTATTTATTTTTTAAGTTGTTGAAGAAAATACAAACTAATTTAGTGAAGAAGAAGGATTCTTCTTCACTAACTTCATATCAATGTTCTCTTGGAATTTTCTGACAAATTCTTCTCTTGAAAGTGGTTTATGATACAATTTTAGCCCGTGTCCATTTACAAGAAATGATACCTTTCCTTCATCTATTGTTCTGATCTTTATTGCTCCATTTTAAAATATTTTCTCAATTTCATATGGTCAAGCCAATGGGTTTGAAATTTACCTGGAAAATCCTTGAATTTTGAGTCAAACAAGAGTGCCCAGTCACCTTATTTAAATTTATTTTCTTTGATATATTTATCATGCCATATAGCCCTTTGTTGTTGGACTATGCTTTCTCTTTGGACTACATCTTGTCTGATCTCATCCAATTCATTAATTTTCTCTAGCTTGTGCTTCTGTGCTTCAGTCAAATCAAGTCCTAGTTGGACTACCATCTTGAAAGTTTGGAGCTGAAACTCTATGGGAAACAAGACTTGTTTTCCATAAACAAGTTCATAATGAGTGTGCCATGTTGTGTTTCTCCATGTAGTTCTGTAGGCCCATAAGGCTTCAGGAATCCCTTTTGCCCAATCTCTTCTATGTAAATGAATAGTCTTTGTAAGAATCCCTTCAATCACCTTATTGGTAGATTCTGCTTGGCCATTTTCTTGTGGATGGTAGGGAGTAGATTTCCTGTGCCTGATTTTGTAATTTTCTACCATTTTCTCCACCAAATTTGATGTGAATTGAGCTCCTTGATCTGTGAAAATTTCTCTTGGGACACCAAAATGAGTAAAAATACCCTCAAAAATAAAATTAACTACAGATGCTTCATTAGCATAAGGTAATGCCTTGGCTTCTACCCATTTAGTGACATAATCAGTGCAAACTAATATATGCTTCTTTTGTTTTGACGGAGGATTAATAGGTCCTATAAAATATAAATCCCATTTCTCAAAAGGTTCAATATGTACCTGAGGTTGCAATGGAATTTCACTTGAAGGAGAAGGTTTCCCTACACTTTGGCAAATGTCACACCTTTTTACATATTCTTTAGCATCTTTAAAGATGGATGGCCAATAATATCCTAGATGAAGGATTTTATAAGTTGTCCTTTTGTCAGAAAAATTTCCACCACAAGGTTCATCATGACATGCCTTAAGAATCTCAGGTGTCTCATCTTCCCGAACACACCTTTTGATAATAAGATTTGGACCTGTCCTGTATAATTCATTAGAAATCCATGAAAATCTTTCACTTTCATAAATGATCTTTCTTTTGTCTCTTACATTCATAATTGAAGGAAATTTTCCTGAAACCAAATAATTAGCAATGTCTGCAAACCAGAGAGTTTGAGTAGTTATTGCAAAGAGATATTCATCAGGGAATTTATCTTCAACTGGAGTATTGTCTTTAATGTTTTGGAGTCTAGATAGGAAATCAACCACTGTATTTTGTTTTCCAGGCCTATCTAGAATGGTGATGTTAAATTCTTGTAAAAGAAATAACCATCTTATGACTCTGCCATTAGTGATTGATTTATTCATTAAATATTTAATTGCAGAGTGATCTGTATGAACAAAAGTTTCATAGCCTGTTATATAATGTCTAAATTTATTTATAGCATGAACAACAACTAAGAATTATTTTTCAGCTACAGTATAATTCAACTCTGAAGGAGTCAATTTTTTACTTGTATAGTAGATGGCATAACGGATCAGGTCTTTTTGTCCCAACACAACTCCTAGAGCTGTATCTGAGGCATCTGTTGAGATATGAAACGGTAATTTCCAGTTAGGTCCCCTTAAAATAGATGCTTCGGATATTTTTTTTTCAGGGTTTCAAATGCTAACTGGCAGTCAGAATTCCATTTGAATTCACAGTCCTTAGTGAGTAGTTTGAAAAGTGGGGATGCTATCTTGGTGAAGTTTTCTATAAATCTCCTATAGTATCCTGTAAATCCTAGAAAAATCCTAACATCTTTTTCACAACTTGGAACCAATAGTCTAGAGATGACTTCAGGTTTCGACTCATCAAATCTAATCCCATCTCTTGTGATATGATGTCCTAGGACAATCCCTTCAGTAAACATCATGAAACATTTTTCATGACTCAATGAAAGGTTTTCTTCTTTACACCTTTTTAAAACATTTTCCAAGTTTTCTGAGGCTAATTAAAATGTATTACCATAGACCTTGAAATCATCCATGTATACTTCTACACAATCATGTATTAGATCTGAAAATATTCCCAATACTACCCTTTGGAATGTTGCAGGTGCATTGCAAAATCCAAAAGGTAATACTCGGTAGGCATAAGTTCCCCAAGGACAGGTAAATGTGGTTTTGTCTTGATATTCAAGTGCAACCTGAATTTGATTATAACCACTGAAACTATCCAAAAATGAAAAGTACTTTTTTCCTGCTAATGTATCTAATACCTGATCTATAAAAGGTAAAGGAAAATGATCTTTAAGAGTAGCTTTGTTTATTTCTCGGTAGTCAATGCATACCCTCCATTTACCATTTTTCTTGGGTACAATCACCAAAGGAGAAACCCACTGACTGTCTAAAATGGGATAAATAAAGTTGACATTTAACAATTTTTGCAACTCTTCTTTAACAATCTCCCTAAGGTTTGGATTCATCCTTCTCTAAGGTTGTCTGATTGGTTTACAATTTTCCTCTATGTAGATATGATGAGTGCAAGTCTTAGGGTTAATCCCTTTCATATCAGTGTATTCCCATGCATATGCAGAGGAATGTCTCTGAAATATTTTGACTAGCTTCTCTTGTTACGATTTTTCCAGGTTTTTATTTATGTTTAAGGTTTTTCCTGGAAATATTTCAATTGTAAAACTACCAAATTCTTCCATGGAGTAAAGAGACATTTGTCTTGATGACAATAATTCAATGTTTGATTCTTCTTGAAATTGTTCATGTTTGTATTCTAAAGAATATTCATGATTTTCTATGACATTTAGAATCTGATCATCTTCACTGATTTTTGAAATAGTGAAGAGAGTTTGTATATCTTCTTCATCATCAATCCATTGATTATCATATATTTCTGTGATTGTTGTTGCTGGAGGATACAAAGTGAATTTCTTGGTTGAACTACCATCACAGATGTACATATCACCAGATCTACATCTAATGAAGGCAACAGCTGTAGCTAACCAAGGTCTTCCTAGTATAATAGGATGTCCTCCTAGATCATTTTTAGGAGTTAGGATCATGAAATCCATAGAATACTCCCAAGAATCTAAGGACACTGAAATATCTTCTAATACCCCATCTGGTTTGATTGTAGATCTATCTGCTAACTGTATTAGTGTGGGTGTATAAAGAAGATTAGGAAGATTTAGTTTTTCCATGGTCTGCTTACTCATAATATTTATTGCTGCTCCTAGATCAATTAATGTGTTTGGTATCTCAATTCCATTGATATGTTTTTTGACAACTGGACTTCCAGGATCTAGATATTTTGGAATAGCAATCTTTCCCATCATTATATCTTCTATGTTTCCTACCAGTTGTATTCTTTTTATCTCTTTGATTTTTCTTCCTGGTTTTTTCATACTCAACTCCTTTATTGTTTTTGCTAGGATTGGGATCTCCTTGATGGCTTGTAATAATGGATTCTTAATACAAACATTTCTCAGTTCATCTAGGAAATCATAGTTAGGTATCATAATTTGTTTCTCTACACCTTTATCAATTTGTAATCTTTTAGGAAAAGGAGGTGTAGTAGTAGATGTTGATGGTTGCTCTAACATAGGAGTTGAAATCACTGGTTCTTTTTGTTTTTATTTTTCAATATTTTGGTTTTGAAAAGATGTGATTTATTCAAAAAATTTATTCACCCCTAGAGAATCTTCCTCAGAATTATTTTGTTCTTGTATAATTACAGAAGGCTTCTTTTTTTCAAGTATTCTTCCAGACCTAAGTTGAACATCATTAAGGTTTAAAGGAGTAATTAAATAGTTGGGAATTGTTTTCATTCTATCATATATGTATTCTGAGGATTTTTATTATTGGGGTTTGGTATTGGCTGCGCAGGTAATTGGTTTGATTTATGAGGAAATGGTAATGGAAGTGGTGAATTTTGATTATGATTTTGAGGTTGTGGATTCTGCTGAGGATTTTGTTGAGGAGGAATATTTGGATATGATGGATAATATGGATAAGATGGTGGATATTGATAATACTGAGAGAACCTACCATAAGGATTTTGTGCTCCTTGAGCCCAAGATTGAGATTGATTTAGAAATTGGGGCCAAGGTTGCTGCCAAGAATTCCAATTTGGTGGGGGTTGATTATACATTTGATTATCAAACCATTGTGTTTGAGGTCCTTGCCAAGGTTTTCTAGAGACAAAATTAACAGATTATGTGGAATTTTTGGTTGTTTCTTCTTGAAAGACAACTTTAAGGCCAGCGATTGAAGGACAATTCTTGGTCTCACATTTTTCTGAACAAATTGCACATGTTTCTATTACTTTTGCATCAAGAGGACACTCTCTTAAGGCATGTTTCTTTCTACATTTGGGACAAAATATTGCTAAGGCATCAGTTTTGGCTTTCTTCTTGTTTTGCATCTTAATGGTATCTATCTATTCACTAAGACTCCCTAGAATATCAGTTTTGAATTCATCAAGAATACTCCCTATTTCTTCCCTACTTACTATTCCAGTTGCAGATTTGTTTTCCCTTACAAGAATAGGGTCTCTTGGTCCTTTCAAGATTTTAGATTTTCCTCTTGAGAGATTAATACATAGTTCTGCTATATCAGGTAATGAAATTTGAGATATATCTCCTTTCCCCATCATGTTTAGGATATCTATCCATTCATCCCTAATTGTTTTCAACAAAAGAGCTTTCAAGGTGTCTTGATCTAAAATTTTCATTTTTTCCCTTTTAATATTATAATTAAATCTTTCGAGTAAATCTTCCAGATTTTCATCCTCTTTTTGCATCATTTTGAACACTTCTTCCTTATGGTTTACTGGTATACAGTAATCGAAATATCTTTATATAAATTATTTCCTCATATCATTCCATGTCCCAATAGACCTAGTGATTAGGCTCACAAACCATTTTAATGCTACTCCTTTCAATGTTGAAGGGAATAGTTTAAGTTTTTGAGCATCCTGAAGATAGTCATAAGTTCTACATAGATCTTCAAATTCAAATAAGAAATTTTCAGGATCTTCACTTTTTAGTCCATGAAAATTTGGAAGAACAGAGGGTGAGATATTTTTCATGGTAGAATTTGTTTCTTCATCTATTATAGGGAATCCAAAGGAGCTTTCAATTCCCCTTCTACCTCTATCTCCTTCTGCATTTCCTCTACCTCCTTCTACATTTTCTCTTCCTCTTCCTTTGTTTCATTCTCTACCTCTACCTCCTCCAAATAGCAAGTTTTCTCCATTACATATTTCTCCTTCCCCTTCTCCTTCTGCCATGATAGATTCCTCCAAACTAATATAAGGTTTAGTATGGAGAACTAATTGTTCTTCTGGTTCTTCTATCAAGGGTATTTTGAAGAAAGATTCCTCTTCTTCCTCTGCACTAGGGATTTCTAATTCTTCTGTAGGAATGTATTCTCTTGTGGAAGTGAAAAAGGTTATTCCTCCTACAGGAGTCCTTGGATCCTCTTCTTCTTCTAAAATTTCTTTAGTAGATGAAGTGGGAGATCTTCCTGATTGGATATCTGATCTTGAAACTTCTGGAATCCTATGACTATTATAGTATGGAATGTGGGTCTGAGTTTGAGGTGTGCTACTTCTTGGTCTCGGTGGAGTGAGTGGTGTTGTGGGAATTAAGCTTCTGCCTCTTATAAATCTACCCCTAGAATCTCTTTCTCTATGCATGTCATTGTTTTTGGGATGCAATAAATAAGGCTACCTAGTTACGCTTCCCCGACAACAGCACCAAAATTTTTAGTCAAGTTAGTGTCCTAAATTGTTAACATAAATTATCGACAAGGGCTAGTAAACTGATGAAGTGTAATGCACTATATGTGCCTAAGTATCCCTTTTTCCTACTTCGTTGTTTTGAGGTTTTGTTGATGTTTTTGGGAGTTTTTATATCTTGATTCTTATCATTCTATGAAAAAGATGAATTTAATCTATTTTTAAAAAGGAAGGAAAGAAATTTTTTATCAAATGAATTAAAGCAGAGTTTTATTCACAAGTTTTTGAAGTGTATTTTCTAATGGTAAAAACTAGAAATTCTAATCCATGGATATTGCAACTCAATTGAGAATTCAAGAAATGAAAAGAACTAGTAACTCAAACATTACAACTAAATCCAATTCATATAATTAAGATTTATTAGAAGAGATTTTGAAAAAGATAAAATGTAGTGTATGAGGATCTCCTATAACATGAAATGAAATACTTAAACAATAACTCAAACCTTACCACTGAATCCAATTCATATAATTGAGATTTATTGCTTTAGAAAAGGATTAAGTGTAGTGTATGAGGATGTTCTTTAACATGAAATGAAATACTAAAACAATAACTCAAACCTTACAACTAAATCTAATTCATATAATTGAGATTTATTGGAAGAGCTTTAGAAGAGGATTAAGTGTAGTGTATGAGGATCTCCTAGACAATCACTGTATCTATAAGTCACTAACCATTTCAATTTAAGATTTAGATGGTCTTTACTTGGACGAGCATAGTGATTGTTTAACCATAAAAGAAAAGAAATGAAACCTAAGAAAATATTGCACCTATGAGTCACTATCCATTCATTTAACAGACTTTACTCATTTGGATACAAAAATTGCAATTTATGAAAGCAATAAAGAAAATATATAGAAATTCTAAACAGAAGCTAGAAAGAACTTATCTAGAAAATGCATGAAACCTCCTTGAATAGAAGGGGCCCTCTGCTATCAATTCAGTACAATCCTTTAGCTCCTTAAAATTGTAATCAGAAAAACATCAAGGCTAATCTCCTTTTTATTAAAAAAGTGCTTGAAAAACAGAGTATTACTGTGATTCTGAATGAGTTATTAACCATCCTTTCTCGGTTCTATAGAGCTTAATTTATATGCAAATTCATAACTAATGTTTGAGAAAAAATAGGTACAGGTGTATTATTTTAATCAAAATTGAATTGAGACTCTTTTGAGACTTGTGATTTGTTGCAAAGCAAATTAGGAGTCCTAATTGCTGTAGAAGACAGTCTCTTTGACTCTCGCTTTGAACATTGGATCAGACACCTCCAATTGTCAATTCAGTCCTCGTGGATAGGAAGGAATCATGTAGGGAAGATTTGGGAACTACCCATGTGTGCCTTTTCTCCAATTGACACCTGCATCATACTTAAACACAAAAACAGTTGTGAAACGATTGACTGGCTACAGAATGCTTGTATTTTGTTGCTAACCGCTCAAAAATTATTAAGACAGCAAAAATCATGAAAATGCAACATTTTAATCATTTTTATGTAACCTTTAAGCAATAATAATCATTCTTCATTGATTTTTAGGCTTATAAAGTGATAAATAAATAATGAAATGAAGTGAAGTTTTGCAACAGAGAAGACAATTTTAGGGCTCAACACCGGGTACAGTAAGAGCTCTCCAAGATTTCAGGTTGTTAAAGTACTTAAAACTGTCGGGTATGAGGCATCAAATGGAAATATTGGAGTTCATTGTTCATTCACGAGATCCAATACTATAGAATTTTCACATTGGGCACAAAATGGTCCCAATATTAGTGGACGAAATTTATTTTCTCATAGGGTTATCGAGGTGAGGTTCTCCCATTTCTCTTTCAGGATCTGCTCTTGGAGGAGAGATAGTCAGAGATTACATAATGAAACACTACCATCAATGATGTACGTGATCTACCTTTGAGGACCATCCTGTTTACTAGCACAAAGCTTGTCGGTTCCACTACACTACATGTGGCAAACAGATCATACATGCAATATGCACTAGAGTTTTTAGAACCAAAATTATTTAACTAGGTTGAATTTTTCCTCTTCCAGATGAAAGAACAAATGACCAAAGAAAAGGGAGGAAGGAATAAGAATTTAAACTATCGCTCGATCCTGATTTCCTTTTCCTTAGAGCGAATTCCATGCAGCCTCAACATGTTGCACTAGGTATATCTGGCCCTAGAGATCCTCAGATGCAGAGATGGGTAGAATTGATGTCTATACATGCTGGTCAATCGACCATCGTATTCTCTGCTGCATTCTTCTTTTGTTTTGTAAGACAGATTATTTCCATCGATGATTAATCATATGCATGCGTAGACTTCCGAGGAGATCCAGACTTAATTCTACCAAATGGCGCTCAATGGGGTGCAATTGGTAAGAATATTTTTCCCATGTTTTTTTAATTTTTCTAAGGTTTATACATGTTTTTTTGTTTTGATGTTTCCCAAGACTAAACTAAATTTTTGATGTATGTAGATGTGGGTTGAGTTCGACTAGTGGATCAGCCAGCGCAGGGAGAAAATGAGCTAGTAGAGAGGGCTGTCGGGAGAGAAGTCATTCGGGATTTAGATATGACCGAAACTCTTGCTGAGCTACAACATCATGTGGATGGATTGACTCTCGAGATTCTGGATTTTGGGATCGAAGAGTTACCCATGAGACTGCAGTGCCACACTGTTGGCATTCCTAACCATTGGATGCAGTTATTGCATAGGAAAGCTAGATCAGTAGCTTGTTATCATGAGCATCACTAGTTTACTTTGACATTTTGAATACATTTTCAGGTCAGATGACCAATGTGTCTTGGGTACAAATTTTGTAAAAACATATAACTATCTATCTATTTTTTTCAGTGCTTTCCTATGTTTATTGCGCAATCCTATTCAATTATGTGATGTGAATTGAAAATATTTGTTTATATGTGTTGCAAATGACTGTTTAAAACACAATTTGCTAAGGAATCAGTTAATGTGTTCAAATTTCTGGAAATGTGTTGATATTGAAGGAAATCAAAATGTCTTTCCAAAAGTCAAACTATTAGGAACATACGATGTAATGTTGAATTTCTGACAGTATAAATGCTAGTAAGTTATAGTACAACAAGTTGTGAGTCTAACCCAATGATGATGCAGTTAATACCAAATTAAATGGCATCAGAGAGAAGTTCGATCAACGTGATATACTCAGCAATATTTTTTGTTGATCGACTGATAGAAATCCCTTGAAAACTCAATAACTCGCTGCTCGCATCGAAAATGGCCCATGCTGCAAAGGATAGATTCTGCTTACTATGAATAGCACCGTCAACATATCCAACGAATGGTTCCAAATATTCATACATCTGCAATGAAATGTAAAGAGGATTACTAGCTTCAATAAAACTATAGAGAAACAAACTAAAAAAATAAGTGCAAATCAAAATCATATATACAATATAAGACAATAGTTCACTACGCTAATGTTTAAGCATAGTAACATTTGAGATCCAACCCATTTCGGAGTTGCGCCAATGGAACTCCATCATAATCTACTAACTCGTAAGTGCCCTTAGCGAGAACTCTTTTGACAATATAGGGGCCATGCCATATCAGCTCAAATTTTCTTGTACCTATTACATCAGCTTCCTAATCAGAAAGTAATACCAGGTCACCCTTTGAGAAGATGTGAGGCTAGACATGTTGGTTGTATTGCACCTTGATTCATCTCTTATGCGCTTCGTTGGCCAATGCGACTTAATAACACCTTTCATCAAGATGAATGAGGTTAAAAAAACGTGCTTATTCAGTAGAGATGTGAGGTAACAAGTCAATGATGAGTTTTAACGATGATATTTCACATTGGATGGGGAATATAGCTTCTAGACTGTACACCAATTGAAAGGGGGCAAATCCGGTTGAATTTCTCACTGAGGTTTGGTATGCCCACAAAGCTAAGTATAGTATCAAATGCCAATTTATTTGATGAACTCCTATCATTCGTTGAAGCTTTCACTTAAGAATATTTTTAATAGTCTCAAATTGTCCATTGGATTGTGGATAATAAGGAGTAGAACTATCATGCAACAGTCCTAATTTGGCAATCAACTCATTCATCATGTGATTGATAAAATGCTTACCATGATCTCTGACTATAGCTTGTGGAACACCAAATCATGAAATGACATGATTGAAAAAGAATAATGCAGTTGTTTCTCCTATGTTATTGAATGTAGGCATAGCTTCGGCCCACTTGGTAAAGCATTCTACGGTGACAATAATATAACCATGCCCCCCGGACCAAGGAGGGTTGTAGGTCATGAAATCAATGCCCCATTTTTCAAATGGTCCCACAATGATAACAAGATGCATCAGCACTGGCGGTTTGTGTATTTCATGATCAAATATATGGCACGCATGACAACTTCTGACCATGAGGATGCAGTCGCAAAATATTGTAGGCCAAAATTAACCAGTACGGAGTATCTTTTCCGCGATAGCGTATCCAGATAAGTGTCCACCAAAATCCCCAAAAAGACAATCATTTAGAACCTTTTCGACCTCCTCATGAGTGAGGCACCTCCTTAAAACCGTATCGACACCACGACGATAAAGTGTATCGCCAACGATCAGATAACATCTAGCTTGCTATCGAATACATCGCTATTGAGAGCGAGAGGTATCTGACTGAAAAGTCTGGGTTTGGAGATAAATGATAAAATATCCATACCAAGGATCAGATGATCCAATCAGAAACATAGACTCATCAGGAATTGATGGTTCTGATGTAGTAGCAGTACTATTAGAGGGAAGGTCGCAAAGAAGCTCAGCCATAACTAAATATTTCTTTGACTTGGATTTGATGAATTCCAAATCAAAATCCTGTAAAGTGACAATCCATTTTGAATATTTCCCCCCCAGAAATTAATGTGACAGAATGTATGTCATGGGGTTGCAATCTGAAATTAAAATGGTCTTCCAGAACGTGATATAATGGCGAAAGATTTACACAGCTTGAACAACTTCCAAGGCAAGCCTTTAAACGTATGAATACTTCACTTCTGTATCATTAAGATTATGACTCAAACAATATATCAGATGTTATATCCCATTTTCTTCTTGGACCAATACCATAGCAATGGTCGTATCAGCCGTGATGATATATAAGAAATAATAACTCTGATTATTGGGGGGATACATTAATGACTCCCAGACAAGTGTATCCTTGACAACATGAACAGAAGCTTGTGCAAACTTATCCCAATGGAAGGGAATCCCCTTTTTAAAGAGACGAGTAAATCATTTAGTAATTTCGGCATAGTTGGGTATAAACCTCCTTAGGAAGTTAGCCTTTCCTTGAAGTTTCTATAACTGAAGAAAATTTGATGGCGCAGGAAAATCAAGAATGGTATGGACCTTCGATGGGTCAATTCAAATTCCTTATTTTGAGACAATGAATCCTAGAAAATGACCAGAACCAACACAAAACACACATTTATGTGGATTGAGAATTATTTTTTAGTGTTGGTAGCATAAAAAGACAACTCTCAAATGCATCAAGTGATCATTCTGGTTTCGTGAATGCACGGGTAAATCGTCTAGATAAGGCTGAACAATGTGCTTGATGTCATTGAAAGCATAATCGATTTCTCTCTAAAATGTTTCCCCAATGTTCTTTAAACCAAATAGGAGTTTACGATAAGTGAATGTTCCCCAGGGACAGATGAATGTTGTCTTATATTGGTCCTGATCTGGGTGGATATTGATTTGATTGTATCAAGAAAATCCATCCATGAACAAAAATATGTCACATCCAGCATAATCGTCAATAATATGGTCGATAAAGGGAGTAGGATAGTTGTCTTTTGGACAAGAAATATTGAAATCCCAATAATATACGTGCACTCTGATTGTCCCTTGTTTCTTCATGACAAAAAAAATGTTGGAAACCCAATCAGTAAGTGGAACAAGGTAAATGAAACCAGCACACAAAAGTTTTTCAACTTCTTCTGTAATGGCAACAACCTTCTTTGGATGGATAGGACAAAGGCATTCATGTACCTGTTTGACATCAGGCTACATCTTAATGGTGTGCTTAATGATACTATTATCTATGCCTAGAATTTCTTCGTAATACCAAGTAAATATATCTCTGAATTCACGAAAGAGAAAGTGATATTTTTCTAGTTCTGATGGAGAATAAGACATGCCGACATGAATGTTTTCTACAACATTGGGTTTGGTTGAAATATTGATAGAAATGGTTTCTTAGATATTTGATAAGTTTCACTCAGATTCTATTTCATTAATGGGAAAATAATTCGAATTTTTTTTTTTTGATTGATGGGTGATATAGTTCGATAAGATTATGTTATTCGTAATCTTGAAGACAAGAACGATGATGATGATCTTTCCATGGTTCTCCTTCTGGCATAATAGATTCCAAAATGATCTCATCAGTCAAGAATGTGGATAAAAAAGGATCAAATGTATTACCAAAATCTAATGAATGATCGAACCAAATGATTGGTGACAATGATTTCAGATTCGTCACCGAAGCCATGTAGATTGATTGCTATGCCAGCTCAATTGGGATGGGTGGTAGAAATTCATCCAACGTAACAATTTCAGAATCATATGTAATATTCCTTAAACCATATGGAGTGGAATATATCATGTACCAAGTCTCTATTCTTGCAATTTATGTCAACGTCACAGACGGTGGTAATGCAAAGGTTCCCATTAGGGAAGAATACTTTAAGAGTGCTACACCAATGTTTTGAAGTGCCATTTAGGGTGCGTGAAGTAACGGAATATTTCTAGTTACCTGGGTGTTAGGTCCCCATAATTTTTTAGATTGGTGAAAAAAAATGAACAGGGGTAACATCAGACTAGTCTTTGGAGTTCTGGGACCTAGCCTTCCTGGACTCAGAGAGGGCTCTCTCTATTTTGTGCAAAGGATGTGAACTTGTTTGCTTTTAGGGTTTGATTTTAGGCTAGTTGTTAAGTTTAGGGTTTGTTTGTTTTTTTGGGTTGGGTAGGTGATCAAGTAGGATAGATGGAGTGAGAGATTTTCAATTCATTAGGCTATGGAGTCTACAAATGGTCATGGAAATTTCAACAATGGATGAGGGTACATCACAGGGCCAATCGAACATGGTCAAATGGATCTTCAAGGTTTGTGTGAGATGAAATGAGCATTAAGTTTGTGAACATAGTTGGTGCAAAAGGGCAATTAAGAATCCTTGAACAAATATTTTTAAACAAGAAGGGTCTTTAACACTACTCAACATAAAGAAGTAATCATAATACATGGCAAACCAATAACTCTTTGATTAAACTCAAGGAAATAAGCATTTGGGACAAACTATCCAATGAACTATAGAAGGCAAGAAACTTGTATAACTTCTAGTGATTTCACCTTCAAGATTAGAAAAAATTTAAGATAGAAATATAACATAGATCAAAGAAGAGAGAACTCCTAAAAATCATTGATCAGAGCTATAAAGACCTCCAAGGCAACCTTTCAAGAATGGACAAAGGGCATGATCAAAACATAAACCTCTTTGACTAAACCTAATCAGTGATACTTCAAAGAAAGATCTTAAGAGTAATGTTTAAGTAACATCAAACAAGTAGGGCTAACCATAAAACATCTTTGATATCTACTATATTGAATCACTCATAAGATAAATAGGCATAAGTGGGTCTAGAGAGCAACTAAGAATTCTCTAAACTGACCTAACAGAAGAAAGCATAGAAGCAGTGAAGGATAAATAGAACTAAGGTGCCTCTAAACAACATTTCTTAGTCTAAAACTTTTGTCCTACTGCAATAGAAGGATGAACAAAATGATAATACAAGAAAAAAATGAACTAAATAGGAACACATCACCATTTAGCAATGCTCAGGGATCTTGCAAGCAAGCCTTATCCAATGTCAAACAATCCAAGCCATTCACAAAAATCAGAGCCAATTTGTCTTCAATCTCCAAGTCTATGTATTACTCTCAGTAATTGTCTAACCAACAACCAACCACTATAATGAGGCCTCAATGTTGTATTTAACAAGAAAGGAGGACAAAAAACCTAAATATGTCTTTATAAGCCCATTAGTTAATCATATATGTCACTTTTGTCCTTTGAGACCTTGCAAGGCCCAAGGCACAAAATATCTAATGAAAAATATCTTCTCAACCATTTTTGGCAAACAAATTGACATTTAGGCTCCAAAAAACTTCCAAAATATTTCCTAGCGTACTTTGCTGACTTTTTTTTTGCCAAGGCGAAACACTGAGATTTAAGGATGCATTTCCAGGCCAAAAGTGCGATGCATACACAGGAAAACTGAGTCATCTTGCAGCCAAGTTCTGAATGCCTTCCCGATGTCAGAATTGGCTTCGTGATGGCTTGTTGGAAAGCCTGTCAAGTCTAATTTCCAAAACCACCCTTAGTTTTATGATTTAGCTCCATTAAAATTTTCAAAAATTAAATCTCCAAAGGCTTCTCAAGGCCTAGCGCCAGCCCTGAAAACATGGCAGAAAGGTGCAAATTGGCATTTTTTTGGGCCTTTTGAGGGACCATAAATGCTCCAAATGATCTGAAATTTGGTGAGGATGTTGTACTTGTGTTGAGGACTCCAAAAAATTAAAATTATCCTCCTGAGGATGCTTGTAGGAAAAGCATAGTGCCAAGGGTGTTGTGCTTTCGGCCCTTTAAATCAGCAAAAACCAAAAATTTCCAAAAAGTTCCCAAAATTTGCAAATAGCTTCCTCATGGGGTTTGGCATGCCTGTAGAGAATCATAAGCTAAGATATCAAGGTTTTATTGGTTTTTTTCCTCCTTGAGTGCTTGAATTTCAGCAAGGGCTCCTTTGAGCTTGGCCCTTTCAATTTGATTTTTCAATGCATAGTGCTTGGCCATCTTTTTCTGTAGGCCAGGGTCTCTTTGTGTATTCTTGAGCTTCTTTTTTTCATCCTTATAATAGTTAATAATATACTTTTCCATGTCGAGGATTATTTGTAGATCTCTAATCTCTGCATCTTTGCTCTGGAGCAGTATGCTAATGACGCTCTCCTCATCTTCATTTTTCGCTACCAAGGTCAATGAATTGGCACTCTTGCTTAGTTTGATGCTTGCCTTTCTTATCTCCAATAGTGACCTTTTCCTTGCCTTTTTAAAGCTTCTTTGTTGATGCAGAAGGCATGGCCCCTTGCCTTTTAGAGGCAGCAAACACATGCCTTTCTCCTATTTGGTAAGTTAAAGAAAGAGGTTTGATTGTGCTCATTTTGGTGTATTCATCATGGTTGCCATATTGACTGTCATTATCACTGATATCCTTATTGTTCTCATGGATTTTATGGCTGTTGTCGTTTCTCTCCATGTCTTCCTCTTCATCACCTTGACTGCTGCTTACCTTATTATCTCCAATATCAACCTCACTATTTTCCTCTTCACTGATTTCTGCACTATCATTATTACCATTGTTACACCATTTTTTGGTCATCTAACCTATTATTATTAGATGGACCCAAGTACACCATGTAAGACCAATTTTACCCTAAGTAAAATTGCATTCACTATGAAAAATAACTTAGGAAACCACCTTTATTAAGTTGTTTATGGTCTAAACAGGAAACCCCATGAGGAAATATTAAATAAATCTACTTTTGTTTAATTTTCCTCAAGGAATAATTAGTTAAACAACATTTTAATTAATATTCCTGGTTATATTTAACCCGAAACAGGGAAATTAATTAGATAAATAATTATTTTTCTTATTGTATCCTAAGAATAATTATTTAAACCTTATTTAAATAATATTTTTTGTTGAATATGACTAAATCACCCTTAAATAATTAAATAAATCATTATTTATTTGATTATTACTCAACCACATCCTTAAAATGATAAATAAATCATTTATTTATTTATTATTTACAAATAAATGGATTTGACCCAAGTCAAATTCCTTTTCCCTCCAACAAATATAATAAAATATTCCGTAAAAGTTGGATCTTGATTTGGTTAATAATATTTTAACTATGCACCAATATCTAGAGTAATTCAATATTTTGTTATAAATAGAAGGGTTTTCCCATTCATTTATCATCTTTTGTTGCCTAAATATCACTCTGGATCTATACTTTTGGTTTGACTTTGATCCACCATCATAGTCATATTTTGCTACCATTTTTGTCTGGGTTTTCTACACCATCAAGAGAGAGGAATTTTAGATTTGAAGTGTTGAGGACTTACAAGAACCCATCCCATTGAGGAGAATTCGTAACACCCTTCTGTGTTTTCCTCCCAGGTGCCATTGATACAAAATTCATTCAACATATTCTTGTCTTGTCTATTGGATGCATGGAATAAATCTTGTTTTTTCTACTGCTTAATGTTTTTTGATGCATAGATCTAGATTTTTGCAGCATTTATCTTGATCACCTAATTGTAGATCTAAGGATATTAGTAGCCATCTTTTTCTGTTAGGGTTGTTTGTTATGCGCAGCTAAAGTGGTATTTTTTTCGCACACTTGCAATTAAGGTTCATACTAACAACTAGCGACTCCACACGAGTTTACGATTACGATCTCTGTTGTTTTTCTGATCATTGCATATCCAGCTGCTTTGAACCCTAGGATTTCTCTTCAGCCTCTTGTTTTTTCTTTTCTTGATGTTTTTTTTAACCTATAAAACCATAAAATGATAAAAATTATAACTTTCGTGTGTTTTCGGACCTATTGCACAGGTGACAGACATCAACCGCAGCTGAGACGACACTTTTTTCTGAAATCTGCTACCAAAAGTGCCAGAAGTGCAGGTCACACTTTTTGGCCTAAAACCTACAACCTAGAGCTTAAGGAAGCAGGAATCAGCCTAAAAATTACAACCTCTGTTGAAAATAGGTCAGAAACTGTGACCTGGAATTTTTGCAGGAGTTTTCCTGAAAGTTTTCTAGGTTTGTCTGGGCCTCTGTTCAGGGTTTTCTGACCTCCGTCTCCACCCATTTTGGACTTGTAATTGTTTTTTTTTACTCAACTAAGTGGGAAACTAGCCCCCTAGGGCTTCAATACCCTCCACACTTTGCGGAAGAGTTTTAGTTGCTACAGGTTGTCTGAAATTTTCAGAGTGCTCAGCCATTTTTCAGATTTGATACCTCACCTTTAGATCTGCTTTAGATCAGCTTGTTATCTATCCAAATCACCTCATTTAGATTTTTTTGGGTTTTCCTCTAGGGTTCACTCCGTTTCCCTCCCAGAGATAGCCTTTCGCCACCTCATTTACAACAATTTTTCCTTTGATTTGTTGTTGTTTTCTGCACTACTTTCCCACAGATTTTGACCTTTAGATCCCTGTCCCTCCTGAACTTGGATCTATTGGCTATTTTGGTGTGTTTTGACTAGTTTTTTCTCACCTATAGACAACTTGTTGAGAGGCCTGCCTCCTTGGGTTTAGATTATTGCATTATTAACTGTTTATTTACTGTTAGTTCAGTTTCATATATTGTTATCTTCAGGTTTATTTTTAGTTACAAAGCACACTTTTTCTTTTTCTCTACAAACGTCTGGGTTTAAAAATTAAAATTTACACACTTTGCACACACACCCTAAGTGAAAAAGGGCTTGGTTAACACCGCCAAGCAAATACTCTAAAACATTGAAATTAGTTGACCCTACACCTCCTTGCCCTTGTCGGTCTCTTTTTCCCTTGTGCCATGTTTGTGTTGACATCATCATTGTGCCACCAAGGCATTTATCCCAGAGACTTCTTGGCCTTCATCCTCAATTTCCAGTAGGAAGACTTACTCCTCCGCGTAGGATTCGGTTTAGTCCTCCCGCGAGTCCGCACTCCGACTCTTCTTCTGGTTCATTGGGTTCTCCTTCTCATTCTACCTTTGGTTCTCCCCCTGTCACCTTCACCATGTCTGGTGTAGGACCTAATGATGGTGGTAACCTAGGACCTCATGCCAAGAATACTACTAGTGGGACCACAACAGACACTACCCCGACTGCACCCTTGCTCCCCTTCATGGCAGGCCTCAACCTTCTCGAATTTTACCAGTTGATAAATGACCCTATACACCATGATGCTATTTGGCTTGCTATGCCAACTAAGCTCCCTTCCGACATCCCCAAGTTTGAAGGCCTTGCTGGAGAAGATCCTACTAATCATGTTTGATCTTTCCACATGTGTTGTTTGTCTAACTCCATTACCGATGACTCTATCCATATTCGGTTGTTCCAATGTACGCTTACAGGTGAAGCTTCTAAGTGGTACGTTGATCAGGCCCCTTCCTCCCATACCACCTTTGCGACTCTTTCTCGAGCTTTTTTGTCTTACTTCCAGCTTCCCCTTCATTATGACACTACTACCGAACTCTTGACTTCTTTCCGTCAATCGTCTATGACCCGCCTATCCGACCATGTCCAAGAATGGTGGAGAAGAAAGATCCTATGTCGAGCCCCTACCTTTGAAGACCATGTCTGCATGGACTGGTTCCTTAGATCTCTCTTGCCACCTATCGGGAAATATGTCACATCACACTTTCCCCAAATCGAAGAAGCTGCTCTCCAAATTGCGTTAAAATATGACCTGATCTCTGCTCAGTCGGGTTATGCCAATGCACCAGGGGCATCTCACGCCACCGACGATATCGTTGGATCTCTCTCCAATCCATATGCTCAGCCTCCCATGGGCTGTGGCTTTCCTCAGGGGGGCCAACGCCTCCTGCACTTTTTCCCCTCCCAGTAGCACGTATCCAGGATACGACATTCCTCCTCCTTTTTCACAACCTCTTTTTTACCACACTGTTACCCAGCCTCCTTATTATGCGTATCGACAGCTTGGTGCTCTAACTCCTCCAGCATTAGCACCTCCTCCTCCCTTGCCTTCTCAACCCTCGCAACAACAACCACCGCCCCCTCAGGGGTAGGTGTATGCATAGTAGGGCACGACTAATCCTCCTCCCTCAAAAAGAAGAGGAAAGGCACTCAAAATCAAGCTGCCCCTGATAATCTTGGACCTAATTAAGGTAATTCTCCTAACACTACGAACCAGAAACAGGGCAGTTAGCCCAAGCAGGATAGCCTATTCGCACGAACAAGCCCTATTCTTGTTGTGGTGTTTATGGTCATTAAACACATGATTGTCCTCTTTTACCACAAATAATGTAGCTATGGGAGTCTCAAGAAATATTTGTGAGGACAACAAGCCTCCCCTTCCGTCCCTCCCAGTGCTGCGCCTACTTAACCGGCTGTGCTTACTAATCCTTTCCCTTAGCAAGGATTTGTGGCTACCCAACCACCTGAAGGCCAGGTGGCCACTCAACCTCTTCCATCTATTACCTCCGATTACCATATTCTCATGATGAACTTTGATCAACCTCTAACCGTAGACATCAATCTTTAGACTCGATCTCGTTAGTACAACAAGCCTCCTGCTACGTCTATCCCTGAGCTACCTCCTTTGGTCTCTACAGAGCCTCTTTCGACACCTAATGGTCCCTTACAGATCCCTCAGCCTAAGGTGGAGGTTCATACCAAGATCCCTAAGGGATCACTACACCGAAATGTTGCTTCTGGAAAAGCTGCACATTCATATACCATAGTAGATGATTTGGCACAATCCCCTACTTCCATTTCAACGCTGGAACTCCTCCAGACGTGCCCTTCACAATGAAAAGCTCTACTATCTGTCATGGGCACTGTAGATCCTTCTGACAACCAATTGATTGTCTTTGATGTTGGCCGGTCAGAACATCCTCCTCTCCCTGCTTCCGTCGCTTTCCAAATCCCAGTCAAGATCCAGAACGCCAACATTTCCCGATGCATCATTAATGAGGGGGCATCCACCTGTATGATGTCAGCTTCGGTTTGGTAGCAACTCGGATCACTTGAGTTGGCTCCTTCCACGATCACTCTCCGAGTGTGGGATGGCCATGCCTCCCAACCCATTTGCTTATTCCGTAATTTTCCTATTACTCTTGTGGGTAAGACTGTTTGTGTTGACGTAGAAGTCATGGATGCCCCCTTAGATTACAAAATTCTATTGGGTTGTAGATACACTTATGCGATGTTTGCTATCCCTTCTATGGTTCACCACAAGATTTCCTTCCCTCATAATGGAAATATAGTCACCATTGACCAGTTGAAATATTACGAACCGAAGTCTCAAACCTCCCCTGAGTCCATCATCTCTTCAGTGGCCAATAAGAAAATTAGCGATCCTTTGACCATTGTCTCACCCAGAGTCTACAAATATTCCTCATTTCTTGGTACATTCCCTAGTATTCATCCTCTTGTCTCTGATCCCAGCTCATTGAATGTTTGCATGATGCAATCGTCTTAGGCTGCCCTCAAGCGGTCCGCCTCAGCTCGTCAGCAGCCTCCTCGCCCTCCGTAGCCTACTCCTAGCCCTTCGATTCAGCCTTCTTGACCTCCTCCTCTTGGCCCTCCAGCTGGTATTCGTGAGCCTCTTTACCCTCCTGGAACGGTTCCTCCAGGCCTTAACCATTTAGGAGTCGTCCCACCTGGCCATTACCCCTCCGGTCAGATACCGTTCCTAGCTCCCCCACGAGGAGTGTATATGGCACCTGTCATGGCCACCCTCTCTCTTCCTAACTTGACCCTTGGGATTCCCATCTGGTACCTTGATCCTCGAGCCGCTACCCCACCTGGTCAGCCCAAACCTTATCTTGTTTTGATCCCGATTCAACCAGTCCCCATGACTTCTTCCATTACAACAGTGCCTCAACCACCTCAACAGGAACCACCTCCTATTGCGACCGCTTCGAGTAAGAACGTCAAAGCTCGCAAGAGGGACTCCAGGGACAAGGCTGCCCTAACTAACCCTGCACCTCCTCCACCTGCAAAGCCCTGTGCTTTGTGTGATGTCGTCATCCATGCCACACATAATTGTCCTGAACTACCCTCTATCAAGCCCATGGTTAAAGTTGTGCTCCCTGAGTCTATGGTCCCTGAAGCCTCTGTTTCTTCCTCGACTACAACCAAGAATCCTAAAACTATTTACACCAGCCAACCTTGTACTTTGTGTGATCTCCATGGCCATTATTCCCACCATTGTCCTTGCCTTACGCATTACCGCACCTCTTTAGAGGTAGTTCGGGAGTACGAGATTGAATAAAACCAATCCGCCTCTCTCGTACTTGCGTAGTATGCTATAGGCTAGACTGATGATTTACCTGCTCCCATTGACATTCCCCCTCCTGATGTGGAGATGATGGAGCCTGCAGACACCATCCTCTACCTATCATCATCCATGAGACCCTCGGTGGAAGCTCCCTCTGCATCTTCCCCTGTTGTTTCGCTTTACCTCCCTTCAGCGATCACCCTGGGCTCAACATCAGTAGATCCCTTATCTTCTTTTTCTTACGTCATTACCCGTGATGATGCGCATGTGAACCTTTCTTCTCATGATGATGAGTCAGGTAGCTTCACCGCGTCATGTGGTATCCCTTCCTCCAGTCACTCCATCTTCTATTGTGATGATGACATCATGGAAGCCAAGTCCACCCCTGACTTCATCTTTCCTGCCCATAAACGAGATGGCACCATCTATGCCTATGGTGAATTTCACAATCTCAGCACAGGATACACCTCCAATAGCTCCCACACTCCACCTCACCGTTGGCATGTGAGTAGTAGACATCCTACCTAGATCACTCCCTCCCGTGGAGTGCATTCAATTTCTACTTTGCGCTCAGGTTGCCAGCATTGTTCATCATCTTTCCATTTATTGTCTTGTGGCACCTTTCAGATGGACCTCCCGTCCACACCTTATATTGGTTTCACTGATGGTGCAAGTCACTACTCCATGAATCTAGCCTCGGCAGGTTGCGCCATATTTACCCCCTTGCACTCCCTTGTTCTCTTGAACAGTGTATGCACTGGTACTGCTACTAATAATCAGGCCGAATATGATGTAGTGTGAGGTTTATAGGCCAATTCCCTGTCACATCGCATCCTCCACCTTTATGTTAGTTTAGATTTCCTACTTCTTATCATGCAATTGAATGGTGTCTATTGTGTGCATAATCCTATCCTTTTTAGAAGATATTTACGAGTGAAGCTTTTAATGCGTGAATTTTGAATCATTACATTCAGACATGTACCTAGAGCACAAAATCACTATGTAGATATCATTTCAAACCATATTCTAGATTGGCATTTAGCACATGCATTTAACACAAGAAAATAACATAAAAATATCAAACCGATGCATATCCATAATATGTGTCATATAAAATGTTTTAGAGTCCACCAACTCTAATACATATGACATGCCCATAGCATGTTACAAAAACTCAAAACTGGGGTACCACCTTCCCCTACATACTAATCACTATCTAGAGGATCTCGAGCCAATGGCTGTGCTCCCACAGCTCGTAGATCACGCATCCCCTGTCCAGCCATCGCCATGCACTGCATGACCCCTCGCCACTTTGAGGGTAGACCAATACACTGCTCGATGCACAATTCCTCTAAGTATTGCCAATTGTGCTCCGAAACACTGGTCAGAAGCCTCTCACACCTACGATGGATGTCCTCCGGGAGGGATGCTGCATCCTCATTTTGTTGTGCCCTCGATCCACTAGCTCCTGTAGCTCCTGATACTGCGGGTCATCCCATATACCTAGCCGGTTTTACTGGTGTTGTATCTGCATATCAAAAGTGGAAGAATCAATACCATATAAAATATTCTGAAACTTTAAAATGCACATAAAAAAACTATCAATTTGTGACTTACCATTGGCCCCCCATACTCGACCAGGAGGCAGCGGCAAATCTGGGTCCCCAAAATAACTCATCCCACTATAGGGATAGTCATCTATGTACAATGGCATCTGATCCCAATGCGCAAAGAACTCAGGTTGGAACACCTATCCGAATACCCACCTCCTCCTCTATATAGTATTTGCCCCCATCGGTGCATGCTAGGCTCTCTTGGGCCCTCATCCTAGATCTGTATATGAGGTCGAAGTGTAGGGATCTTTTCAAAGAAGAGCGAGCACAAAAATGTACCATACGCATAGTCATGGTTCACTTGTCGCTTGCATAGCGACAACTGTCATTTCAACACTGACAGCATCATCTGGGCCCACCCATAGTAGGTCCCACCCAACACACTCTCCACAAGCATCATCTTTCCTTCGGTGATGTGGTGGAGTGCCTAGTTGCCCAGGATCCGCAACACCGCTACAGCCACAGCACGGGTCTCTAACCTCTCTAGATCCCCGATAGGTATCTGAGTCCCCTTAACGTGGAGACCTGGTCAACAATGGCACTCTACAAACTCCATGATGTTCCATCGTCGCGGTAACACTGGCTACGTATTCCCCACCATCCCAAGTGGTGGAAGATCAGTCAGGAAATATATATCCTGGACCGTCACCTCGATCCAGTGCCCCTGCACTATAAAGACCTCTTGGTTCAGATCCCAATAGCTGACAATCCGGGCCAATAAGGGCTCTCCAGCTCTCATCAGAGGGTTCTCCACAAACTTCAGAACCCCAAACCTATCCAATGCACTACGGACACCCTGATCCTCCCGGATCTCCGACCGTAATGCGCCTAAGTCACTCTCTCTCCAATTGATCCATAATTCTTCCATATCTGCACAAAACCACCATATTTGTTATTGTTCAGATAGGAAAGACTGTATTTCAACATAAAACCCCAGTGCTAAAAAGTAGCACAGAAAAACCCCTCCCTAACAGGTCGCACTTTTCAGGCCCAAACCTGGGACAGGTCGCAGTTTTATACCCAAAACTTGCTTCCCAGGTCACACTTTTTTCTTCAAAAGGTGCGACTCGGCCGTGAATAGGAGTAGGGGTCTATTTTTGAGCCCTTGGGACCAAAATTGAACTTTCAAACCACTGAAATGAAAGAGTAGGGTTAGGCCTCTTACCTGCAACTGACAAATCTCGATTCCAACGATCGGTTTGTCTGCTACGATCGCCGCAATATTTAGGGCCTTCTCTCCTCTCTATAGTCACCATAGCTCCACATGAAAATGAGTGAATTTGGAGGGAAAATGCCTTATTAAAAGAGAAACCCCTGATTTTACTTTCGCCTGCTGCAGCCAAACTATAGTTCAGTTTGCCAAACCATCTGTACTGCTGGAAAGCTCTCACCGAGCCCTCAAATGGGTATCTGTTAGTTTTTCGTGATTTGATACTTCACCAGGACACATTTTTTCCAAGAAGGGTCACTTCACCACTCCTCAAAATCGAATTTCTTCACTTGCAACACTTGTACTTGGGGGCACCCCTTTGCCTTCATACTTTTCAATGCTTATGTCAATATTCGTCATGAGTAACCATCATGTACTCATGTTTTTATGGTTCCCATTGGACCTTTTATATGTGGTATCACCATCGAGTCACCCTTGTTTAGAGCATCCAAGTTGAGTCATCATTGCATTCATGGAGTCTATCCCGAGTCCCTTTGTATCCCACTATAGTCCTCCATCCGTCATTGCTTGGTCCCTCTCTCGTGTCACACATTATGGACCTCAGTTCCACTGTCCCCTATTCCTCATGATATTATTTCAGTCACTGCTAGGTCATCCATGCCTTTTATGCTCTAACAAGGGTATTCTTCCATATGCTACTCAGTAACCCCCATTTCATCACCATCCCTGGTGTCAATCTGTCAGTCGCTCTACTATTTTCTCTCGTGCCTTAGTTGAGGATCCATTATTGCCTCACCTATGGTGGACCTCCTTCTATCAACATTAGCTCATTCATTCCATAAGATAGGTCTAGAGGGCAATGTACATTGGTTCCAGCTTCCACTCTTTTTCGGTGCTTCGGATCAGGCAAAGGGACCCCTTATTACCCTTTGAATTGATTGTTTCTCAGCTCCAGATCCTTTCATCATGATCGAGAACCGTATACTTGATGGTCCAGTGATGCATCAGTTGATATCAGTGATTCCCGGGTGTGTGTGAGATGTCTTAGCCCTCATGAGGGGGTGGCCCTACAGGTAGCCCCCGACATGCCCGGATGAACTCTTCATTACAGCCTTTGATGCAGCTCCATAGATTTGATGATGTCGGCCTCAGCTGCTTGTAGTGCCTTTTTTATTGCATGTATCAGTCAGATTTTCAGAGCCCTTTCCTGTTTACAGGGGCATCTATGTTGTATTTATATCTCATGTACTCAGATATTATTGTACAAGTCCTGGCTATTATCCCAAGCACAATATGTTTGTCGGATTCATTATCATGTTGTTTATCTGGCTCATTTTTATGCCAACATGTACTATATTTTTCTTTCCCTTTGTTTACTGGATGCCTTGTTCTTTGTACTTTGTCTCGGCGGGCATAGGTATGCCTCCCCCACTGCCTATAGCACAGGTACTCACTCATAAAAGAGACTTGTCGCACCTGTAAGTCTCGCCTCCTTAGGGTCTAGTCCTTTCATCACTTTGATCTACCTTATACTCCTCTCTCTTTCACTTCACCTTCAGTGTCTAGTGATTGAGTTCTTACAACGTACTTCGGTCATGCGATTAGCTCCTAACGCTCACACGCTCAGGGGCAATCTGTTACACCATTTTTTGGTCATCTAACCTATTTTTATTAGATGGACCCAAGTACACCATGTAAGGCCAATTTTACCCTCAGTAAAATTGCATTCACTATGAAAAATAACTTATTAACCCACCTTTATTAAGTTGTTTATGGTCTAAACAGGAAACCCCATGAGGAAATATTAAATAAATCTACATTTGTTTAATTTTATTCAAGGAATAATTAGTTAAATAGTAGTTTAATTAATATTCCTGGTTATATTTAACCCAAAATAGGGAAATTAATTAGATAAATCATTATTTATCTTATTATTTCCTAAGAATAATTATTTAAACCTTATTTAAATAATATTCTTTGTTGAATATGACTAAATCACCCTTAAATAAATAAATAAATCATTATTGATTTGATTATTACTCAACCACATCCTTAAAATGATAATCAAATCATTTATTTATTTATTGTTTACAAATAAAGGGATTTGACCCAAGTCAAATTCCTTTTCCCTCCAACAAATATAATAAAATATTCCATAAAAGTTGGATCTTGATTTGGTTAATAATATTTTAATTATGCACCAATATCTAGATTAACTCAATATTTTGTTATAAATAGAAGGGTTTTCCCATTCATTTACCACCTTTTTTTGCCTAAAGATCACTCTGGATCTATACTTTTGGTCTGACTATTGATCCACCATCATAGCCATATTTTGCTACCATTTTTGTCTGGGTTTTCTACACCATCAAGTGAGAGGAATTTTAGATCTCAAGTGCTGAGGACTTACAAGAACCCATCCCATTGAGGAGAACTGGTAACACCCTTCTGTGTTTTCCTCCCAGGTGCCATTAATACAAAATTCATTCAACATATTCTTGTCTTGTCTATTGGATGCATGGAGTAAATCTTGTTTTTTCTACTGCTTAGTGTTTTTTGATGCATAGATCTAGATTTTTGCAACATTTATCTTGATCACCTAATTGCAGATTTGAGGATATTAGCAGCCATATTTTGCTGTTAGGGTTTTTTGTTATGCGCAGCTAAAGTGGTCTTTTTTTGCACACTTGCAATTAAGATTCAGACTAACAACCACTCTCAGGAGGCTCATCAAAATTTGTTTCATTGTCTTCTGTCTCCATGTTTTCTACATTATTCTTTGTACTGCCTTCATCTTGCTCATCATAACTGTTAGGAGACTCATGGCTGTGATATTTACTTCTATTATCAAACTCTTCATTTTCTACACTGTTATCATCAGCTTCACTGACTTTTTGGTCTTTGATGTCATTGTTGTCATTAGCATCATTATTGCTATCAGCTACCATGTATTATGCTTCATCAATGTCCTCTTTGTTTCCAACATCATCAATGCCCTTATCACTACTAGGAGCCTCACTATTTTTACTATCATTTTCGCTCTTAATTTCACTGCCACCATCATCATCATCTGTCTCTCTGTCACGTCCTTCATCTGTATCCATACTTCCTTCTGCATCTTCATCTTCAACATCATCATTTCCCTTATCATCATTTGTTTCTTCCATGCTGACATCACTGCCCTCTGCCTCTTCATCTTCAACCTCTTTATTGTCCTCCTCTTCAACATTTATTGATTTATCATTGCCCTCTCCTTCATTCTCCTTTAATTGTTCATATTCATTTCCCTCATTGTATTAGGTATTAGGAGAGGGTGAGGAATGAGGATGGGATGATGAGGGCACATTTTGCTGAGGATGGGGTTGTGGGTTTGTGAACACTTCATGGGTAATGAACACCTCCCATGGGATACCTTTTTGCTCCAAATGATGTATCACAACCATCTTTATTTAAGAGTGATGAAAAAAACTTTTCGTTTGTTGGGAATAGTTCCTCCTTTGTACAATGAAGGACATCTTGTCAATACTCCTATAGAGGTAGTAGGGTAAATGAAGCATCTTAACCCTAGTAAAGTGCATGAGTAATCTAATATGATAGCAGTAAATTCTAGAATACATTCCCTCACATGTAAAATATTTCATGATGACCCTCATCAAGGGTGCATACCTTTGCAGAAAATGTGAAAAAGGGAAGATAGATATGCAACCTTCTTTGTATCTGGGTTTTAGAAATGGCTCATAGCAGCTTATGTCTAAATTTTCTCTTTTGCACCATTTTTCACCAACATTAGAAATTCTGGTGGAAATAGAAATCGCATCTGATGATAGATCAAATTTTACCCCTGCAAGATTTACCTGTTTCTCATGTAAGTTTAGGATAGATAACCTAGTGAGCTCAAGGTCACTTTGTACTTGTTGGATTTTTTCACAAAAATGTAAACACCCTACATTTTGGAAACATGTGATAATCATAGGAGAGGCATTAAGCTCCATAGTGTCTTGGGTTTCAAAGCTATTAACCTTCCCACCTCTGTGTTTCTATGTCCTAGGCACTTGGCCTTCTTCACCACTACCGTTTCCTCCTTCTCCTGTCATTTTGATTACTGTTGTTTTGAAACAAACCCTAGGTCTGCTTCTGAAGCTGATATGAGAAGTGATGGAATGGTGGTAAGAAGGAAGCTTTTTCAAGTGAGTGAGAGGGATGAATGAAGGTGTAAGTGTATGAATGTGAGGGAGAACTAGAACTCAAGGACAAACATCAGTTACTTGTTATAATTCTGCTCTAACAGAAACTTAGCCTAAATATTTAGGGTTTTCACTCCTTTAGGGTTTCCTTCAATTTCTCTTAACATAAAAACATGAAAATGTAATGGAGGAAAAGTATGGAATTCACCTACCAATTTAGAAATGCTCTTCAAGACACTTGATAGCAGCTTTTAAGTGTTTTTGATTTTTTTTGGGCATTTGTAAGTGCAGGAGGAGCTTCAGGCTAAAAACGCAGCGCCTGCACACGTGTCGGGCATGTCGGGCTATGAATGCGCAGCACCTGCACACCTCTGTCAGGCTTCCCTAATGAAAGCACGGCATCTGGAAGGGTGTCAGGCCTGTCGGGCAGTGAACGTGCAGCGTCGAAATGCCTCTGCACGGGCATGTCAGGCTTCCTGGGCGAACACACATCGCGCCTCTGAATGCGCAATGTGTGCTTCTGAATGCGCAGTGTAGTGCAAATTTGCACAGGAAATTCCTCTGAAGGTGAAGCACCCGACTCTGAAGATGTAGCGCTACTCCGAACATGCAGCATCGGGTGGACTTGCCCAGTTTTGACTAAAAACTCACAGTTTCTCCTTCTAAGGGCTTCTAATTTTTCTGCAAGGGAACAATGAGTCAAAGAAAACTCAAAATAACCTTTTATATGTTTGGGATTCAAATTAAATCATTTTTGAACCCATCTCCTAATTTTTTGTGTCCTTTAACCTTTCACTAAGTCCTTTGGCACTTTGTTGTGTAGGAGACTTAAAAACCTCTAAGTTATTTTTCTTTTTTCTCCTTGAGAATTTATATGCTCATTTGATGTCTTCTTTGCAGGATTGGGCACAGTAGCATTTGCACATTTTTATGTGCCTTCCTTCATAATTTTTTACTAACCACCTTTCAGTGTTTGTATGCAGATTTACTAAACATGGTGAAATTTGACCTTTTTAATTATAAGGCTTGATACATCTGCTTTTGACACCTTTGAGACAATCACTCTTCTGCCACTACCATGAGTTTTAAACAATTCCTTTCACCTCCCTAGGCCACTTCTGATTTGCAGGTGCCTAAATTTATAATTCAAAATTTGTCGACTGATACTCTTTACCTCCTTTCTCTGTAGATTTTGTTTGAGTCACAAGGCTTATTTTCTTTGGTTGGACTATGTCCTTGAACATTTTGACTTAACAGGTGTTATGAAACCCTGAAGTGGTTCTCCCCCTCTGATCTTTGAAAATGCTGAATTCACTTTGAAGACCTTAGAAATTTACACAGTGGCAGTATCTTCAAAACTTATTTATATTTACCTTGGAGCTCATACCATGTTTTTCTATCTTTTAACCATTGAGTGTAAATGACTCAATTGAGAGCTTGACCCTCCTTCATGTGTTTTGTTGCAATGGATCTCTACTTGGCATACTGTTGATCCAATCAGGCTTAGAAACCTTGATTTCTCCTCAAGACCCAGTGCTTTTTGTCTTCCTTTAGGAACTCATTAGTTACTTTATCAATTTCCTTTGCTGATTTACCTCTTGATATTCCTGTAGAAATGCTAAGCACATTTACCTTTTGCAAAACTTGAAATTGACAAAGTAGCCCTCTTTGGATATTTTCTACTCTTTCTTGGGAAATCATGTGTTGCTCTTCTTTGACATTTGATACATCCTCTAGCACAGGAAAAGCAGAGCTTCAAACATCAATGAAAACCCTACAACCTATGAAACCCTAATGACCTAGTGGGAGGATCCTTTGATTTGGCCTTTGACTGAAATCTGGTTTAAGATCTGTTAGGGTCCGTATTTACAAGATTGGAAAGTAAAAATGTTGCAAAGCCTACATCAAAACCACTTTGGAATCTAAGGACCTAGCCATCCTAGATTCAGAGAGGGATCCCTTTATGTATGTGTTTTAAAGATATGATCTTTAAGGCTTGAAGTGTGATTCTAGGCTAGTTATGAAGAACAAGGGTTGTTGTTTTGTTTGGTTGGGCAAGGATATAATGAAGATGAAGGAATTCTTTATGAAGGGTGAAGATGTGAATAGGTGAAGAAATGGTTCAACTAATAAGATAGGCAAGGAGCAACATCAATCCATTGGGCTATGGAGTCATAATAGGGTTTAATTGGACAACAAGGTTAAAAAGTGGTCCATGGGGCAAGTCATCTATGTCAAAGGATCTCTTTAAGCTGATTTTATGGGATAAAACAATAAGAAATGAAGTGGAAGAGATAAAACATATGAATAAACAAAGAATAACCTAAGATCAAGTAAGTACTTTGAAACTATCCTGCTTTTGGCATGCACTTAAGGAAAGACACAAAAGTAATCTAAGATCAGGTAAGTAATTTGAAACTATCCTTCTTTTGATATACTTTCAAGAGAAGACATTTAAAAACATAGAATAGCTTAAGATCAAGTAACGACTTTTAACTTAGCCTACTTTCAGCATATTCTTAAGGGAACTTTTCAAAGCAACTGTTAGAGAAGAAACTAGAGGACAGGGCTAACCATAGACTTCCCTAGTTCAACTTTAATTAGCAGAATTTTCAAGACAACATTTAAGATAAACAAAGAATAGCCTAAGATCAGGTAAGGATTTTGAACCTATCATGCTTTTGACATACTCTTAGGGAAATTTTCAAAGCAACTGTTGGAGAAGAAACCAGAGGACAAGGCTAACCATAGACTTCCCTAGTTCAATCTTTAATTAGCAAACTTATCTAGAACATTCAAAAACAATATCTCAAGTTGTACTCAGGAAACATGGGCTCACAAACACTTCACTGGTTATACTCTATTGAATCATCTTTAAATAAACAATCAACAGAAAACATAAAGGGTAAATATTTTCAGTGAGATTTAGGGTACTTTAGAAGTAAATCCTAATCTAAATTTGTTGTTCTTTATCAGATAAAAATGGATAGAATGGAAACAAAAAGAAAATAACAATTTACAGTGAGAAACACATCACCATTGACATAGACTAGGATCCCATAAATCAGCTATTTGTATTTGATGTTCAAACCAGTTACAATATTCAAGTCCTGTGGGTCTCTACAACTTCAAACTTCTCATCATAGCTTATGTGTCTTCAATTAAAACAGATCTACAACAGCTTCAAAAGCTATTTACATGCAACATGTATCCAGAGACCAACCTCTAAACTATCTTCTACAGAAGTATTTATAGAAGAATGAGGAGGTGGAGTGTAAGAAGGGTTCATTAGTTCAATTAATACAGAGTAATGGTGCCTTGACCTTTGGGAGGCCTAAGGGAGAAGATTTCGAGTGCTTATCTCTGTTTTAATGTTTTTACATTGGATTTCATCAACCTTAGTTATTATGGTTGACTTTGGAGGCTGTAGTAGGCTGATCATAAATTCGGAGCTGTTTTTGGCAAAAGATCTCTGACTGTGCATTCATTGTGCATTCTTTTGTAAAAATAGATCTGCAGGTGGAATTTGAGTAGCTGGGGATTCAATTAGCCCCTCTGAGGTGGCACTAAGGTGTCCTTCATTTTTTTGTCTTCTTTCACTTCCTTTAAAACACTGATTTAATTTAATATTGTGTTTATGCCTGATTAGGCTCTCTGTTTAGCATTAAGCTTTTTTAGACCACATTTCAAATTTTGATGACTGTGCCTATCTTCTTTATCTGTGTTTAACACCTTTAATCCTTCAATTACGCTTTGATCCTTCAATTGATTGATGCTCACTGTGTTTCCATTTTCTGGCAGGTGCATGGGCGCATCGAGGGTTTCATGGTATAACCAATGCTCATGAGACACGGGTCGAACCATGATTTTGAGCCCTGTGGATTCCCTCTTCTACGTGAATATTTGCCTGAGGATCATCATCCTTGGCCCTTGGTCACCTTATCATGACTGTGGGATGGCTCTGCAGCCCATTTTCCAAGAAACCTGCAACATAAAACATAAACCATATTATAAAAGCCTGCGAGAATGGGGATAACTACATTAGAGGTTGATGAGGGTGAGGAGCAATGAGGGGAAAAGGCTTTGTAGTGGCGAAGGGGGCTTATGAACAAAAACGGGCGAGAAAATCAGTTCAAAAGAGTATTTACGAGTGGTTGTCGCACAACCAAAAGAGTACTACGAGTGGTTGTCGCACAACCAAAAGGAAGTAAGTGGTTTCGCCCGAAGGAAATGCGATTCCATACATCAGTCTAAACCTGTCTTTTCTGATATCACCGGTATCACAAAATTTTGAAGCGTTAAAGCTTGGGCACAAAAATTTTGCGATATGGAATATATGCCGTCAGATGAGGGAGAGGAGATCTGACGGTGTGGGTGGAATGCGATGAATAAGTTTCACGACGGGAGGGATAATGGAATACAGGTGGCAGCACGCGATTGGACAAGTGCTTCATGTGGTTGAAGGTAGGCCCTATTGAAGTTGCATTATCGGGTTTAATGTGGACTGTTAGATCATATAGATCTACAACTGATATTTCGTCGGGGAAACGTTATTGGAGGTTGCAAAGGACGGGGGCACTTGGTTATAGAGGATGCGATGATGGAAGGGCAATCGGATCTGGGTGAACGGACGGCAGAGATGATCAGAGGGCTGATGAAGAGATGGAGGCATAAAGCAAGTAAGTGAGGTCGGGTTTGTGCGAAGGCCGTTGATTTGGCTAATCGGACGGCTTGTATGAAAAGCAGGGTGTAGATGATGGATGAAGGGGTGGACGGGAGAAATCCCGATGGTCATTGATCTTCTCAGATCAACGGTTAGGATTTGTTTAAAACCATGATGTCGGGAGTGGAAACATAAAGGAGAAAAAGGACTTAGGAAGGAAAAGGAGGAAAAGAGATTTTAGCATCTGGTTATGGGGCTTGGTTGTATGGTGAAGAGAGGGGTTGAGCTTAAGCTCTCGGGGGCTTAATAACCCAAATGTTAAAGGACTATTTTTAGGCTTTCTAAAAGGGATTTTTAAGCCAAAAAAGGGTTCTGATAAACCAGAAAGGAGGATTTTGACACTTCCGGAGGTCAAGTGGAGGGAAAGAAGGTGTTATAAAGGAAAAATAAATGATATGAGGGGGAATCTGACGGTAAAAAAGGAGGAGAAGAAGATTAAAATAGGCCATAAAAGACATTTTTCTTTATAAGAAACAAGGTCCTTGAGGGTTTCATAGTGAAATAGCAGTGAAGATTAATCTCAAGGATAAAGAACATCATAAGACTTCAAGAATGAGCAGTTTTTCATGAAAGCAATCTATTGAACGTTTGAGACTTATTTTAGCCATCATTTGCTAAATCAAAATTTACCGATGGCTAACAAGATAGTGTAAAAACAATTTTTTTTGACAAATTGATGTATTGAAAATCCAAAATCCAATGTACTTGATTTATCTAAAGATCCTACATAGATAGTTTTGAGACCACCAATGCTTCAGGAACCTAGTGGACATGGAAAGGAAAAGTTGTTTGGTAACCCTAGATGGGAAGTGGGGTGATAGGCAAAAGAAAAACAAAGTATTGAGGTTATAGGTGGGAGAATAGGATACATATGAGTCACACAAGCCCATGAGGGGTCTTTTACGAGTGGTAGGTTAACCATGGAATGGAAAAATAGTAGAATAGTGAACCTTTTGGTATAAGGATAATGAAGGTAGTGAGATTTGTAAAACTCACAATATTCAGGAATCTTGTTTTTAGAAATCTAGAACTGATATTTAGTCATCTATAGATAGTAAAAATTACTGATGACTAACGATGGCTCCACTAGGGGAGGGCAACTCCTTTTCAAGAGGTGTCGAGGAACTCAGAACTCAAATCTTTGGGTTTTGAAGACCAGTTCCTTACTTGCACTTTGCATATTTCTTTCCTTCATTTGCTGATCTTCTCTTGAAGGTATGATTTCAAAAAATTTGAAAACATGATTGTTTAAACCTCATTTCTACCTACCCATCCTACTTTGTTTAACATTTTTCTTCCTTTGGGTGCACTTGGACTGGAAAACCCTTGACATTCTTTTTTCTTTGAAAGTATAAAATGAAAACTATCTACTTGTACTCTTATCACTCCCAAGAGTTCAGATTAGGCTAATGAACTCTCTTATTCTCTACCTAGTCTACTTATTTGTCAAGATTAAGTTGTTTGACAAACTTCTCTTCTCTAATCTACTTATATGAAATTTAAAACATGACTAAACCAGGGTTGAGCAATCTGATTTGCCATGGGCTGTGACATTCAGTCAATTTGTGCACAAACATTATTTTTGTACAATCAAAGCTAGAAAATATGAGGGCCATGATTTATCATTTGTTAGTAATCCCTATCTTTTCTCTTTAGTTCAAATTTGAGCATTTAGAACCATCATTATTTTCCTAATATAATATACTGACAAGTCAATCTTAAATGGTTTGACAAGTATTCTTTCACTAACCTATCAGTAGAAATTTAAAACATGTTTAGTCATGATTAGGCTAGATGATTTAACAAGATTCTTTCTTTTGAACTAGTAGTGGGATTTAGGCTTGCACACTTTCAACAACACTCTTTTTTGGGTATGGGGATATACCTATTCTTTTCATTCCCTCCTTTACTTCCTTTTTCTGTTTTTGTGTTCTTGTTTTTCTGATTTTTTATCAATCAATGTTATGTATAATGAATGAAAGCTTCAAACTAGGAACTTTGAAAAAAATAGTGTTTGAGCATCCTGCCATTAACGGGACCTCTGAATACCTCTACTCCATCCATCTCTTGTAAAAAGAAAGCATTGTTACCTCTAACTGATTAAATGATATAAGGACCTTTCCACAAATTTTCAAATTTTCCATGCTTGCCTTTGTCCTCCCTCCTGGAATCCCATTTCAGCACTGTGTCTCTAATGTGGAAATCATTGGCTTTGGTTCTTCTGTCAAATATCTTCTTTATGTTTTCTCGCACTGCTTGTGTTCTTTTTTAAACTTCTTCCCTTGAATGCGGCAAATGAATGGTTTGGTTCAACATTCTTTGCGTGTCATTTTATTATGATTGAACCTATTGAAGAAACTTCATAATTGGGACTCCCAAGGATGTTGGGAAAACAACAACCATGCCATAAACCATCTGATAGGGAGACATATTGATATATTTCTTAGTTGTTAGTCTATCAACCCATAGTGCATGCACCGGTTTTCCATGCCATGATTTTTTGTTCTCTTCCAACAACTTCTTGATGATGTTCACCAAACTTTTGTTAAAGGACTCAACCAACCCATTACCTTCAGGGTAATAAGCTGTAGACTGCCCTAATGTGATGTGGTACTTGCAGCAAAATTCTACCATTATTTTAGACTCAAATGCAAAAACATTATCGGTCATGACCTTTTTGGGAGAGCCAAATCTAGACAGGATGTTGGTTTCAAGGAATTTTATGATGACTAAGTCGGTAGCATTCCTTGAAGAGATGGCTTCTGTCCATTTGGTGAGGTAATCAGTAGCAGTAAGAATCCACTTGTGTTGGGAAGATGATATAGGGTGGATTTCGCCAATGAAATCTAAACCCCACTGTTGAAAAGGAGTTTCAACACTAATAGGATGCAAGGGCAAAGGTAGTAGTTTTTTCTTGCCATCAAAGATTTGGCATTTATGGCAAGTTGCAACTAGCTTGCGTGTATTGGGGAAAAGAGTGGGCCAATAGTAACTAGCTCTAAGGTTTTTATTGGTTGTGGTTTTCAATTAGAGGTGACCTCCACACTCTCCTTCATGGAACTCATGCATAATTCTATCTACATCATATTCGATCAAACATTTAAGCAATATGCCAACATATTTTTTCCAATACAAAGCTCCATCTAAAATGCAGAAATTTAAAGCTTTTTGTTTCAAGAATATAGATTTTGTTTTGGATAAAGTAGGAGGATCATTAAGATAAAAAATCAGATATAGAATATCAACATACCAGGATGAATTCATAAATACTTCTTCAATGTGTGGAGCTGAGAACTCTTCCTGTTCCTCTAATGCATCAACCATATTCATGTCTAATTCTTGAAAATTTGATTCAGCCACGATTTTTGCGAGTCCTTGTCCTTTAATCAGTTTAGTGGGTCAAATTTCTAAATCATATTCTAAGATAATAGCAATCCATTTACCCCTTTTACCATCATGGTCTTGATTCAGAATGTATTTAACAACTGTATGTGGAACAAAATCAATAACATGGGAGTGCAAAATGTAAACTCTGAAGTCCTTCAATGCTTTGTTCAAGGCGAAGTCTTGTTTCTCCATGATTTTATATTTTAGAGGAGCATCCCTCAATGCTTTGCTGAAGAAGGATATGGTTTGTTCTTGTCCCATCATATTCTTTTGAAGCAATACAACAGCAGTAGTGTGTTGGGATGCAAAGGAGAAAATGAAGAAATCCTTGGTAAAGTCAGGGATGATTAGAACTAGTGTTTGCGTAAGGGCTTGTTTCACCAGTTCAAAGGATTGTTTGGCTTCCGTGGTCCACTTGAATCCTACTTATATTTTCAACATGTTTGTGATATTTCTTAGGAGTTCAGAGATGTTAGGAATGAACCTTCTCAAGAAGTTTATCTTTCCAATGAAATATTGCAGCTCTTTAATATTTCTAGGATGGGTGATTTTTAGTATGCCTTCAATCCTTTTGGGGTCTATCTTTATCCCCTCCTCATAAATGATGTGGCCTAAGAGTTTTCCTTCTTGAATACCAAACAATGTTTTCTTAGGATTCAGAGATAGCCCATACTTCCTACACTTCTCAAAGACCTTTCGTAAATGAACTAGGTGTTCTTCATCATTTTTAGAATAGACAGTGATGTCATCAAGGTATATCGCTATGAAGTAACCTATGTATTTAGAGAAAGATTTTTCCATTGCTCTTTGAAAAGTAGCATTCGCATTCAACAACCCAAATGGAATTTTTACATACATGAATGTGCCCCAAGGTGTTGTGAAAGTAGTTTTGTACTGATCACTAGGTAGTACTAGTACCTGATTGTATCCCAAAAATCCATCAAGTAATGATATTCTCTTAGAACCTACCACCCTTTGCAGTATATGATCCATTTTGGGTAAAGGGTAGTTGTCCTTTAGGGAGGCTTTGTTCAAGTTTCTAAATTATATGCACAGCCTGATCTCCCCTATTTTCTTTCTTACTGACATAAGTTTAGAAACCCATTTTGAGTACCTAAGTGGGACTATGATACCAGCATCATACATCTTATTTTTTTCCTTTTCAACTAGAGGTACTAGTATGGGGTTTATTCTTCTCAATTTTTTCTTGAATGGTTTCGTATTTTCCTTGAGAGGAAGTTTATGTTGGATAATGCTTGTGTCAAAGGACTTAAAGTCCTCATAACCCCATGCAAAAATATCTTTAAACTCTTTGAAAAAATCTATATATTTCTATTTTATGTGAGGAGGGAGAGTTTTGGATAGCTTGATCATTTTGGGTTATTTTATGTTGCCTATGTTACATTCTTCTACATTAGTCTAGGTGGATTCAATCTTTGGCTTTCTAGCCACATCATTAAGATCAAACAACTCTTATAATGGTGCAAGGCCCCTTGGTAATATATCATATTTACATTGCAAAACCTCAAGGTCCTTTTGATATAGATTTTCAAACAATTCTACCTCATAAGGATGTTCAAGCAGATTTATATCAGTAGTAGAGGACAACTCTATTTTGTGGGCTTGTTCTTCAGAAAAATAATCCTCTTCATGCCCTAAGCTTGTTTTTGGTATTGAAAATTCATTCTTAGATTGCAGAAATTCATCAATTTGTTTATCACCCTCAAACACTTGCCAATAGTATATGTTTTTAGGCACTGTAGGCTTGTTTTTTACTTTAACAGAGTAGTGTTCATTTGCATGGGGTATTTGGAAATTGTTGGCAGAAAAAGGAAAGTTCATTGGCAAGGCTATTTTGAGCTCTAGGGATGAAAGTGAGTTCATATTTCTCAAAGGTTTTCAGGAGGTCTAGGGCAGCATTCCTATACTCTCTTAGTCTATGATTCTTGGTGAAATACTCCCCTTTGATTTGCCTAATGATCAGATCTAAATCTCCTTCGACTGAGATCTTCTTAGCTCCTAAGTTTTTAAGCAAATGTAAAGCAAGGAGGAGAGCCTCATACTTTGGAATGTTGTTAGTGCATTGAAAATCTAGTTTGTAGGTGTTGGGAATCTGTAATTTATTAGCAAGATTGGCAAAGTCCAATTACAGAAACAACATCGTTTCAACCAACTTTGGGATTCTAGGATCTAGCCCTCCTTAATCCGGAGAGGGATCTCTCCAATATGTACAAAGATGGATTTGTCTTTGAAGTTTGGGGTAATGATATTAGGCTAGTTATGAGGTACAAGGGTTTTTTTTTTTTTTTGATGGTTGAACATGATTGCTGTTAGAGGTGAAAAGTCCCAAAGGTAAAAAGGTTCAAAGGTGAGAAGTTGCAAGCAATAGAGTAAGTTTTGATCAAGAAGAAAGATGATGGCAGGTTTTCAGTCCATTGGGCTATGGAGTCATAAGAGGATTTAATTGGAACAGAAAGAGGAAAGAGTGGTCCATGGGGCAAGTCATCTATGTATAAGGATCTCTTTAAGGTTTGATTTATGGAATGGAATGATACATCAAGAAAGGGAAATAAACAGACGCAGAACAAAGAGTAGCCCAGGATCTGGTAAGTACTTTGAAACTAGCCAGCATTTGACCAGGCACTTAAGAAAGACATGAAAGCAAGCTAGGATCTGGTAAGTACTTTGAAACTATCCAGCCTTTGATACACTTCCAATAGAAAACATACAAAAACTAAGGGAAACTTGAAGGCAACCTTTGGAGTAGAGACTAGCGGGCCAGGCTCACCACAAATCCTCTCCTAGCTCTTCTTTACTTGGCTACTTCCAAGACAATCACAGAGATAACACAGAATGGCCTAAGATCTAGTAAGTACTTTGAAACTATCCAACTTTTAACACATTCTAAGGGAAACAATCAAATAGTTATGCAAACAAGACTGGGACCAGGGCTCACCATAATTTCCTCAGTTCATCTTCACACAACATATACTGAAAGTAACATTCAAAAATAATATTCAGCTAAGACAATAAGATGAGGGAATGCCAGCATTCCCATGCTTAAACTGAATTAAATCATTTTCAAATAACACAGTTGGAAGAAAACCTTTAAATAAATATTTTTCAGCCAGAGAAGGTTACTGGTATGCAGTAGGTCCTAACACTGTTTAAACTGTTCTTTACAGAAGAAAATGAAACAAAATGAAAACAGAAATAAAATAACAAGTTACAATGAGAATAACATCACCGTCAACATAGACCAAGATCCCATAAATTAGCTTGTATTGATGCTCCAAACCAGTTAAAATCTTCAAGTCCAGTTTTTTAATTCATTTTTCTTTCATAACCTAACTTATCTTTTACTAGCAGAGCTCCAAGAGCCATTGAATCACTATTTAAAATCGGGGATCTTCAGCTCAATTACATTACAATGCTTCAGAAATTACATCAACAACCAACCCCTCACTCATCTTCTACTGAAATATTTATAGAAGGATGAGGAGGTGAGATCTGATAAAGGATCTCAAATACAATTAATACAGAGTTAATGTTTCTTGGCCCTTGGGAGGCTCAATGAAGAAACTGTATAGGTGTTTCACTGTATTAATTGGTTTACACTTATGAATTAAGCTCGGTGGGAGCCTTTGTTGACCTTTGAGGCTCTATGTGGTGCTAGGTCTACTCTGCAAACATTCTTTCATTAAATCCATAGCAGAAGTAACTCTTCGGCTGCGTCGAGGAAAAATATCTGATCCCGATCAATAAGTTTTGTTCCTGATTGAATACTTTGAGTCACAGGTGGCACTTTGGTCGCTGGGAGGAATAAATTCGCCTCCATCTGTGGTAGTGGAGGGTTTTCCTGATAAAACACTTTTAGGTTTTTCCTTTAAACTGTGTTTTAGATTGGGGATTAGGCTATTGATAACTGTCTTAGCCGTAATCCCCACTAATTTGTCCATCAATTCTCTGCTCTGGTTCATCCTGGTCTTCGACACTGATAATCTTTGACTGTGCCTGTTTCATGGTTTTCCTTGCTGTCGTGTCGGGCTGTGCAGGGTTTATAAGGCATCAATTCCTGAGAAAACATCGACAAAACATGTAATTTAACCCTGCGGATGACTTCCCTGATGTATTCTAAGGCCAGAGGATCGTCATCCTTGGCCTACGAAATTTCTTCATTTAAGCGGAAAAAACATTAAAACCTACAAAAACAAATGAATGTTACAAAATCCTGCGTTTATAGGGAAATATGCATCGGAGGATGTGCAGAGGAAGCAGGGCCGTTGGATGGCATCATCCAACGGTCAGGATTTAATCTCAGAATGGTTGAAAAAGCATGGGAGAAGGAGGATTAGATCAGAGCCGTCGATTCGCGCCGAGATCGACGGTCGTGGATGATTGCGGGGGGTCCGGGTGTATGGAGTAAAAATATTGGGGGTATACCCCCGCAGTGAAACTGCGGCGTTGATTTGGATCAATTTGGATGGCCATGATGGAATCAGGAGATGTTGAAAGTCAAACGGAGGGAATCTAGGTGATGAATTTTGGACCGTCGATATATAGATCAGATCGATGGTGGATATGCGATTTCCGATGTACGATGGCCTGTTTTATCGTGCGCGCACCTTTGTTATCCATTGAGCAACTTTGGTTAGTGCTCACCGTCGGATCAATGGGTCCAGATCGGACGACTGTGGTAAATTTCACTGCATGCCCTGGCCCGAACGTTAACGCACGAGGGATAACTTTAATGCGCGGGGACGGCGGTTTTGGAAAATGTAGGGGAGACGCGTGGCGACAAGCGTATGGAATCGCTGCCGATTGGGAGAAAACCACCCTGGGCCCGAAAGTGGTGCGAAAAATACTATCAGTTTTGGGCAAACAGTGCATAGGAGGCGGGGACCACATGGTAAGCCAGGGTCCGCACCGTCCGATCTGCTAAGCAGATCGACGGTTGAGATTGCTCCACCATTTACATGGCGGAAAACTTTGGAAAATAAATTAAAACTCAAAAAACACGAATAAAAAAGTTTTTTAATGTTTTTGGGCGGAGAAATTAATGGAAAGGATAAGCGCCCAGCAGGTTTAGCAGTTGGTTCTGGCACTCGGGTGCTTGGACGAAAAAATGTTAGAGGCTTAGCCCGAGGGGGATTAAGTCTGATGCATAGAAAATATGTGTTTTTTATGGTTTTTTCAAAGGAAATGAAGGTTGCGGTAAGGTTAAAAAGTGGGTTTTTAACCTTATAAAATGAATTTTGATGAGGGGAAATAGTAGAAACGTGAAAAAGAGGGATTTTCATGGGGAATGGAGAGGTAGAAGAAGAGGTTAGTTTTGAGGAGAAGGAAAGGGAAAAAAGGGGTCTGCAGTGGTATTTGACTTTGGATTTTTATAGGATTTCAGAGGTTTTTAGGATGTAAACAGCAGTATGGGATCTGGACAGAGGCATGAGGCCTTCAAGAGTCTTCAAGAGCCAACAGTTTTTAATAGGGAAAAATTGTTCCTTGAAGGCTCAAAACATATTTAGCCACCTTTGATATAATCAAATTTTTACAGGTGGCTAACAGTGGCTCCACTTGGGGATGGTGCCTTCTTGAAGGCATCAAGAATTCAGACTTGATTTCTTTGGGAGGCTGACTTGTCCTTGATCCTTCAGATTGCTCTTATTTTGCTGGATGATCTTGCTTGGCTCTGAAAAATAGTATCAGTTATGAAAAAAATAATAATGGACCTCATCAATACAACTTTCTACCTACCCAATCCTACTGATCTAACATTTTTTCTTCATCAGAGTGCATTTGTATTGGAAAACTCTTTTCACAACATTTTATTCTTTTGAAAGCATAAAAACTAATCTAACTCTACTCATTATTTCTCCCTGAACTCAGATTAAACAGTTGAGCTCAGATTATTCTCTACCTAATGTACTGTCTGTTGGGATTAAAATGTCCAACAGACTTCCATTCTCTAAATTCTACAACAGAAATTTAAAAACAGCCAAGTCAAGATTAAGTTGTTTGACTAGCTGTGATCTATGGCATAAAAACAAGCTGCACATAGATTATTATTTGCAGAAAACTAAAATCAAAATGGAAGGCTTAAGATCTGAAAGTCTCTTATCATGGCCTTCTCTTTTCTACACAACTCTGTTTTGATTTTGTTTGAGTTGTCACTTCCTTGTTCTCTGATTCAGATTTTTGACAAATTAGAACCAGTTTTTCTCTTTTGACTCAGAAGATAAAACAGTTTTGAGTCATCTCCCTTTGGAAACTTTGGTTCCGATTTTGAGCTTGTTTGAACCTTCAATTTCTATCCTAATCTATCTACTGATAAGCCAAGATTGAACAGTTTGGAAAATCAAATTCACTATCCTATCAGCAGAAAATTTAAAGCTAATTAGTCAAGTTTTAAACAGTTTGACTAACTAGAAGTGTGTTTTTGAGGAGTGGCATTTGAGCTTGCACACTTTCATATTTGTTTCTCTTTTTGGCATGGGGCTTTGCCTTTCTTGTTTTCATTTTTTCCCTCTTTTCTTCTTTTCTTTGTTTTTTGTATTTTTTGATTTTTTATAACTTTGAATGCAATGGTGAATGTAATATTCATAATGGAAAAAGATAAAAAGGCTTTAAAACAAAAACTGGATCAAGAGAAGTAATGCTTAAGCATCCTGCCATTGACAGGACCCCCAAACAACTTTGTTCCATCCATTTCCTGTAAGAAAAATGCATTATTACCAGCAACTGAATGAATAGAGTAAGGGCCAAGACATAGGTTGTCAAATTTTCCATGTTTTCCGTTTTCTTGCCTCCTTGAGTCCCACTTTAAAACTTTGTCCCCAATCTTGAAATTGCTGGCCTTTGTTCTTCTGTCAAAAATCTTTTTGATGTTGTCCTATTTCTGTAATGCTTTGTTATACACTTCCTCTCTGGTCTACTGGAGATGAATGGTCTGATTTATTCTTCTGATCATGTCATTTTCTTCAGTCTGCAACTCTTGAATCAACTTCATAACTGGTACACCAAGGCTATTTGGAAAAATTACATCTGTACCATACACAAGCTGGAAAGGTGACATACCAATGGATTTCTTTAAAGTTAATCTGTTAGCCCAAATTGCATGGACCAGATTTATGTGCCAAGACTTTTTATTGTCCTCCAACAGTTTCTTGATTATATTCACTAAGATTTTGTTGGAAGATTCTGCAAGTCCATTACCTTGAGGGTAATAGGCTGTGGAATGCCCCAATGATATCTAATATCTATGACAGAACTCAACCATCTTCTTCGATCAAAATGCTGCTGCATTATCAGTGATTATTTTGGTAGGACAACCAAATCTGGAGAGAATGTTAGTCTCCATAAATTTTATGATAACTGAATCATTGGCCTGCCTACAAGGAATGGCTTCTATCCACTTAGTGAAATATTCTGTGGTAGTAAGAATCCACCTATGCTGGGCAGAAGATGGTGGATGGATTTATCCTATGAATTCAAGTCCCCACTATTGAAAAGGGGCTTCAACAGTGATTGGATGCAGTGGAAGGGGTAGCAATTTTCTCTTGCCTTCAAACAGTTGGCATTTATTGCAAGTAGTGGTCATCTTGTGTATATCAGGAAAAAGAGTAGGCCAATAGAACCCAGCCCTCAAAATTTTGTTGGTTGTTGACTTCCAGTACAAATGACCGCCACACTCTCCTTCATGGAATTCCTGCTTAACCTTCTCTGCATCAAACTCAGGCAAACATTTAAGCAATATACCACTTGCATTTTTCCAATAAAGACATCTATCTATAATGCAATAGCTTACTTCTTTCAGCTTCAAGAACCTTGCCTTTGTTTTTGATAAACCAGGAGGTGTATTTAAATTAAGCAAAACATAAACAATATCAACATACCAAGAGGAATTCATGAAATGGTTTTCAACAATGGGTGTCGAGATTTCCTCTTGATCATCTAAAGCATTAATCATATGAATATCAAGAACTTCACAATTTGATTCAGCCATTAATCTAGCTAGACCTTGGCCTTTGATGAGCTTAGTGGGTTTTATGTCTAAATCATATTGAAGAATAACAACAATCCACTTACCTCTCTTTCCATCTGGGTCCTGTGTTAGGATGTCTTTAATCACTGAATTTGGGACAAAGGCAATGATGTCTGAGTGAAGGACGTACACCCTGAAATCTTTTAAAGCCTTAACCAAAGCAAAAGCTTGCTTTTCCATAATGTTATATTTCAATGGGGCATCCCTCAATGCCTTACTAAAGAATGCAATAGGCTGCTCTTGTCCTTGTGGATTTTTCTATAAAAGGACAGTAGCTATGGTATGTTCGGATGCAAATGAGAAGATATAAAAATCTTTTGAAAAATCAGGACTTATGAGAACCGGTGTTTTGGCTAATGCTTGTTTCACCAGTTCAAAGGATGTCTTTGCTTCCAAGGTCCATTTTACCCCTTGCTCCTTCTTTAACATGTTTGTGATATTCCTAAGGAGCTCAGCCAAGTTGGGGATGAACCTTCTCAAAAAGTTAATCTTTCCAATGAAAGACTGCAACTCTTTTATGTTTCGAGGATGAGAGATTTGCAATATGGCCTCAATCCTCTTTGGATCTATCTTTATACCCTCCTCTGAAATAATGTGCCCAAGAAGCTTACCCTCTTGGAGACCAAAAAGTGTTTTCTTAGGGTTTAAAGATATCCCAAACCTTCTACATTTCTCGAAAACCTTTCTTAAATGTTGTAAACGTTCTTCATCTGTTTTTGAAAACACAGTGACATCATCAAGATAGATAATGATGAAGAAGCCCAATTCTTCCGAGAATGCTGTGTCCATGGCTCTTTGAAAGGTTGCTCCAACATTCATTAGAGCAAAGGGCATTTTCACATACATGAAAGTGCCCCATGGTGTAGTAAAGGTTGTCTTTAATTGATCAGCAGGGTGAACCAAGATCTGATTATACCCTGAATAGCCATCAAGCAAAGAAATTCTTTTGGCCCCCACCACCCTTTGTAAAATATGATCCATCTTTGGTAAAGGGTAGTTTTCTTTCAATGAAGCTTTGTTTAAATCTCTAAAATCTATACAAAGCCTGATTTCTCTAGTCTTCTTCCTAACAGACACCAGATTAGATACCCATTCAGAATATCTAATAGGGACAATAATACTAGCATCATACATCTTCATGATTTCCTTCTTGACCAAAGGTAGCTATACAGGGTTTATTCTGCGCAGTTTCTGCTTGAATGGTTTTTGGTTTTCTTTAAGAGGGATTTTGTGATGTATTATTTCAGTGTCATAGGATTTAAGATCTTCGTAACTCCATGCGAAAACATCAGAAAATTCTTTGAACAGCTCTATGTATTTGAGTTTAATGTGAGTCGGCAAAGTTTTGGACAGTTTGATCATTTTCGGTTTTTCCTTACTGCCTATGTTGCACTCCTCTACTTCAGTCTCTATAGGTTCCAGTTTAGGTTTTTTGGCCACATCGTTAAAATCGAACAACTCTTCTAAAGGTGTTAGACCACTTGGAAAACTTTCATTTTTAGAATGCAGAGTTTCTAATTCCTCTATTTCTGATTCTGCACTCAATTCTGTTTCGTTTCTAAGTTTGAAAGTCTGAAGGTTAATAGCGACAAGCTCAGGAGAAGGTTCTTCTTCACCAAGAAAATTTTCTTCACTGCAGTTTATATCATAATCTGAATCTGAACTATGCAGTTCAAATTCATTTCTGAATTGCATGAGGTCTTCTATTTGTTTATCTCCGTCAAACACCTGCCAATATTTTTTATTATTAGGCATAGCTGGTCTAAATTTTATCTGAGTTGAGCAATATTCGATCTCATATGGCGTTAGACATGTCCTAGCTGCAAAGGCTAAATTCTGGGCTATAATATTTATTTTTCTCGGGACAAAACTTAGTTTGGACTCCTCAAATGTTTTCAAAAGATCCATGACATCATTCCGATAGGCCCGAAGTCTAGGATGATTTGCATTATACTCCCCATTGACTTGCCTAATTATTAACTCATAATCCCCATACACAGTTATTTTCTTGGCAACTAACTTTTTCAGCAAATGTAAGCCTAAGAGCAGGGATTCGTACTCCGCTATGTTGTTGGAACACTGAAAGTTTAATTTGAAATAAATACATTATGTGTGGTTGCTTTCAGTGTTACTAATCTAGACACCTGCACTAGCATTTGTTCTAGTGCATGACCCATCAAAATACATACTTCAGAGAGGATCATTTTCAGTTTTATCGGTTTGGTGAATGTCCTCTGTATGATTTGACTCCTCAAGTTTCTCATCGGGTTGAGGATTGTTTTCTTTGCTGTCAAAGTTTAAGTTTAATGGATTGATGACTTGTAGTTCCAGACCTGTGTTTGGTTTGCTAATGTTTTCAAATACAGAAAAGTGTTTTGACACTTCAGTGCTATGCTCCTCTTCCTTCGTTTCAGCCATTGATCCTGTTAAAGTGATTTGTTCAATGAGGGTTTCATCATTAAACATGATAAAAGAATCAAGGCTTGTACTTATAGAATACAGAGGGGATTTTTGAGGCCTGTCTTGACTTGTAACTGTGTATTGCATATGAGACTCCCTGTAGAGTCTTCTAGTCTGATTGAAAACAGGGATAGTCGCATAGGTCATATCCATTTGCATAGTCCCCTGTAACTTAGCCCCCCAAGATCTTGATAAAATCATTCCATACTTTGGGGGCACATCAGCCACAACAACATCCATAACTAAGCATTTGGATGGAATCTGGGCTAAGTTAACACAAAGGTCTTTGATCAATCCTAAACACTTGACTCTGCTCGAATCAAAGGAGTAAATATCTTTATAAGGTCTGGTGATTTCAAGACTCAGGCTCTCCATTACAACTTTTGGCATTAAATTATGAGAAGCGCCTGAGTCATGCATAGCGTTGTGTAGAATTTTGTCATGAACATTCAAACTTACATAAAAGGGAGGGACAGGTCCCTCTTGAAACTTACCTTCAATCTTTGGACCAAAAATAAGCTCTGGTTGGTCATCATTAAGATTGAGAGTGTCCTTTTTTTCTTCTATGTTTAGAGCCTTCAAAATTTTAGACATATATACATGTTGGGCAGCTAACTCAGTCAAAGGGACAGAAATTTTGATCTTTGAGATTTCCTGTTCCAGGCTGAAAGGAATTTGATTCTTTAATGTGCTGGTTTCAGCCTTGTTTACTGCCACTCTATTAGCAACAACAGCTTGCTGATTTGTTTTATCTACAGTTGACACAACGGTTGAAAAAGGAGTACTAGCTGAAGTGTTAGTACTACTGATGTTTGCACTTTGTTTTTCAAGATTTTGAGTGTCTTTCTCTTTACCTTTACCAGAATTAACATCCACTATTTTGTCCCTTTGTTTGACTGTTTTAGGCTTGGTTGTAGTGTTGTTTTGAGAATTTTTGTCAGAGGTTTTGGTGTTAGGGGTTTGTTGACTAGATTTACTTCTAAGTTCATATTCTTTTGAAGGTTCTGTGATGGCATTTTCCATGTCTTGACAACAATTTTCATTATCATCTCGTTTGTCATCATAAGGTGTGTAAATACCCTTTTTCCTATCATAATGAACCTCGAAGTCATCATCATCTACCCCAAATAGATTCATATCATTTCCCTCTATCATTTCATCTGTTTCCTCAACCTCACTCACATAGTTTTGATGAAAGGGAGGAGTGATCTGCTGATCATCTTCCCTGGGTCTGTTTGGAGGCCGGTTTCTTCTTATATTCTGATTCTGGTTTTGGTTTCTGTTTTGAGGAACAGTTTGGTTTTGACTTGCTTGTGCTCTCTCAAGAATGCTCATTTTCTTCATCATTTATTCCATCATTCTTTCCATCTTTGAGCTTGAGGTAGTAGGTGTGGATTCCTCTCTAAAATATACTCTCTTTTCAGCTTTCATCCTTGCTCTCTTCTCCATTAGGTTGACTTCCACAGAGAGAGAACCTCTTTGCATGTCTTCAAGAGTTGCAAAATCTCTCTCTCTGAGTGAATAGGTCATGTCAGCGTCAAACCCTTCGGGAAACTTATTTAAGGCTGAGCCTTGTGGAGGTTTTAATTCTGGGGAGAGTGCATTATACACACTATTAAATCTAGTACAATAGGCTTGTACACTTTCCCCGGGGTTTCGATGGAGATTGTTGTAGTCAGCAAGGACTTGGAGAGGATTCTTCCTTACTTCCCATTTGTTTAAGAATGTTTGATGGAAGCCTTGGAGATTATTGATACTGTGGGGGGCTAGGGCTTTAAACCATTTTCTTACTTCTCCCCCTAAACTCTGAGCGAACAATCTGAGTTTGACAGAATCATCATCAATTTCATTTTTGTCAAAGTAGTCATTCATCTTGTCCACATGTTGTGATGTTGTTGTAGCATTGCTAGCATCATATAATGGAATTTTGGACTGATAGTCCTATGGAATATTGACTAATGGTACAGGAAGGACTAAGGGAGCATACCATGCTGCCATGATATGTGGTGGAGGTGGATTGACAAGAGGGGGTGTGGGCTGAAGTGAAGTGGTTTGAGCGGCGGATGAAGGATGAAAAGAAGTGGATGGGACTGCAGTAGATTGCTGAGCTGACCTTGGATGAGAGACACCTAGATTATAAAGAAAATGTAAATCAGGAGGTGTTGTTTTTCTATTCCCAAGATGTTCACTTGTTTCAGGAGATGAATGTGAAGACTCAGAATCTAACTGATCTAAATCCTCAAGGGACCTAGTTCTAAATGGATTTAATAGGTCAGCTTGTGATTGTTGCAGAGCTGAAAGATTTTCAGGGACTAAATGAGCTCTTAGGGGTAATCTGAAAACAGTTGAAAATTGTATCTTAGGAGACTTCCTAAGGATTTTTTTTGGGTTATCAACTATCTCAGGTGGATCAGGGTCAGGGTGGGTTCTAGTGTGAATCTTTCTAGGAGCCACTATGCTGTGTTTTAGACCCAAAAATAAGAAAATTTCAACCAAATATGACAATCTTTAAGAGGTCAACTAATCTGTTTTCACAATTTTAATCCTACAGCCCTCTAACTAAGTTTGAAAGATATTATAATGATAAGGGTTCTTCCCAGTGGAGTCTTAAGGTCTGTTCAGGATTGTGGAGTCGCCAGGTGTAAAGTTTACAGTTTTTTCAAAGAGATACACTGTCCACCACAGTTCTTGTGAAAAATCCCTTTTCAAGGATATCCCGAAACACAACAAACTCTAACCAGAGATCGATTGGGAGGGAATTTACCAGATATGTCACCTCTAAAAGAGGATGAGATCCGGAGGCTACCTGGCCCTTTCCAGACTCTGTCTAAGAGTATGAGGTAAAACACAACCAAAAGGTAAATGAAATGTAAGAGTAAGTGTTTTACTACCAATCTGAAAAGTTTTTGGTATTTTCTGAGTTATTTTTATTTGTGTGGTTTCTAAGAATATCCTAACTCTGTTTCAAAACTTGGCTATGGTTGTGAGACAAAGACAATCTACTCTTATGGCTAAGCTAGATGTTTTTCAAAGGTTAGATGAAGTCTTATCATAATCCTAGGGTGGACCTAGTTTGTCACTGACTCAAACAAGTTTCATCATGATTACCATTCCTTGATAGTGCCTGAAAAGGCTGCTTTAAACTCTCACAGTTTTCTGAAGTATTTTACGGAAGTGTTCCCCAGTGGAGTCGCCAGAAATGTTGTTGGTGGCTCCAGCTGGTTAATAAAGCAAATGCTCTATGAAACAAATCTCTAATATCGTATGGTTAGCTTTAAATGAAAATGATTCGGGTTTTCTCCCCAGTGGAGCCGCCAGAAATGTTGGGAATTTGTAATTTATTAGCAAGATTGGCAGAGTCCAATTACAGAAACAACATCGTTTCAACCAACTTTGGGATTCTAGGATCTAGCCCTCCTTAATCCGGAGAGGGATCTCTCCAATATGTACAAATATGGATTTGTCTTTGAAGTTTGGGGTAATGATATTAGGCTAGTTATGAGGTACAAGGGTTTTGTTTGTTTTTGGATGGTTGAACATGATTACAGTTAGAGGTGAAAAGTCAAAAAGGTAAAAAGGTTCAAAGGTGAGAATTTGAAAGCAATAGAGTAAGTTTTGATCAAGAAGAAAGATGATGGCAGGTTTTCAGTCCATTGGGCTATGGAGTCATAAGAGGATTTAATTGGAACAGCAAGAGGCAAGAGTGGTCCATGGGGCAAGTCATCTATGTCTAAGGATCTCTTTAAGTTTTGATTTATGGAATGGAATGATACATCAAGAAAGGAAAATAAACAGATGCAGAACAAAGAGCAGCCCAGGATTTGGTAAGTACTTTGAAACTAGCCAGCCTTTGACCAGGCACTTAAGAAAGACATGAAAGCAAACTAGGATCTGGTAAGTACTTTGAAACTATCCAGCCTTTGATACACTTTCAATAGAAAACATACAAAAACTAAGGGAAACTTGAAGGCAACCTTTGGAGTAGAGACTAGCGGGCCGGGCTCACCACGAATCCTCTCCTAGCTCTTCTTTACTTGGCTACTTCCAAGACAATCATAGAGATAACACAGAATGGCCTAAGATCTGGTAAGTACTTTGAAACTATCCAGATTTTAAAACATTCTAAGGGAAACAATCAAACAATTATGCAAACAAGACTGGGACCACGGCTCACCATAATTTCCTCAGTTCATCTTCACACAACATATACTGAAAGTAACATTCAAAAATAATATTCAGCTAAGACAATGAGACGAGGGAATGCCAACATTCCTATGCTTAAACTGAATTAAATCATTTTCAAATAACACAGTTGGAAGAAAACCTTTAAATAAAGATTTTTCATCCAGAGAAGGTTACTGGTATGCAGGAGGTCCTAACACTATTTAAACTGTTCTTTACAGAAGAAAATGAAACAAAATGAAAACAGGAATAAAATAACAAGTTACAATGAGAATAACATCACCGTCAACATAGACCAGGATCCCATAAATCAGCTTGTATTGATTCTCCAAACCAGTTACAATCTTCAAGTCCAGTGTTTTAATTCATCTTTCTTTCATAACCTAACTTATCTGTTACTAGCAGAGCTCCAAGAGCCAGTGAATCACTATTTACAATAGGGGATCTTCATCTCAATTACATTACAATGCTTCAACAATTACATCAACAACCAACCCCTCACTCATCTTCTACTGAAGTATTTATAGAAGGATGAGGAGGTGATATTTGATAAAGGATCTCAAATACAATTAATACAGAGTTAATGTTTCTTGGCCCTTGGGAGGCTCAATGAAGAAACTGTACAGGTGTTTCACTATATTAATTGGTTTACACTTATGAATTAAGCTCGATGGGAGACTTTGTTGACCTTTGAGGCTCTGTGTGGTGTTAGGGCTACTCTGCAGACATTCTTTCATTAAATCCCTGGCAGAATTAACTCTTCGGCTGCGTCGAGGAAAAATATCTGATCCCGATCAATAAGTTCTGTTCCTGATTGAATACTTTGAGGCACAGGTGGCACTTTGGTCGCTGGGAGGAATCAATTCGCCTCCATCTGTGGCGGTGGAGGGTTCTCCTGATAAAACACTTTTAGGTTTTTCCTTTAAACTGTGTTTTAGATTGGGGATTAGGCTATTGATAACTGTCTTAGCCGTAATCCCCACTAATTTGTCCATCAATTCTCTGCTCTGGTTCATCCTGGTCTTCGACACTGATAATATTTGACTGTGCCTGTTTCATGGTTTTCCTTGCTGTCGTGTTGGGCTGCGCAGGGTTTATAAGGCATCAATGCCTGAGAAAACATCAACGAAACATGTAATTTAACCCTGCGGATGACTTCCCTGATGTATTCGAAGGCCGGAGGATCGTCATCCTTGGCCTACGAAATTTCTTCATTTAAGCGGAAAAAACATTAAAACCTGCAAAAACAAACGAATGTTACAAAATCCTGCGTTTATAGGTCAATCTGCATCGGAGGATGTGTGGAGGAAGCAGGGCCGTTGGATGGCATCATCCAACGGTCGGGATCTAATCTCAGAATGGTTGAAAAAGCATGGGGGAAGGAGGATTAGATCTGAGCCGTCGATTCGCGTCGAGATCGACGGTCGGGGATGATTGCGAGAGGTCCGGGTGTACAGAGGAAAAATCTTGGGGGTATACCCCCGCAGTGAAACTGCACCGTTGATCTGGATCAATTTGGATGGCCATGATGGAATCAAGAGATGTTGAAAGTCAAACGGAGGGAATCTGGGTGATGAATTTTGGACCGTCGATCTGCAGATCAGATCGACGGCGGAGATGCGATTTCTGTTGTATGATGGCCTGTTTTATCGCGCGCGCACCTTTGTTATCCATCGAGCAACTTTGGTTAGCACTCACCGTCGGATCAGTGGGTCTAGATCGGACGGCTGTGGTAAATTTCGCTGCATGCCCTGGCCCGAACGTTAATGCGTGGAGGATAACTTTAATGTGCGGGGACGGAGGTTTTGGAAAAAGTACGGGAGACGCGTGGCGGAAAGCGTATGGAATCGCTGTCGATTGGGAGAAAACCACCCTGGGCCCGAAAGTGGTGCGAAAAATACTGTCGGTTTTGGGCAAACAGTGCACGCGAGGCGGGGACCACATGGTAAGTCGGGCTCTGCAACGTCCGATCTGCTAAGCAGATCGACGGTTGAGATTGCTCCACCATTTACACAACAGAAAACTTTGGAAAATAAATTAAAACCCAAAAAACACGAATAACAAAGGTTTTTAATGTTTTTGGGCGGAGAAATTATTGGAAAGGATAAGAGCCCGACAGGTTTAGTAGTTGGTTCTGGCGCTCGGGTGCTTGGACGAAAAAAGGTTAGAGGCTTAGCTCGAGGGGGCTTAAGTTTGATGCATAGAAAATATGTTTTTTTTATGGTTTTTTCAAAGGAAATGAAGGTTGCGGTAAGGTTAAAAAGTGGGTTTTTAACCTTATAAAATGAATTTTGATGAGGGGAAATAGTAAAAACATGAAAAGGAGGGATTTTCATGGGGAATGGAGGGGTAGAAGAAGAGGTTAGTTTTGAGGAGAAGGAAAGGGAAAAAAGGGGTCTGCAGTAGTATTTGACTTTGGATTTTTATAGGATTTCAGAGGTTTTTAGGATGTAAACAGCAGTATGGGATCTGGACAGAGGCATGAGGCCTTCAAGAGTCTTCAAGAGCCAACAGTTTTTAATAGGGAAAAATTGTTCCTTGAAGGCTCAAAACATATTTAGCCACCTTTGGTATAATCAAATTTTTACAGGTGGCTAACAGTAGGAATGGCCTTCATTTGTGTTGTCTCTCCAGACACCAACTCCTGAACCGAATTTTCCACAAGAGCCATCAAAGATGATGTTCCAAAGTGTTTCGAGTTCATATTCGCCACTATGTTGTTGTTCAAGTTTACTAGAGTTTTGGCTATCATGTTCTTCATTCGGGGATAGATTTGACTGTTCTGGTAGGCCGGACTCCTTCTCATTTTCATTTACTTGTTCGCTGATGTCATCTTCATTATACAAGATAAATGAGTGAAGGTTTGAATGAATGGAATAAGCAGGGGTGTTTTTTGGCCTATCTAGGCTTCTTACCATATATTTCATGTGAGATTCCCAGTACAATATCCTTGTTTGGTTAAAGACCAATATGGTAGCATATGAAATGTCCATTTGGAGGCTCCCTTGAAGTATGGCTCCCCATGATCTAGATAGATGCATGCCATACTTTGGGGGAATTTTGACCACTACGATGTTTATGACTAGACCCTTAGCAGGTATTTGTGCCAGATTGACACATAGATCCTTGATGAGACCCAAACATTTGCATTAGGGGAATTTTGAGGTTTAAAATGGGCCTCCTAAGAAAAATGTACAACAAAAATAAACTTTATAACAACCAATAGGATTCAAGATGATGATGTCAACCATGGGGGATGATTTACCATTTTTTAAATAAAAGGGTAAAAATATTAAAAAATAATAAAATAATAAAACTACTTTTTCAACTCGTATTTTCAACTTATCTCCCAAAATTTTTACTCAACTTTCTAGTGGGAGTACTCGTTGGATGCAAAATTTAATTCCTCATCCAAGGAGTACCCATGTTGCATACTTTCGATGAACTCTACTACATGAAAAATGAGAAATACATAAAAAACGTGATTGTAATAACATTTTTTTTATGTATTTCTCATTTTTAGTGTACTAGGATGTATCGAAAGTATGCAACATGGGTAATCCTTGGATGAGGAATTAAATTTCACATCCAATGAGTACTCACACTCGAAATTTGAGTAAATACTTTGGGAGATAAGTTGAAAATATGAGTTGAAAAAGTAGTTTTTTCATTTTTCCCTCTAAAATTTGATGATGTCATCAAATCTTATTTGATTTTTTCCACTATTATTTTATAATTTCCTTAGGAGGACCATTTTAGACCTCAAAATTCCCCTAATGACTCTGCTTGAATCGAAAGAATACAAATATTTGTAAGGTTTGGTTATTTCAAGGCCTAATCTCTCAATTACCACCTTGGGCATGAGATTGTGTGAGGCACCAGAGTCAAGCATAGCATTGTGAAAGATTTTTTCATGAATGTTTAGGCTAACATAAAAAGGAGGGACAACTCCTTCTTGATATTTTCCCTCTACCTCAGGTCCAAACAACAACTCAAGCTTGTCATCGGTTAAGTTTAGAGTGCCGGTGTCATTTCCTATGTTCAAAACTTTCAGAATTTGGGACCTATATACATCTTGTGTTACCAGTTCAGTGAGAGGTATGGTTATTTTGATTTTGGAAATATCTGCCTCAAAACTGAAAGGTGTTAGTGTTTTTGAAATATTTACATATGTTTTGTCACACATAGTCTTTTCAGTAATTTTGGTTTGCTGATTTTTATTAGGATTGTCATTTAGAGCAGATTTTCCAGGGCCACTAGTGGAGGTACTAGGGCAGCTTGGGTCACCATTTTGTTGGCTAGTTGTTCCATTGTCTTGATCAGGTTTCTTAGTCATTATGGTAGTATTTTCTGCTTTTTTCTTAGGAGTTTTTTTAGGGGTCTTCCTAATAGTAGTGTCTAATTTGTTTTTCTTGGAGGCATCTTGGTTATTTTTGCTCCTAAGGTCATATTTCCTATGGACCTCCATTATAAAATTCTCAAATCCTAATTTGTAGTCTTCAGAATCCTCATAGTTTGTTTCAGTTTGATTTGAGGAGAAGAAACCTTGTTCTTCTTCAATGAGAAAAACAGTACCCTCATTATCAGAGCCTATCAAGTTTACATGGTTTTCTTCTAGCTGTTTAGTCTCTCTTTCCTCTTCGTCTACATAGTTATCTTGGAAAGGAGGCCTAATTTGTTGGTCATTTTATCTCTGTCTGTTTTGGGGAGGGTCTATTCTAAATTTTTGATTTCTATTTCTATTTTGGAGATTTGCTTGGTTTTCCCTAGGAGGTACACTTTCGTTCAAGTTGATCCTCTCCATCATCCTTTCCATTACCCTCACTAAATTTTCAATTTTGGCATCAGATAAGGAGGTTGAGGTCATAGTTTTATCTTTTTATGTGACTTTCTTTTATGACCTCATCCTAGCCCTCTTTTCAAATAGGTTGGCCTCTACACTCACAGCTCCCTTTTACATGTCTTCTAAAGTTAGGGGATCTCTCTCTCTCAATTTGTAGGTCATGTCTGGATCAAAGCCTTCTGGAAATTTCACTAGTGCTAGGCCTTATGGGGGTTTCATGTGAGGTGGGAGGGCATTTTACACACTATTGAACCTAGTGCAATAGTCTTGGAAATTTTCCCCGACATTTCTCTTAAGGTTGTTATATTTTGGGAGGATTTGGAGAGGGTTTTTCTTAATTTCCCACTTGTTTATGAATGTCTGGTAAAGGGAAGGGAGATCATGTATGTTGTTAGGAGTTAATATTTTCAACCATTTCTTGGCTTCTCCTCCTAATCTTTAGGAAAAAATCCTCATTTTTATGGTCTCCTCTTTTATCTCCTGATAGTCAAAGGCATCATTCATCCTATCTATACACTGTTGGGTAGTGGTGGATTTAGCTCTGGTAAAGTGAGGTAGTTTGGATTGGTATTATTGAGGCATGTGCACTAAAGTTTGGGGTAAAACTAATGGGGTAAACCATGCTGCCATGATTGGAAATAAGGGAACCCAAGGAGGGTTTGTGAGAGGAGGTGGAGTGGTTTGTACAGTAGATGTGTGAATGGGGGTGGTAGATGTACTAGGACCAGCAAACTGATTTTGAGTAGACTTGGAATGAAAAGAGCCAAAGTGATGGAGAAGCTGAAAATCAGGAGGAGTGGAAGGAGAGGCTTCTCTACTAGGACTCTACTGCAAATCTATGGGCTCAAGGTCAGTGTGGTCAATCCCACTTTGTGACTTAGTTTGGAAAAGGTTTCTTGTATTGTGTAAGTCAAATTGGGGATCTTGTAAGGTTGTGAGATGCTCGGGGATAGAACTTGCTCTATGAATGGTTCTAATAGTAGTTAAATCTTCAATTATATAAGTTTTCCACAAAATATTTTCTGGGTCATCAACTATGGTAGGAGGGTTTGGATCTAGGTGATATCCGGTGTTGATCCTTTGCGAAGCTAGATTTTAAAATCAATAATGCAAAGAGGTTGAAATTTTATGACTGTTTTTGGAAGGCAGACCTCTCTTAATGTTTGTTGAACTCACATAGTGTGTGAGTAGGCCTCTAAACTACTCATGGCTGATTTGACACAATCCTAGGGAAGTCTACGAGAACTAGTAAAGTTAGTAGGCCTACTGGAGACTACTGGAGCTACCAGGTGGATATTTTTTTACTATTTTGAAGATAAGTATTTGTGGTCCACCACCAACAATTTACAAAAACCAATCTAGAGATGTTTTATGGTTTTTTGAGATCCTTTATGTAGCCCTAAGGTTTTAATGAGTGTCCTCTATTTGAGTCATCATTTTGCTAGGATGGTGAAACAATTAAATTATACTCTCAGCTAACAGTTAAGTTTTCTAAGTTTGATAGGGATTTGAGAGTTCCTAAGGGATACTTGGGATGTCACTGACTCAACAGTCCCACTGTGATCATCATTATGTTAGGTCCCCGTAATTTGTTAGATTGGTGAGAAAAAATGAACAGGGGTAACATCAGACTAGTCTTTGGAGTCCTAGGACCTAGCCATCCTGGACACAGAGAGGTCTCTCTCTATTTTGTGCAAAGGATGTGAAATTGTTTACTTTTAAGGTTTGATTTTAGTGTAGTTGTTAAGTTTAGGGTTTGTTTGTTTGTTTGGGTTGGGTAGGTGATCAAGTAGGATAGATGGAGTGAGATATTTTCAAGTCATTGGGCTATGGAGTCTACAAAAGGTCATGGAAATTTCAACAATGGATCAGGGTACATCACAGGGCAAATCTAACATGGTCAAATGGATCTTCAAGATTTGTGTGAGATGAAATGAACATTAAGTTTGTGAACATAGTAGGTGCAAAAGGGCAGTTTAGAATCCTTGAAAAAATACTTTTAAACAAGATGGGTATTTAACACTACTCAACATAAAGAAGTAATCATAAGACAGGGCAAACCAATAACTCTTTGATTAAACTCAAGAAAATAATCATTTGGGACAAACAATCTAGTGAACTATAGAAGGCAAGAAAATTGTATAACTTCTAGTGATTTCACCTTCAAGATTATAAAACATTTAAGATAGACATATGCCATAGATCAGATAATATGGAACTCCTAAACGTCATTGATCAGAACTATAAATACCTCCAAGGAAATCTTTTAAGAATGGACAAAGGGCATGATCAAAACATAAACCTATTTGACTAAACCTAATTAGCGATACTTCAAAGAAAGATCTTAAGAACAATGTTTAAGTAACATCAAACAAGCAGGGCTAACCATAAAACATCTTTGATATCTACTATATTGAATCACTCATAATATAAACATGCATAAGTGGGTCTAGAGAGAAACTAAGAATTCTCTAAACTGACCTAGTAGAAGAAAATATAGAAGTAGTGAAGGATAAACAAAACTAAGGTGCCTCTAAACAACATTTCTTAGTCTAAAACTTGTGTCCTACTGCAATAGAAGGATGAAAAAAATGATAATACAAGAAAAACATGAAGTAAATAGGAACACATCGCCATTTAATAATTCTCAGGGATCCTACAAGCAAGCCTTCTCCAATGTCAAAAAATCCAAGCCATTCACAAAAATCAAAGCCAATCTGTCTTCAATCTCCAAGTCCATGTATTACTCCCAATAATTGTCTAACAAACAACCAACCACTATAATGAGGCCTCAATGATGTATTTAACAAGCAAGGAGGACAAAAACCCTAATTATATCTTTAGAAGCCCATTAGTTAATCATAAATGCCACTTTTTTCCTTTGATACCTTGCAAGGCCCAAGGCACAAAATATCTAATGCAAAATATCTTCTCGACCATTTTTGGAAAAAAAATTGACATTTAGGCTTCCAAAAACTTCCAAAGTATTTCCTAGCGTAATTTTTTGACTTCTTTTTTTCCAAGGCGTAGCACTGAGATTTAAGGATGTATTTCTAGGCCAAAAGCGCAATGCCTGCACAGGAAAATTGAGTCATTTTGCAGCCAAGTTTTGAATTCCTTTCCGATGTCGGAATGTTGGAAATATTGTCATTGATGGAAAAAGAGCACAAAGGAGTAGCACCAAGATAAGGGAGTAGATCAGATTAAGAAAGGCCACTGATTAGAATATCAGGCCAGAAAAGAAATCCTAGGTAAATATTTAATGTTAATACAGAGAACAGGTTCCAAATTCATTGATTGAATGCTTGAGTCAGTTTTAACTTGAGTGAAAATCAGGGTTTGGCACAATATATATGTATGCAAATGAATCAGGCAACTTCAAAGGGAAGTTATGAGACTGTTTGTTTAAGAAGTGTAACATTCAATGAAATAGTGGTAGAAGCATAAATATCTGTTTATCGGCATAACTTAGGGAACAGAGGAGCAGAATGAAATGAGAGCATAGCAATCGTTGGATCTGAAGGATCAACGAACGAAATCGAAAGGCGAAATGCGGAATGTATGAAGAAACGAGTGGATCCGATTGAAACAGAGGAAAAGGAAGGTTCGAAGAGGAATTGAAGTAAAATAGAAAAAATCGGGTGAAAATCCATGTTAAACGCATTTGAAACGAAAATTTGAAGAAAAGCGGTTTTGGATAAAATCGTCCACTATGTTCGCATCGCTTTTGAGTCATGAGCGGTTTTAATCCAATCAAACGTGATCGAATGATATTGCGACACATCATGAACACAATACCACCCATTTCGCGTCACTTTTGGTTGATAAAATACAGAGGTGGAATGAACGCAATTGCCGTCCGATTAGATCTGTGGGAGATCCGACGATGTTCACGTCGGTAATTGCACCGAGTTTAAAACAAGGTATGGACCCGACATTTTATGCAGCAAAGTTTTATTAAGGTTTGGAATCTAACTATATGAGGCCGAAAGGCTTTAAACATTGTTTAAAGCACAATATAATATTGCATTGCTGAGGGTTTTAAATATTCATTTCTGAAGGTTTTAATGTTATTTCCGAAGGTCACTACATATTATAATGTGCATTATAATATTTCCGAAGGTCTAAGGATTCCGAAGGTTTAACATTGTTTTAACATTCATAAACAGTGTGAGTGGTTTTTGCAAACCAACAAATGGTTTTTGCGTGGGTAAGACTTAGTAAGTGGTAATTCCCTGAATGAACGCGATACGCCTCTGCAAGCAACACGTGGATGTCCAAAACCACTTATTCCACGTGCCTTGGAGTCATTAACTGTCGAAGGTGATTTGGATGCGATATTCGTTGGATTAGAAGCATTGCATTTTGGGTGTGCGTCCACCGTTAGATGAAGGAAGCCGATAGATTGATTAAACAAAGTGGAAGGGTGAGTTGGAAATGCTGTGGGACCCGGACATAATGTTATATCGGTAGTTGATACTATAACCAAGGTAAGAACTTTATTAAGTGGAGGTTATATAATATAATTGATGGAATAAGTGGATTGGTAAAGTTGTGGCTGAGAACATTTATGTATATTGATACCTTTGATAAACTTTATCAAAGTCGAAAGCATAAAACTCATTTCCTTATTATGGTTGGTAAATGTGGGCCGAAACCTTTATATTTTTATCATTGGCTTCTTTGGTAATTTAACCAAAGTCGATATATTGATTTGAATTTCATGAGACGGGTTTATCATGGTTTATAACCATATTTCTTTGAAAAGTAAGATTGACCGTCAGGAATTTTGTGGGCCCGGATATATATTATAATTTTGATATCTTTTGTTTAAACCAAAGTATATAAAAGGGCGGAATGATCGAAGGTGTGGGACCAGCGTGATCAACGGATGAGATTAAAGGAGATGGACGACAGAGATTATATCAGACATCGCAAGCGAATGCGATAGCTGTTGGATGGATGAGAAAAGCTGCAATGCGATGGATAGTGGCGATGCGAAGGGACACGTGGTGGTACAATGCTACATCGCGCATCAGCGATGCAAATTCCATCGCATACCATGAAGTGGTGAGGTGATGTGATGCGAGGAATGTGATGCGATCAATAGATGCGATGTGATTCGATCGCATATCGCAATCGGAGTAGCAGAGATATCGCACAACCTTAGAAGTCATGTTAGTTGCGATGCGAAGTAGTGATAAATTCAAGTGGGACCCGTCGTATATTGCATATCGCAATCGACGAGGCTTATGTGATAAGAATTCTCAAGATATAAAAGTTGCGATGCGAAGTAGCAATAAAGTCAAGTGGGACCCATCGCATATCGTATATCGGGAGATCAAATGAACAAAGGCACATGGATAATTGGAATCACCAAAGTGTGATAAAGAGAGTGGACGCGATAAAGATCAAAGCCGAAGCCTAAAGCATTTCAAGTCCGAGACTATGTGGATTTTCCTTTGTAAATCGTTTTGGAGAGGAAAAGGAGGATTCTAACGTAAAACAAAAAGGAAAGTATGAACGCGGGTAGAAAGGCTTGGGTAAGGACCCGACACAGAGAAAAAGGTAGAACCATATGTTTAGAAGAGTGGTGAAAGTTGAACGCTGTGGGCACGAAAAAAAGAGGCATGGTCGGGCAAAAGGATATATGATGACACTATCAAAAACACAATAGAATGGGTCAAGTCGGACAAAATGAGAAGTTATGCAGCAGAGCTAGACTATAATGGCAGAAACTGAAAAGATAGTGACAACAATAGAAAACACAAATGTATGGCGAACCAAGAGCTGAAAGGATTGATTGAAATGTTTGATTGTAACTATAATTGTATCATTGAATTTATATTGTTTGTGATGTAAAGGCAAGTCTCCGTAGGCAAAGCAAAACTCCGTTGTAATACACAAATATATACATTCTGTTATATCATTCTGAATGTGCTGGACATGAAAATGGGAAGGGGGAAGGCAAAGAGTCATACCTGTTCATTTCGAATTCCCTGTGGAATGCAAACAGTTATGAGGTGATCCCTATAAATAATGTTACCAACATATGCATAAAGAGGTTGAGAGAATGAATAAAAAGTTAGAGAGTGTAAGAATAAGAAGGAGAAGATAGAGAAGCTGTGAAGATCCAGATATAATATAAGGCATATATGAAGGATGGAGGACAACAGTGAATAAGGAATATAACAGAGCTGATATCCAGGTAAATCAGCATGTGTTTTCATATCAGTGTGAGGAAGTAGGTGCTTCCATATCAAGTTGTAGCTTGATAGATGTCTAGTTGTAGCTGGCTGAGGTAGGAGCCTCCTGTATGTTATAGCCTGCAGAAAATAGATGGGAGTTGGAGCTTCCTTGCAAGTTATAGCTTGCAAAATTGAGGTAGTAGCCTCCTGTAGGTTGGAGCCTACAGAAAATCAATGGTGAGAGGGAGTTGGAGCTTTCCTTTGCATCACAACAATAATAAGATGTGGTTTTCTCCCTTATGGGTTTCCACTTATATTTGTTGTCTATGTGCATGATGTTTATGTGTTGATATGGTGTATCTAATCTGCTTAATACTTGCTATTCACATATTAAGATTTTTGTTACATTATGTAATAAGTTGATCATGAAATGAAGGTGTAAATAAGTTTAAAGGAAATTTTTAAAAGTCCATGAATGTGTTAAACTGATTCACCCCCCCCCCCCTCTCAGTTTAACTAAGGGTTCAAAACGAAATTGACTCTGTGATGGCTCGTTGGAAAGAGTATCGACTCTACTTTCCAAAACTTCCATTTTTTTCTGATTGGGCTCCACTAACATGATCAAAAAGTAAATCTCCCAAGGCTGCTCAAGGCGCAGCACGAGCCCTGAAAACATGGCAGAAAGGTGAAAATTGGCATGTTTGTAGGCCTTTTGAGGGATCAAAAATGCTCCAAATGCTCTAGAATTTGGTGAGCATGCTGTACTTGAGCTGATGATTCCAAAAATGTAAATTTTTCCTCCTGGGGATGCTTTTAGGAAAAGCGTAGCGCCAAGGGTGTTGCGCTTTCGGCCCTTCAAATTAGCGAAAGCCAAAAATTTCCAAAAAGTTCCCAAAATTTGAAATATCTTCCTCATGGGGTTTGGGATGCATGTAGAGAAGCATTAGCTAAGATCTCAAGGTTTTCTTGGTGTTTTGCCTTCTTGAGTTCTTTAATTTCAGCAAGGGCTCTTTTGAGCTTGGCCCTTGCAATTTATTTTTTCAATGCACAGTGCTTGGCCATATTTTTATGTAATCCAAGGTCTCTTTGTGTCTTCCTAGGCTGATTTTTTTCACCCTTATAATACTCAATAATATACTTTTCCATGCGAAGGCTTCTTTGTAGATCTCTAAAATCTGCATATTTTCTCTGAAGCAGTATGCTAGTGACCCTCTCCTCATCTTCATTTTCACTGTCAAGGTCAATGAATTGGCACTCTTGTTTAGTTTGATGCTTGCCTTTCTTATCTCCAACAGTGACCTTCTCCTTGCCTTTTTCAAGCTTCTTTGTTGATGCAGAAGGCATGGCCCCTTGCCTTTTAGAGGCAGAAAACACATTCCTTTCTCCTCCTTGGTAAGTTAAAGAAATAGGTTTGATTGTGCTCATTTTGGTGTCTTCATCATGGTTGTCATCTTGACCGTCATTATCACTGATATCCTTACTGTTCTCATGGCTTTTATGGATACTTTCATTTGTCTCCATGTCTTCCCCTTCATCGCCTTGACTATTGCTTACCTTATTATCTCCAATATTAGCCTCACTGTTTTCCTCTTCACTGATTTCTGCACTATCATTATTTCCACTGTCAGGAGGCTCATCAAACTCTATTTCATTGTCTTCTGTCTCCATGTTTTATGCACTATTCTTTATACTTCCTTCATCTTGTTAATAATTACTGCTAGGAGTCTCATGGCTGTGATCTTTACTGCTATTATCAAACTCTTCATTTTCTTCATTGTTATCATCAGCTTCATTGACTTTTTGGTCTTTGGTGTCACTACTGTCATTAGCATCATTATTTCTATCAGTTACCATGTTTTCTACTTCATCACTGTCCTCTGTGTTTCCAACATCATCACTGCCCTTATCATTACTGGGAGCCTCACTGTTTTTACTGTCATTGTGGCTCTTAGTTTCACTACCACCATCATCATCATCTATCTCTCTATCACTTCCTTCATCTGTATCCATAATGCCTTCTGCCTCTTCATCTTCAAAATCATCATTGCCTTTATCATATTTTGTTTCTTCCATGATGACATCACTGCCCTCTGCCTCTTCATCTTCAAACTCTTTACCGTCCTCTTCTTCATCATTACTTGATTTATCATTTCCCTCTCATTCATTCTCATTTGATGGTTCATCTTCATTTCCCTCATTGTCTGATGTATTAGGAGAGGGTGAGGAAGGAGGATGGGATGATGAGGGCACATTTTGCTAAGGATGGGGTTGTGGGTTTGTGAACACTTCATGGGAAATGAACACCTCCCATGGGATACCTTTTTTCTCAAACTGATGTAGCATAACCATCTTCATTAAAGAGTGATGAAACAAACTTTTCATTTGCTGGGAATAGTTCCTCCTTTGTTAAATGAAGGACATCTTGTAAATACTCCTATAGAGGTAGTAGGGTAAATGAAGCATCTTAACCCTAGTAAAGTGCATGAGTAATCTGATATGATAGGAGTAAAGTCTAGAGTACCTTACCTCACATGTAAAATATTTCATGATGACCCTAATCAAGTGTGCATACCTCTCCAGCAAATGTGAAAAAGGGAAGATAGATTTGCAGCCTTCTTTGTAACCAGGTCTAAGAAATGGCTCATAGCAGCTTATGTCTAAATTTTCTCTTTTGAACCATTTTTCATCAACATTAGGCATTCCAATGGAAATAGAAATGGCATATGATGATAGCTCAAAGTTTACCCCTGCAAGATTTACCTGTTTCTCATGTAGGTTGAGGATAAATAACCTAGTGATCTCAGGGTGACTTTGTACTTGTTGGACATTTTCACAAAAATGTAAACACCCTACATTTTGGAAACATGTGACAATCATAGGAGAGGAATTAGGCTCCATAATTTCTTTGGGTTCAAACCTATTAACATTCCCACCTCTGTGTTTCTATCTCCTAGGCACTTAGCCTTCTTCACCACTACCATTTCCTCCTTCTCCTGGCATTTTGATTACTGCCGTTTTGAAACAAAACCTAGGTCTGTTTGTGAAGCTGATATGAAAAGTGATGGAATGGTGGTAAGAAGGAAGCTTTTTCAAGTGAGTGAGAGGGATAAATGAAGGTGTAAGTGTATGAATATGAGGGAGAGCTAGAACTCAAGGACAAACATTAGTTACTTGTTATAATTATGCTCTGACAACAACTTAGCCTAAAGATTTAAGGTTTTCACTCCTTTATGGTTTCCTTCAATTTCTCTTAACATAAAAACATGAAAATGTAGTGGAGGAAAAGTATGGCATTCACCTACCAATTTAGGAATGCTCTTAAAGACACTTGATAGAAGCTTGGAAGTGTTTTTGATGTTTTTTGGGTGTTTGCAGGTGCAGGAGGAGCTTCAGGCCAAAAACGCAGTGCTTGCACGCGTGTTGAGCCTATCGAGATGTGAATTCGGAGAACCTACATGCCTCTGTCAGGCTTCCCTGCTGAAAGTATAGTGTCTCCACGGGTGTCGGGCCTGTCGGGTTGTGAATGCGCAATGCTGGAACACCTCTGCACGGGCTTGTCAGGCTTCCTAGGAAAATGCGCAGCGTGCCTTTGAACATGTAGCGCATGCCTCTAAATGCACAGCACAGTGCAAATTTGTACAATAAATTCCTCCAAAGGCGCAACGTCTGACTCTGAAGGCATAGCTCTGCTTTGAACGCACAATGCCGAGTGGACTTGCCCAGTTTTGACTAAAAACTCAGAGTTTCTCCTTCTAAGGGCTTCTAATTTTTCTGCAAGGGAACAATGAGTCAAATAAAACTCAAAATAACCTTTTATATGTTTTGGATTCAAATTAAATTATTTGTGAACCCATCTCCTAATGTTTTGAGTCCTTTAACTTTTCACTAAGTCCTTTGACACTTTGTTGTGTAGGAGACTTAAGAACCTCTGAGTGATTTTTATTTTTTCTCCTTGAGAATTTATATGCTCATTTGATGTCTTCTTTGGAGTATTGGGCACAGTAGTGTTTGCACAATTTTATGTGCTTTCCTTCACAATTTTTTACTAACCACCATTCAGTGTTTGTCTGCAGGTTTGCTAAACATGGTGAACTTTGACCTTTTTAATTTTGAGTCTTGATACATTTTCTTTTGACACCTTTGAGACAATCACTCTTTTTCAACTACCATGAGTTTTAAAAAATTCCTTTCACCTCCCTAGGCCACTTTTGATTTGCAAGTGCCTAAATTTATAATTCAAAATTTGTCCACTGATACTCTTTACCTCCTTTCTGTGTAGATTTTGTTTAAGTCAAAAGGCTTAATTTCTTTGGTTGGTCTATGTCCTTGAACATTTTTACTTAGAAAATGTTATGAAACCCTGAAGTGGCTCTCCCCCTCTGATATTTAAAAATTCTGAATTCACTTTGACAACCATAGACATTTACACAGTGGCAGTATCTTCAAAAATTCTTTATATTTACCTTGGAGCTCATACAATGTTTTTCTATCTTTTAACCATTGAGTGTAAATGACTGAAATGAGAGCTTGAACCTCCTTCATGTGTTTTGCTGCATTGGATATCTGCTTGGCATACTGTTGATCCAATCAAGCTTAGAAACCTTGATTTCTCCTCAAAACCCAGTGCTTCTCATCAGTTAATTTATCAATTTCCTTTGCTAATTTACCCCTTGACATTCGTGCTGAAATGCCAAGCATATTATCTTTTGCAAAACTTGAAATTGACAAAGTAGCCCTCTTTGGATATTTTCTGTTCTTTCTTGGGAAATCATGTGTTTCTCTTCTTTTACATTTGAAACAGCCTCTAGCACAGGAAAATCATAGCTTCAAACATCAATGAAAACCTTACAACCTATGAAACCCTAATGAACTAGTGGGAGGATCCTTTGATTTGGCCTTTGACTGAAATCTGATTTAAGATCTTCAAGTGTAAAAATAGATTTTTTTGACAAATTGATGTATTGAAGATCCAAAATTGAAAGTACTTTATTTATCTAAATATCCTACATAGATAGTTTTGAGACCACCAATGCTCGAGGAACCTGGTGGACATGGAAAGGAAAAGTTGTTTGGTAACCCTAGATGGGAAGTGCGGTTATGGGCAAAAGAAAAACAGAGTACTGAGGTTATAGGTGGGAAAATAGGATATAGTTGAGTGACAAAAGCCCATGAGGGGTCTTTTAGGAGTGGTAGGTTAACCATGGAATGGAAAAATAGTAGAATAGTGAAAAATTTGGTATAAGGATAATGAAGGCAGTGAGATTTCTAAAACTCACAATATTCACGAATCTTGTTTTTATAAATCTAGAACTGATATTTAGTCATATATAGATAGTAAAAATTACTAATGACTAACACTGGGAACTGGAGGCAAAGAAGGAGAGTTGATTGATGACTGTAATTACACCTTTATGAGGAAAGGTGATCATTCTAAAATATGTAGAAATGATCATAGTAATTGCATAAACTTATGGCCTTCCGAGTAAAATGTTGTATTCAAGGGGTCTGTCAACAACCTCAACTTAAACAATTATTGTTTTCCCCCCTAGTTCAACATGTAGGTTATTGATGATACCACAAGGCTTATATGTACGACCATCAAAATCTTTCAACATCATAGGCGATTGAGATAGGCACAGCAAGCCAAGTGACTTCCAGCAGTTTAGAGACATAATGCAGGTATATGCTCCCTCATCAATAATAGTATGATGAATGAGGTGATTGAAAATTTTTACTTGGATGGAGAATGCCAATTCTGCTGGTAATTGCGACACATAGCACGTATGATTAAAGACTACAATATTGGAATCTGTCGAATCGATTCCACCAATTTCTGACAACAAAACTTGCTTGTGGTAGGGACAATTTTGAAGTACATAAAGCGTTGACATAGATGAAGGGGATTAAGCCAAATATTAAACTATATTATAATTTTTAGAAGCTTGGGCTTGAGGATTGAATGTCAATTTATGGATGACTCCCTTCAGTGGCTTTATTATTAACTCAGGAATAGTAGGTGGTAGAATATATTCCATGGACGGATTTGTGATCAAGGTAGTAGGTTGATCAATATCCTGACTATCATAATATTTAGTATGCGTTAACAAAAAAATATTAGTTTTTGGCTTTGTGACAGATAGAGTAAGCACTTGGGAACTAGAAGTTGGATTCATAGCAACCATATTTGTGTCTAAATTTGGAAATAGATTTGTTAGCACAACAGATTCATTCGAAGTCTTATGAAATTTTGAGACTTCGGTGCGGTGAGGACAATATCGAACAAAGTGATCGTCATTACATATTATGCAAGGTTAATGAGGTTTTTATTATTTCCATATTGTTGATTAGATGATCGTTCTTGCTGGGTTGAATTTTGTTTTTTCTTCGCTTTCCCATTTTTCTTACTTCCAAGTTTCTTGTCACTTTCTGCCTTTGTCAGATGACACGACATGAACTTAGGAAGAAGGTGTAGGATCAGATGTAGTAGAGTGATGTGTGATTGTAGTACCAATCATACCATTGTTGGCATGAGAGTCCTTAGATGGAGGAGGAACAATAAAATTAGATCACGTCGAGTTTGGAATTTTCTCGTAGAGCATGTCAAACTGAGTATAAATCAAATCTAAGTATTGGGCATGAGAAATGACCTTCTCTTCAGTAACGACACCACCCTTAGCCACATCCTCAGTGATATATGGAAAAAAGGAATTAATGAACCACTCAGCATGGAGTTGATCAAGAACAAATGTTTTGACCTTTCTATGATGACGACGCCACTCATGAATATGATCAGAAATGTGAGTAGCATTAGTCTATTTAAAATCTATCAAGAGTTCCATTCCAGTTTCATATCATATGGGTAACTGGAAGTGGGCTATAAAGGTAGTAGCCAAGGTAGTGAAATTATCAAATGAAGCTCATGGTAACTGATTGTACCACTTCGTGGCCAGACTAGTGATCGTACACTGGAAAAGACACAGTCGAATTGAGTCATCATTTAAGGAGTTGGATGAACACCATAAATGATAAGTCATAACATGCATCGACAGGTCTTATCCAGGGTTTCCATTGAAATTAGGAATATCTGAGGGTAATTTATGTGGAATCAGCGACCACCAAGGAGCATAATTGATTGGATCGTTGGTAAGCCAGTTTAAATTGGGTAATTATAAAGTTGCAACAAAGGGAAACTATCGATTTAATTCAGGTGAGCATAGCTAGGGTACGATGATATTTCTTGGCAAACAGGCCTTTGAGCACCAGCATAAGGAATTGTTGTTGGTAACCCATATAGGGGTTGTTTTGATAAACAAACTCTTGAGGATTCTGTTGACCAAAACCTGGGTAAGCTACTTGTTGTTGGAATGATTTTTGTGGCATTTGCACTTGTGGCTGCCAAGGTGTCTATCCACCAAGATTATAGCCCAAAATAGAATATCTTGGACTCGGTTGTGAATAGGTAAAACCCGGTTGTGCCTACGACATCCCATAATATTGTAATATAGCTTGTGAATAAATAATTCCGAATACAGGTGGTTGTTGTAAACCAGCCGAAGGAGTTGGAGGCTGAGGGCCCAATACTTCAGGGTATCAGGTTGAAAGACTCACCTGAGAAGGTTGAGGTACAACACTCTGAGCCTGTAACAAGGGTAATTATGTATTAACAAGTGGAGTATATGTGGGTGTAACAGGTTGAACTGATTGATATGAATGCACAATCGTTTGTGGTTGAATGGGCAGGATAGGCTGCCACTGACAAAAATTCATTCCAACATAAGGATGATCATATAATGATAGAGTACTATCAAAATGGGTGACCATAGGTTTCCCCCCAGCATGGGGAGTATAATAATATGGAAAATATTGTTCTCCAAATGTTGGGAGTCCAGTTGAGATTGTACTGGATGGAATATACCTAGATGGACCAGCTTGATATTGCACTGAAGATGTATATAAAGGATCAAGATGTACCAGATAGAAAACCATATGATGACATGGGTGAAGTCCATGGGTTTGAGGATGCACCAAAGAAGGTTCCAGATAAATATTGGTAACTAGGTGGGACATAAGGGCCAGCATATAGATGTGACTTTGGTGATGTGGTGAACATCGACGGGGTAGAAACAGTAGATGTTGTCACAAATATAACAAATGGCACATCCAAATATGTTGACTCAACCATGGTCATAAAACCCAATGTATACCGTATAGGATCTACAGGAACTTGAATTGACACAGGATCAAAGAAATCAGTGTGGGGTGATTGAGGAAAAGACTCGTAAAGATAAAGTTCCTCCCCAAAATGAGTTGGAGTAGAAGGTATTTCGTCTTGTGGTATTTATTCAATTGAAATCAAACCAGGTGGAAGGATTTCACCGTCAGTCCCGAGATATATTTAAGGTGGTTGACTACGTGATATGGGAGACTCAATGGCTACAATTGATTGTGGAGCGATCGATACAGGAACAAATTCTAGTTGTTCAATTTCCAGATCTAGATGTTCTGGTAAAAGAATGCCAGGATCCAAATCAACTTCTAGTTGAACAACGTTGGGTTCGAGAGGTATGGTCTCACTGATTGGATGGATCGTGACCACAGGTAGCTGTGTGAACTCTATCTCAACAACAGTGGATGAACCGGGATTTTTAGAAACAACTAGAGACGACTCTGGTATATGTGAGGATGATGTTGCACTAGAGGTACTCATAGTACTGGTTTTGGTAGAACAATATTGCCTTCACCGACCAGAAATGGATTTTTGTGGTAAAGGTGGTTCAAGTGCTATTCTACACAAACGATGGGGAAAGGGATGTTCTTCTTCCACGATTACTGATTGATTTTATGACAAAAAACAAAAAAACAAAATAAAAGGCTAATTCGAGGCAAAAGGTTTACCAAGTAATTGTGAACTGCAGAATACCTCCTGGAGATCCAAGAAGTACAGTTAGGCAATCTCCCTGAATGTTGTGTTTATTGTATCAAAAGTTACAAGGAAATTTACTTAGTTATCTATGGATGTATAACAGCCTAAAGTTTTCCTTGCAAATATACCCAGAGGTACATGGAGGACCAAATCTGTATTAGCGTTGTCTAATGCGAAACCGCACAGTGATAGAGCCCCCTTATACTTTTCGTACTAGAACATCACCCTATATACCCAAAGGTACATGGACGAGATCCGATATACTTATGTACGTGGAGTTAGGTATCACACTCGGAATGTATCGCCAAAAAGGTAGTGACAACTTCTATGTTTAACGATGCTGGAACACATCTCTAGCCTAGACCTTCTAAATGTTATCGTTAATGTTCCAATTCTTTCTTAGGTTGATTGATGTAAATTTTTTGTTGATCTTGCTTAAAAGTTTGTCTTTTAGGTTCACCACGTAATGTAATGGAAATTTATAAAAATGAAAACTAAATGATAAGCAAACTTTTCAATTTGTATTTTTCAATGAAAATCCTAGCTACTAAGGGGAAAGAGTAATCACTTTTTGAGCAAACAACAAAGATCAAACTAAATTCAACTTTCCTAAATTGTTGCTATGCAAGACACACAATTCACTATATTCACATGCATCTTTTTCTTTTCAACTCCCTTTAATGTGAATGAAAGAAAGGAAAATATATGCATAAATCAATCAAACAAGTGTTTTATTATGAGAAACGAGGAATGAAACAACAATTTCTCTTAGGAAAATGAAGAATGGAACTACTATTTTCCTACAGGAAACTAGGAATGAAACAACAATTTCTTTTTCGAAAACATAATTAATCTAATGCAGAAATGAACTAATTTGAATTTTATTTTCCAATGATAAAGAAAAACACTAATGAAACATTGAACAAATTACTTTTCAAAGGAGGAAGAACATGAAATTTTATTGGTCTCTAAGAGGTATCAGACATCTGAGAATACAACAAACAAGTGGCTGAAATTGGAATAAATGACAATTTTTGATGGAATTTGGTTGGCTAAGGGGGTAATGCAGTCTCTAAGGGGAGACAATGCATTGCAAATTCCCCGTGAATGGGAGACAGTGCAATGCAGTGCACTGCGTCTTGTCCAATAGTGCATTGGGCACAAATAAGATTGGAAAATCAAGCAGCTAGACACACTTCTAGTGCAATTTTTTCATTCAAATGACTAATAACATAAAGTAGATGCTACTGATACAGATAAACAAAGGAAAAAAACACCAGGAATGATGGGATCTCCCTAGCAGAGTCACCAATTTTTTATATATAATTATGATCTACGGATAAATCAAATTTCGTAAGTGTGTTGTTTATCACTTAGAATAACATAGGAAAGAATAAATATTATTTTCTCTAAAACAAGAAAATATACAGAATGGAAAAGAGACTACTTTTGATTCTTTCATTTCTCCTTCTTCTTCTGTCATTGTGTTCATTGCTCTCAATCCAACTCAAGTTGCTAGAACGATTCCTACAAACACAAACATAGAACATCAAACAACATACAATATACAAGTATCTACTTATCTAACTCAAATAAAACAGATTAGATTTGAAATACTTACATCATTCAAGAATACAGTGCACAAGAAATAGAGACATATGTATGGGAAAATGAACAACAATATTTATTAAAAAGTAGGAGGAGAATATTACAACCAATATGGATCGATTTGTTGTCAACCTGCTCCAACTTCATTCCATCCTCATCACATTCAACATTATCCCAGCAGCATACCAGTACTTTCACTCTCTTATAAATTGAGAATCCAACATCATATCTTTGCACAAACTTATTCCTCCTTAGCACTAGGATGAGTGCTCAATTTATAGGGAAACTGATGGTATTTTCTCATTGAATGAATTTCTAATAATAGGCATGACATGTTTCCAAGTTTAGAGGTGTTAGATGGACACTTGGATTCGAAGTTTGACACATATGGACTCTTCTATAAGGCAATCACCATGTGGAGATTCTCTAAACAATGATAATTCTACTCCTAGCCGACCAATGCACCCTTGAGTGTAGGAAAGTGCACTGCAGTGCACCCTTCCATGGAGGAATTGGCACTACAACGTATTAGAGTCTTGTAATTTACAGTATCACAAGGTGACTAATTATTTTTTATATTTTTTACTGAAAATAATATTTCATGGCTATCATTTATTTTTAGAGAAAGAAATGGAAGTCTTGATTGTAAAGAGCTTCAAAAGGAATCAATCGGCCTTTCTGTCCAATAGAAGGAAGCAGGTGTTGCTGATAAGGTGTGATGGAGATCAAAATTTATTTCTACCCTCGTTCCGTTTAATTTCATTCACCCTCTTTGACCCCCCTCATTTCCTCCATATTCTGAAATGCTCTAAATCCCATTCAATCCCCAAAACCCACATGCATAACCTTTGGGATTTATTGCTTTATAAACCCTTTTATATTAAAGTTTGCAATACTATTGTCATAGCTCCACCCACCCACTAACAGCTGTGTTTTAAAACATAAGCCTTACCTTTTCCACTTTTTCTCTTTATATTGCTACCTTACCTTTTTCCATCGCATATCATTGGTTTCGTTTACCATCCTCTTCCTTATTCCCCGATTGCGATTAAAGTGGGACCATCCCTCCATGTCACCCTTTCTTCCCCACCCTCCATCGCAGATCGCATATTATAGACCTTTCACATCGCAACTAAAACATAAAAAATGTGATCATCGACTTGTGATGTATCGCATCACATTTGTTTCAAATTACCTTTGAAATGCCCGTAGACTATTTGGTTTAACTTGCGACACGACGGTTGGTCCACCACAGTAGCTTCGCTCCCCACTTCACAGTCATTTCCAATATATATCACATATCATATACAACAACATAAAAATTTTCCTTGCCGCATAAGACATTTTCCGATTTATAAATCCTACCGATTACAGTGGGCTCCACTTATCCCTGACACATCATCCTCAAATTAGCGCAAATCACACTTTATAGTTTTAAACGTTTACCTTATTTCCCCAATGCTAAATTCTTCGTTGAGCGATGCAGGTGGGTCCCTCTCCCTGCACTTCGAAAGTTTTAGATTTTAAACTCCCGTGCTTATAACTTAAGTTTGCGATTTGCAATGCAGTCTAGTCCCACCTTCCCTCCACATCATCTCTCACTTCGTATCGCATATCCGATTACATTGTTTAAAACTTAAACTCTAAATATTGCTACGTGCACGGATGTGATGCGGCTTCAGATTTAAATTCTATAAGATTTCAAGTTTGGGTAAATGATTTTTTACGTTATTTCATTCGAAAAAAGGGTTAAACACAAAAATAAAGGACTTGGGTAGAAAAAGGGTCGATTATGGTACCACCTTACTTGCCACATCTTTTCCTTCTCCTTATCACCCTTCACCTCTCCTCCATCTCCACTTAACCCCTTCTCATCTGACGGTTCGCGTTGCATTTCGCACCCCCCTAAATTTCTGAACTTTAACCATGTGGGGTGGGGGGGGGGGGTTCGAAATGGGTGGTATCGCTTACCCCCTCCCTACTACATGTCACCCTTCTTCTATTTCGCACCCCCCTTCTATATTATCACTTACCACCTAAGACACCGTCTGAAAAATTTGTTTTCGCTCGCCTCCAAAATGCTACTGCGTTCATTTGACCACTATCACTGTTGCTGCGCCACCTACATCATCATCCCTTCAGGTCTGAGCTTCTACAATTTGCACGCTGTTTTATGAAGAAAAAGGCTAAAAAAATAGTGTAAAGGACTTGTAATAGACTGAGATCCGAAAAAGGAGCAAAAGGCAAAGCGAGGCTGAACGACATAAAGAAACAAACAGAACAAGTCGATTTGGGCTTTGTTGCAAAGATATAACAGAAAAAACCAAAGGGGCAGCAGAAAACACATCAGCACAGGCACTAAGCAATGAAAATAGCCAGTGTTGTACGGGACTTAATTTCCCAATGCCAGTTTTCTGAGCAGGGCCAAATGTCAGGACTACTTTATTTGATGCCTCTTCAGCGTTACTCGATCTAGTTTCTAACCACTCTATAATTAATAACAAACTACCAAAAGCCACTAGTGGAAGCCAAGCTTGTCTCATAACTACCTACGTTTTCCCACTTGTCCAGTTGTTCTTGAATGTAATTACTGCAGTAGACAGATTAGCCGACTCAAGTTTTCTATAAATATTGTACGCACTAGCAGTATGAAAGGGGGCCTAGAAGGGAAAAGCCATTTTAATAGACTCATTCTGTTGTAAGCACTCTCTTTTGGATGAAAGAAGGATTATGTGGTTTTCCAGATTCTTGTGTTATGCTTTGTGGTGAAGTATTTCCCATGTAATTTTTCATTCTCCTATTTTCTCATATCATTTTATTTTCTTAACTATGGATAGAAACATTTGTGTAGGATTTACCATAGGTTACCTTGCATAGTCTTGAAATAGTTCGTTATGTTTTCTTCTCATACCAGAATGTAGAATTCATAGATGTTCTGCTTTGCATTCCTGTTGAACCTTAATCTCCTCCTCTATTCCATTTCACAAGTTTTTAAGATCCATTGACATGGATAGCTTGCCTAGTTGCACCTGACCTCAGTTATTCATCCATCTGAATTTTTTCACACTTGTGTGACTTCATAGTGCAATTTCCCTCTTCTGCTACCTCAACCAAACATCTTCAAACAAACCTATGCACTAATAGATAGCCTAAAATTCCCCTGTAAACAAAGTTATATCTAATAGAGAGAGCCCTCTCTAAGTCTAGGAAGGCTAGATCCTGGTAAGACCTCCAAATTTGGTTTTATGTTTCCCTCCGTAGTTTTGTCTTCAGCCTTCAGAATTACAGAGTGATAACACAACATAGTTAGTCCCTTGCAGATGAGCGTTTGTGAGTCAGTGGGTCGTATAACATATACTTCAAACCTTGGAAATCTCACAATAGAAGCCATGAATGAAATTTTCTTCACTTAGGGCATATAGAAACTGAAATATAAGGGTGTGATAGACCCTATTTCACTAGTCCTGGGGATGATGTCAAGTTTGACCAGGTCTTGGGTGATGACTCCCAAATTGACCTATAAAAAAGATATCTATCATCACCAACATAAATATTTACAGTGTTACAATAATTTAAAGAAGAAAACACGGCTTTATTTTTTTCCAAGTGGTAAAGAGGCTCCAAAATCAATGTGACACTCATGATAATGAGAAGAAGAAGATACATTCAATGCATAACTAGATCTTGATGCTTGACAACCACATGTAGAAAGTTCCATTCCCGAAGGTGAAGTTGAAGAGTTCTCCAAATGAATGTTGTGCTTCTTCATTGCTGCTTCCATGGCTTCCATCTTCTTAAAAAATGTTGACTCTACGTGGCCGTCATGATTACAAAAGTTGCAATGTCTATCTGTCTTCTTCCCTTTTTTTTTATTTTCCTTATTAGTTTGTTGAGTTTCTTTTTCAATTTGCAACTGAGATTTCATAAGACCCTTGTTTTCTTTAGGACCATTCTTTTTAGGATGTTTCTTCTTAGGATTATTTAGATATGGTTGTTGCTAGGTTGTTAATGCTTTCTTAGAATATTTTCCAGTATTAATAAGACCAAGGTGTAATATTTTTTCTTATTCTCTTATCAACGTATCATAAGAGGCATCAAAAGAGGGGGACTTGTAGGTTGTTCCTTGAGAAATGAGGGCTTCTCTAGTGGAATGTAAGGTGGAGACAAAGAAAGAGTATTCAGGGCCTAGATTAGCAAGAATGGAATAGATAAGACTACCATCTTCCTTTTTGACCTTACAAACCTCTAAAAAAAGTCTAAGGGTCTTGAATTTGGACAAAGAATCTTCAATAGAGGAGAAATTATTGGGGTCCAAAGTAAGAAACTCTTTTTCAAGCTGGTGGGCTCTGATTTCATTTTGAATGCCAAAAAAAGTATTTAGCTTTTTCATAGCTTCAACAAGGGAGTCATTTTATTGGATATGAAATCTAAGATATTGAGCAATGGACACTCCTATCAACCCTCATGCTTGATCTTGTTTATTTTCTCATTTATCATTTTTATCTACATTGGTAGGTTTATATTTTTTTCCTAAGGGTATAATATAGATCCCTTTACTTCTAAGTAAGTCTACCATGTAGGATAGTTAGTGAAAATCGGGCATGCACTTTCCATTTTTAAAAACTGAGACTATAAATGTTGAAACTAACTACTCCAATGGAAATATCTCAAAAAATTAGGCCACTTAAAAAAAAACGGCTCTGAAAACAGCTTTCTGATGAAGAAGTTATGCCTTTATGAAAAAACGTTGTAGTAGATGTCGAGTAGTTATGCGATAGGTTGAATGTTGGTGATGAATTTTTACTTCAAAACCTCCCCTCCCTTTTTATAAACTTAATATAGTAAAATCACTTTTAAAAAAAAATACTACTTTATGTGACCAACTTTTATAAATAAGTGAGAGTCTCTTTTACAATGTTACTTTTACATGTGGTTTTTGAATAAAACCCTTTTTTTTTTTAAAAGAAACTTGCCAAAAGGTTTTTTAAGAAAAAGAAAATTCACAAAAATATTCTTAGAAAAAGAAGTTTGAAAAAGAGACTTGAACCCAAGCCTCTCTTCTCATAAAGTAACTTTACACCAAGTGAGCTAGTAAAAGGATTTTGTAATTGTTTGAAAGGAGGAAGGATTTTTTTATTTCTTTTATCTTCTTCTTCTTCTTTTTTTTTTTTTTTCGGGTGTGCGTGCTTTTTTCTGCGAAAAAAAACCAGGAAAACAAAAAAAAATACAAACCTTATAGCAAAATGTTAGATTTTCAGTTAGTCCATCTCACAACTATATATTCTTCTCCCTATTTCTGATTTCCTAAGATCACACAAAGTTGTGGGGAAAGAGCATACGTAGAAGAAAAATCCTATGTTCATGTTTCTGGTTTGCTAGATCATACACAACGCAGATAAAAGGGCATACACAGAGAATAGGGTATAGATCCAGTAACAAAAAATACTATAAACTGAAATAAACAGAGGGATTAATAAATATTACTGCAAAAAAATTACTTAAACCTCCAGATCTAAAATGACATAACTTGGGCAACCAGAAACATTTTCGCATGAAACTAAAGGGGTTCCTCACTAGAATAGAGCCTCCAGACACAATAGAGTAGTTCTCCTTGCCTGAAAGTGGTCAGAAACAGTAGATTTGGAAGACATAAATCACATGCAGTCAAACCAACTTCGTATTTGGATCAACAATAGATGTGGCGCTCAAAACAACTCTAATACCATGTAGGAATTTACAGGGTAAGTTCCTTAGATCAAAAACCAAAGGTTATTGCTCACAAATAGATCATAGATCAATACACCAATATTTGACATGGTTAAAATACTCAAAGAGGGAAACAGTCCATGGCCTGAGCCAACGCAACCACTTCAGGAAATTTAATAATATAAAGGAAGAAAATTTACATAAGCTTCTCTCATAAATGGTCACCAGATAAATGACCTTCCATGCTCTTTATATAGAGATCATGGACCAATCGGGTGTTAAGCCATAGATCAAGTGTCGATAATACTGAGGAGAGAATGAACCGTCGGATCACTACATATTTTGTCCTTTGGATTATAAGTTAAAAAAGTACATATTAAAGAAACACACTTTACCTAACTCTATGCTAGACCAAGTTATACTTAACTAATTCCTATGTGTCGGTATATCCTAACAAATAAGTGTCATTTGTTTTAACTTAATTGAAATGTATTTCCATTTATTTCTATAACATTCAAATTGTATTCCCTCAACTGAGATGGGTTTGATTTTTCTTTCAAATTGTTGTAATGGATTGTATCTTAGCACACAGTATATGGGATGATCACCATTGTTATGCAGAATCTATGGCTGTGAATAGAAGTACGTTCCTTAGAACTAGTGTCCTCGTCTAGAACAATAGAAAGAAAAGAATATAATATTTCCCTTAAATTAATTGAACAATGAGATGAGGTTTACCTGGAATCCATTGCAAGATTCACTCTCTTCTTCGCTTGTACACTTAGATCCTAGCTTCGATAGCTATAATTAGAACTTGAAAATACAAACGCAGCAAGCCAAATATATTTGATATCTATGTAGCACTACCCAATCACTTCATTTAATAGATTGAAAAAGCATTGAAAAAAATGAACATACAATTCATATATAGGAAAACAATTTACTCTTTGTATTAATAGAAATGGAGAGGGTTACAACCAAATATAGGAGTTGATCATGTAGAGAAATCCCCAAGTTTAATTTTCCTTCCTTGCCACAAATAAAACCTATATTTCACCTCAATTCATGGAATGATGACTATCTTAGATCAAAGGCAACAACATGAGGGTAATAAAATTCCAAAATCCAACCCCTAGCTTGTGGATGGCAATAAATATATAGGAGAGGATAGTAGGTCACAAATTCTTATTTGTTTAACAATATAGGCTTAAGATCCACTCTTGATGGGAGGATGAGGTCAAGGGATAAGAGGTGAAATATCCAAGGTAGGATGAGATATGAATTGAAGTTCTTATCCAAGGTAAATGGTTGAAACAACTCATGGAATCTTATGGAATAGGAAGCTTCACGATTATTTTTATTTTTCCCAAATTTATAGAATCAATGCAGCCACAACAAGGGACAAACTGCTAATGAACAGTGCAGTTGTAGAGGGGAGAAACCTACATTGAACTTAATATCCTAAGGAAACAGGGAGCGTTGGGCCTTAAAAGCATGGAAATGAAGTAGTTAAGCCCATAAACTCAGGGATTAAGAAGAGTCATTCCTAGGGCTTTGTGTGGGGATGACGACAAGGTGTTCATGGATGTTGATTTATCCCATTTATATGCCTATTGATGAAATGAAAAAAAATTGCCTATAACAAATTTCTCCCTAAAGCACAAAGTCAGAAACAATGGTCAATGATTGAAGTGGTTTACTTTGTGACAAGTCCAGATCAAGAACAACAAGTCTCGATCATCATATGTTACAATATATTTAAATCTTGATATCTTTTCTTAGGGAGGCATACCCATGCTCAGCACATAAGCTAACGTTACATGTATGAGGATAAAAAATAAACATATACTGATGAAAAAATGTGGACCCATGATTGCATTATTGGTTGTATCACCATAGCCATAATACTTTGTAATCTCACAGCAATCCTAAAAGCGCATCTCGGATGGATGAAACTAGATCCGGGGTCATCTATATCCTTCACTGAATTGTAAAATGCACGAGTATAACATGTGAATCAATGAGATGAGATAAAACATGGCAGACACCATCTGATTTCCATCCAATTATATAAGCAATTAATAAACACGAGAGAAACCACCGATGATGTTAATGGATCTTAAGGTACTACAATAAAATCTACATAGAATCTGTCGGTCGAAGGCCAATGATGAAAACCTGCTGCCGAGAGTGAGGAATATTTCCATTGATGTATGCAATACAAAAGGTATCAAAGGAAGAGTTTCTAAGTCGACATCCTGGATAATGATCTGATGTCGACAGGAAGTGACCTATTGCATGAGGGCCTTGATGTATCCCCCATCAATAACATGGAACAGGTGTCATGATTTGAGAAAAAATTATGTGGATATGGAATTGGATCGGTAACTACAGATATGTAATTAATTATTAAGAGTATTGTAGCATATACCAACTTGAAGACTTGTCTTGAACATATCAGCGACACTGAATGGAGTTGGCAACATTGACCAAAAACAGAAAATCAAGGATTTGAAATAGTGTCATGAACCAAAAGATAGCATATTTCCAAATCTAAAAACCATGTAGATGAAGCGGAAGAGTGTCATGTTCAAGAGTGACTCTCTAACATTAACAAGTGGAGTACCCTATTTTCCCAATTTACCCAACCATTATTGGTGAATACCTCTTTATTTTTTAAAAAGCTTGAGGAGGATAACATATGCTTGATTTGTAAGTTCATCCTTCAAATGAATCCCTCCGAGTATGTTTAACGAACTCTGAGAAGGAGTGGTTCGGTCCCATCATGATTGACGAGCCCATCATTTTTTTATGTTTTTACGATTCCAACGACAACGAAAACATGATAGGTTTGTCATGTTTAAAGGGTTTGGAAAAGATACTAAAAGGAAATCCAAAGGTTCATTTTCATAGATAGTCCCTTGAGTCTGATAAGGAAACAAATGATACCCAAGAGAACCTCTTAGCCATGATTGATTAAGGTATTCTTTTTTTTTAAATAGTCTATCTCAGTTCGGAAAAGGGTTAAACTTATACTAAGTAGATGTATTTTCATTTTCTTTAACAATTTTGAAAATACAAGTACTCAACAATATTTTCATATTTTGGGAGTCTGAAAAGAGCTAAAAGATGAATCCTTCTAGAGGAATGAGTGGGATAAAGGGTAGAAAATGGTTCTGGTCACGAAGGAACTACTCAAACATGCAAAGGTCAAGAGGCTAGCTAATAATATCACTCATCACAGCGGTTCCCTAGGCAAGGGTAAAAACCCAAGTGAAACTGTATGATCGACCAAGAAGATGGTGAAAATGGAATGAGAAAACCAAGGCTCATATGGCATAAAGAGGTTGATAAAATGGAAATCACAATAGATAGGAAGAGAATGGTTTAATTTTTTACACAAGATTGAAACATGAGAAATTATGCTTGAAATTGGTTTCATTTTACACAAGCTTGAAACAAAGAAAACTATGCTTGACATTAGTTTAATTTTTGCACAATATTGAAACAAAGAAAACTATCCTTGAGAGTGATTGGTTTCATTTTTACACAAGCTTGAAACATGGGAAACTATTATTGGAATTAGTTGGCATGCCCCAATCATAATAACTCAATTTTAGGCACATGCCACCCAACATTCATTTCATGCACCTAAGTAGACTACTGATTGCTAACATGTGGATGGAATGAAGGTTCATTTATGAGATCAAATTAAATACTTGACTGGGAATTTATTAGACTTAATCAAAGAATTGAATTGGAATGGAATCTATTTCATTTTTTAACAAGCTTGACAGAGGAAAAGAACTATGCTCCAAGGAGCTTGTTTCATTTTTTAGCGATATTGATAGAAGAAAAGGAAATTCTCTCATGGTTCCTTGTTCATGACCTCCAGGAGGCCATGGATTCCAAGAGGTTATCATCAGATGGGAGGAAAATACTCTGGAAGGGATACATATCAATGGATCTAATGGACAGATCAGGCTCCAATGCCCCCCAGTAAATCATTCACCATATCACCTACTGGATCCAGGTCAAAAGAAGTTGAGAAAGTAGTGAAAGACTCATATTCATTAGTAGGTATGTGAATGGGATAGGTTTCCACATAATTAACTTGTGGCTGGGAAGATACCACTTTCACATTCAAAATTCTCAGGGAAGTAGGATGATTGGTAATCAAATCAGGACCAAGAAATTAAATTTCATCGATATTCATAATCCTTCCAACATGTGGGAACCACATCAATCGAAAGAGTGTGTACACAAAAAAAATCATAGTATAAACATAGTCTCAGCCTAAGAAAAAATTGAAGTCTAAAGGGCACATGACAACCATAAACTTAATACATACAATTTTTCCTCCCAAGGTAATAGTAAACTGAGGAAATATCCCTAAGGGTTGATTGGTTCTTCTGTTAAAATATAACAGATTATGGGTAACATGAACAAGATGTGGAGAACCAAAATATTACTAAGTAGTTGAGGACATAATACTAACATATGCCCCTTTATCTATGATTATGCCAGCTATGGGCATGTTATAAGCATGTACTATGAATTGGAAGGGAACGTAAGGTGGAATACGATATCCTACCAGTTGATTCCAATCAAAGGAAGAGACCAAACTAATTGGAGGGGGTGTCATGGGGACGAGAGAACTACCCCATTATGTTGTGGGAATGGGAGAATTTCCAACTTGTACTGTGAAAACATGATAATTTTCCCCATGTACCATTGGAATGGGAGTATTCCCCCCAAGTTCAGTGGAACCTGAAGAAACAAGAGGAAATTGAGCGGTATGAATTTCACTCTCTACGGAAAAGATACGATCAACTGAAGGTGGAATCAAATTAACCAATGATTGGTCGAGAAAAAACTCATGGTATTCATGTTTAGAGAGAGTGGGATTGATTGGATTTAGATTCTGATTAATCACTTTATCAAGTTGTGGAGGATTGGGAGAAATCTTTTGGTAACCAGCAAGAAGTCACGACTGAGAATATGTAAGGTTTTCCAACACTTTTTAGGCTTCATTTATATAAGGAAAAAGGTGAATATGATGATTTGCTTCACATAACCTACAGTGACACTTGAATTTACCCTTTTTCTCGTGGACCTTACCATCACTAGTTGATGTTTTGTCACTAGCATTATCTCTAGAAGCTGATGACAAAGGATTATGTGATTCCATGGAACACACTTCTAATACCTTGGGAATACCAGGAAAATATCTGAGAATGTGGTCACCCTTACATAACATGCAAGGGAATTTGACTTGTAGGTTTGATTGGAATATTTGTTCATACTAGTTGCATTGGTTGCAATGGTTGCTTGGTTGCCTCCCTGCTTATTTCGCTTCTTCTGAATCTTCCTTTTCTTCTTATTCTTATCCACCTGGTTACTAAATATAAGGCTTTCACTAGACAAAGATGAAGAAGAGGAAGAAACATGAACGGGCGAAGAAGGCAAAGGGTCAACGTTAGGATCAAATTGAGGTTGATATTTTTCAGGTGGAGGACTACGTGGTTGAGGAGTAGTTTGGACATTCAAAACCATAATGGTTTAAAACAATCATATAGGTAAACCAATGGTAAATTCGGGAAGGGATAATTTTTCCATATAAGGAGCACTAGTATTTCCAAAAGAAGGAAAAGGACTATGATTCTCGTTAGAGGGGTTTCCTTGATCGGTAGACTTTGGAACTGTTGCCATTGGTCTCAGCCAAATATCCACTAAGGATATATTCCATGGCAAGGATGTTTTTCCACGATCAATTAATTGAATTTATAAATTAACAACAAAAGAAAATAAAAAAAGGGGTAGCTAGGAAAAAGGGTTTACCAAGCAACTGTGAATTACAATATACCACCTTGGAAAGCCAAGGATTTATGTACGGGCATGAAATATCCCTGAATTTTGTGTTTGGTGTATCGCAATATACAAAGCGGCTGACTCAGTTACCTATGGTGAGGATAGAAACGTATGGTGGACTTCCAAAATATACTTGACGGTACATGGAAGTTCAGTCCATGGTAGTGTTGTCTAATGTGCAACCGTATGATGAGAGCATTCCCATATACTTTGTATGCATAGAGTGCCATCCGATATACCCAAAGGTACATGGAGAACAATTTGATACACTTATGTACATGGAACACGATATCACCCTCGGAATGCAATACTGGCAAAAAATTAAAGCTCCCATGTTTAAAGACATTGGAACACATCTCTATCATAGACCTCTAGATGTTTTCCTTAATGTTACCTATGCTCCTTAATATTGATTGAGTGAATTTTAGAGTTGATCTTGAATTATTTTTTGATTCCAAGGCTCAAAACTCAATGTCACGTTAACACGCCTATAATGTAGCTAATATGAAAAAAAGAAATCTTTTGTTTTCCTTTAAACAATGAAAGGCCCAACTAAGTAGGCGAAGAATAAATCAATTAACAATGCAATAAACAAGTGATGCAACAATCGATCTCATCAACTTTCACTATTAAAATGAAATTCCTATATGCAATGCATAATGCATACAATTTTTCTTCTGGATTCCACTTAATTTTCAGATGAAAACTAATATATTTCCCTAATCATTGATACAAGAAACTATTCAGACCAATGAATGAAACATCAATTCCTTCAAGCAATCCAACAATTAGGAAATTAGTTTACTAATTACATAAATGACAAGAAAAAAGAAAAATCTAAACAAATTCCTATCAAATTCACTAAAACAAAAAAAAAACAAAAGAAGGCTTCTTGAGGGACTAAGACACACTTAGGGACACAAGGAGGACCAACTGGAACAAATCTAATCAAAAGGAAAATCACAACAAGGATTTTTTTTGCATCAAATAGGGGTCATCATAGGTGTTTAAAGGGCCAGGGTGCACTGCAACGCTCTTTCTCCAAACCATGGGGTGCGTTGATCAAGGGATACTAATTTCCGACACAAAAAAATGAAATTGGATCTCAATGAAAGGTCTTCTTATGTCTATTCAGGACTGAGTGAGACAATGAAGGTTTCAACAAGAAGAAAAAAAAGTACTAAGGTCAAGGAAACCACCAAGGGAATGAATCGTTCCCTAGTGGAGTCGCCAATTTGTTATGAAAAATCTATGACTACAGACATAAGTATCTTCCCTATACCTAGTGGCCTGGTATAGAACAATAGAAAGTAAAGAATATAATGTTTCCCTTAAAGTAATTGAACAATGAGATGAGGATTACCTGAAATCTATCGTAAGATTCACTCTCTTTTTGGCTTGTATGCTCCAATCTTATCTTTGATTGATATAATTAGAACATGTACATATAAACACAACAAGCCAAATGTCTATGATATCTATGTAGCATTACCCAATTGATCTGAAAATGGAATGTACTTGTTTAATTGTGCAAGGTATCCATTTTCCAATATTTTCAAATGATCTGAAATTGTGAGAATAAACTATTTCCTTTTCAGAGATGGACTAAAGGGGCATTCACTGGACATGTCACCTCTAAAGAGAGGATGAGTTCCAGAGGCTACCTGGCCCTCTTCAGACTCTGTCTAAGGAAATAATATATAAACACTAATAACAGAATCAATGAAAGTATTTAATTTGTAAATTCAAAGTGTTCATTGTTCTGTTTTGAATGTGAATAAGCAAGTGTATATGATCTGCAATAGTTGTGTAGAGGTTTGAAGTTAAAACAACAAGTTTTGATTACTGTATAAACTTGTTTATGGAAAGCATGCTTATGAAATTTCACTGTTTAAACTATCAAATTCTGGAAATAAACAGCCATAAAACACAGATGAACAGCAGATGTTTGTTTAAGCGGTTCACCCCTCTTCTAGGCTACCTCCGCTGGTCCAAAAGCCTCTAATTAGGCTCAGTCCTTTTTTGATTAAATGCTTCAAATGAAATTACATCTGTATAAAGTTCTCCAATGAGAAAATGGACTGCTAAAACAGACTCAGAACATCCAAATCAGTAGAAATAGACTACAAATTCACCTCCATTGGAGGAAGGTAGCCCAATGCAGCAATCTTTCCCCTTGGCCCTGATGGCTTCTCTGTCAAAAGCGCTGTAAAATTCGCAGATACAATGCCCTGATGGCTCTACAGACACCTCCAACAGCTCCAGAATGCTCTCTACACCCAAAATCAAAAAAAAATTCGTCCAAAAAGACTTTCCCAATCAAAAGTTATGGCTCATTTACTGAACTGCCTCTTACCCCTTAGGAAGCTCCACTAAATGTGGAGGATGTGCAGTTAACTTCGACAAATAAGGTGGAGCGCTCCAACTAAGGCGGACCCGCCAGGTTTAACCGCCGGTTTAAACTGTGGTTATTAATGTGAATGCTGGCGTTCATATGCGGAACCGTCGGTTTAACATAAATGTTAACGGTTTTATTGTATTAAATATAACACAACGTTTGTTATATAAATAACAAACCCACTACATGTAATTAACCAAAGGTTGAATGTGCGCGCCAATGGTTTTACGCACAGGGTTCCGCCCGCCAGGTCACGTGTAATGGGGGCTGGCCCTCCGGGGCTGGCCCCCTTCGGGCCCCGCCCATTACAACAACACAGTTTAAATAAATTTTCATCCGCCCATATTTCAACGTAGAATGCGATAGCCCGGTGGTAAAGTCGTTTGGTTTGTATACAGAAGGTCGGGGTTCGAATCCGTCCGCCCTTCAAAACTTTTAAAACGCTATCCATTTCCATTCGGCCTTGGGGCCACGTGGCGGCCTCCAGGCTAGCCACGTGGCACCCGTTGATTGGCTGCCAGCGAATATTCCCCGGAATATTCTGCGGAATATTCCACGGAATATTCCCAGAATATTCTGTGGAATATTCTTTTTTTAATAAAATTTATTCCAAAGTCTAAATTTGCCATTTTTTAATGAAATTGACAAAACTTTGAAGCTGAATAACTTTTGCATACGGAGACCATTTTTCGAACCGTTCGCGGCGCCGGAATCAGGAAGACGAGCACTACCCAGTCGATCTATTTCGGAGCTATTCTGAGCACTTTCATTTTTAAGCATTTTTCACCAAGAGACTTGATCTCCTGATCACACCTCCCAAATGGGAAGCTTTTGGACCCTCAAAAGCTTTCTGATTACTGAAACTGATGAGGTGGAGACTGATTCTCCACTCTTCCACCCTTGAACAACTGAAATCTACCCGATTTCATCAACTGAAGCTTTTGAGAAAATGACAACCTATCCCTGGAATCAACTGATCTACCATTGCTAAGATTGACGGAGTCATGACGCAAATGATTAAAATTTGCAGAACAGCAATAGTAATTTGCAGAAAATAAACTTTCTCTACATTGATCAAACTTCCAGAAAGATTTAAAACAACCTTCACCATGCAAACTGTTCCCATGGCGAATTGTACCATTCTGAAACCAACTTTTTCCCATGCTGAATTTTGTGTCTTTCTTGCTTGCACTGCTTTGCTTTGACACTTCATTCACTGCATTGGCTGACCCAAAAGGTGATTCATGCAACACAACATCATCTTTTTTCAAAGACGAACTGTTATCAAACTGAGACAAATCATTAGCAACATCATAAAATGGAAAATGCTCAAAATCCGGTCGTTTCAACATCAACAAAGTTAGACTTTGACTTGCATTAACCAATCTTTTCAATTGACCTGCATGTAGTAAAGAAGATTCCATCTTCTTCTTGTGAGCTCTCACAATGTACTCTTTACCATCTTTGAACAAGTGATACTTGTTTTCATGGTGATGAAAGATGGCCTTCCTGTCAAACAAATAAGGACTTCCCAAAACAATACCTGAGATATCAAGCAGCACCACATCAAGTTCCACTGTGTCAATAAAGTGTGCGGTTATTGCAAAGCGCAATATGCACTTCCTTGAGACTTGCAAATTAGCATCCTTGCATATCCATCCAAGTGGATAAGGCTTTGGATGTGGAATGGTCTCAAGTTTCAGCTGCTTGACCAAATCTTCAGAAATAAGATTAGCTTGTGACCCACTGTCAAATAGTGTGTCAATTTTGGTATGTTTTGAAATAACCCTCACATGGAAAAGCTCTATTCTCCTCTTTTCATCAAGAGTATCTTTGTGACAATTCAAAGAGCTAGAACTAGGAATTGTGTCTTGCACCACTTCTTTCCCTTTAGTGTTCTTTAAAACCATGCCTATGCTTTTTGTCTCATCTCCTGAGTCTGACCCTAAGTCTTGCTCAACTGTTGCAACAATTTTCTCCTTTTCTTTGGCCTTGTTTTTGTTTTTGTACTTTTCTGGTTTCAGTTCAGGATGAAGTTTCCAACAATGATCTTCATCATGACTAGTCTTAGAACAGTTCTTGCAAAAGAACTTTCCTTTTTCCTTTCTTGAATTAGCAACTCTCTTCTTTCCTTTGTTTTTAAAAGTACTATCCTCATCAAAAGCATCAAAAGCATTCTTTCCTCTAGCTTCTAAATGTGTAGCCTGTACACAGACTTCATCTAAGCTAGTAGGATTAAACATAAGAATAGTATGTTGCAGATAATTGTGCAAACCACCTATGTATTTCAATAAGGTTTCTTGACTTTGTAAGTCTACCCCAAGTAGAAGTGCTCTCCTTCTAAATTCTTGAGTATAATCTTGCACATTTTGACCTTTAAGCTGCCTAAAATTTTGACAATTCATGATAGCTTTCTGAATGTGAGCAAGAGGATAAAATTGTTTCTTAATGGCTGTAATAAACTCATTCCATGTTAGAGTTATCTTACCATATTTTTTAATCTCCTCTCTAGTCTTGGCTTCCCACCAAACCAAAGCTGCTCCATCCATTCGCAAAGAGGCTAATTGGATTTTTGTTTCATCATCATGCAAATTCTGGATTCGGAGATAGACTTCCAGCTGTCTTATCCAATTATCCAATTTCTCTGCATTAACATCACCATTAAACATAGGCAACTCAAACTTCACATCAAGCTTCAACAAAGGATTTTTAAAAGAGGTTTTTGTTTTATGTGACTGATTAACAGAAGTAGAAGAGGATGATGTGGAGGAAGAGAATGACGATGGAGATGAAGGATCACCATTTCCTCCATTCCCTTTCTTAGACTCATCTTTATCTTTCTTCCCTCCTGAAGAACCTCCTTCTTCTCTTTGGTTTCTAGACCCTTCTCCAGCAATTCTGTCATTTCTCTCCTGGTATAGGATTCTAACCATCTCAGTCAAATCCAAGAAAGCTTTCCTAAAGTCTCTTTCTTCTTCCTTGGGATCCATCTCTTCATGGACTTCTCCCTCTCTAGATGACATGCTTATGGCTGATTCAAAGGCTACTGAGGATGAAATGGAAGGTGGATGTAATGGCACTCTAGCCCTCCTTGGTTGAGGATTAACCTGTTCTCTAACCAGTTGACCTTCCCCTCTTTGCAGTTTCAGCCTAGTAAGCATCAAGATTTGCAGAACTACACAACAAACTTGCACAAATCTCACAATTTTTTAAGGAAAACCTTAAGAACCTAACCTCTGATACCAACCTGATCTGAAAATGGAATGTACTTGTTTAATTGTGCAAGGTATCCATTTTCCAATATTTTCAAATGATCTGAAATTGTGAGAATAAACTATTTCCTTTTCAGAGATGGACTGAAGGGGCATTCACTGGATATATCTCAATGGATTGAGTTCGAGAGGCTACACAAGCCCTCTTGGACCTACATCTGAAATAAGATATAAACACTAATAACAGAATCAATGAAAGTATTTTGTTTCTGAATTCAAAGTGTTCATGAGTTCTTACTTGAATGTGAATAAAGCAAGTGTATATGATCTGCAATAGTTGTGTAGAGGTTTGAAGTTAAAACAACAAGTTTTGATTACTGTATAAACTTGTTTATGGAAAACATGCTTATGAAATTTCACTGTTTAAGCAATCAAATTCTGGAAATAAACAGCCATAAAACACAGATGAACAGCTGATGTTTGTTTAAGCGGTTCACCCCTCTTCTGGGCTACCTCCGCTGGTCCAAAAGCCTCTAATTAGGCTCAGTCCTTTTTTGATTAAATGCTTCAAATGAAATTACATCTGTATAAAGTTCTCCAATGAGAAAATGGACTGCTAAGACAGATTCAGAACATCTAAATCAGTAGAAATAGACTACAAATTCACCTCCATTGGAGGAAGGTAGCCCAATGCAGCAATCTTTCCCCTTGGCCCTGATGGCTTCTCTGTCAAAAGCGCTGTAAAATTCGCAGATACAATGCCCTGATGGCTCTGCAGACACCTCCAACAGCTCCAGAATGCTCTCTACACTCAAAATCAAAAAAAAATTCGTCTCAAAAGACCTTCCCAATCAAAAGTTATGGCTCATTTACTGAACTGCCTCTTACTCCTTAGGAAACTCCACTAAATGTGGAGGAACTGTGGATAACTCGACAAAATAGGTGGAAGCGCTCCAAAAAGGCGGAACCGCCAAGTTTGTTCCGGGCGGTTAGGTCGGAATTTATTGTTAAATGGTGGCGTTCATATGGGCGGCACCGTCGGTGTTATATAAATGTTAACGGTTTTTATATTAAATATAAAACATTACAACCGTTAACAATAAAACCCACTTTGTAATAGATCTCCAAAGGTTTTCCGCCGACGAGCGTGCCAATGCCTGGCCTATGGTTCCGGCCCTCGGGTCATGTGTAATGGGGGCTGGCCCCCTTCGGGCCCCGCCCAAAACAAAACTTCGTTTAAATAACCTTTCTTCCGCCCATATTTCAACGAATAATACAATAGCCCGTTGGTAAATCGTTGCAATGAAATCGGACAGGTCGCGGGTTCGATCCGTCGGGCGATAACAAAAACTTTTAAACGCCAATTCCGTTCGGCCTTGGGGCCACGTGGCGGCCTTCGGGCTAGCCACGTGGCACCCGTTGATTGGCTGCCCTCCGAATGTTCCCCGGAATATTCTGCGGAATATTCCACGGAATATTCCCAGAATATTCTGTAGAATATTTTTTTTTTAATAAAATTTTTCCAAAGTCTAATTTTGCCATTTTTTGATGAAATTGACAAAACTTTGAAGCTAAATAACTTTTGCATACGGAGACCATTTTTCGAACCGTTCGCGGCGCCGGAATCAGGAAGACGAGCACTATCCAGTCGATCTGTTTCGGAGCTATTCTGAGCACTTTCATTTTTAAGCATTTTTCACCAAGAGACTTGATCTCCTGATCACCAATCACTTCATTCAATGGATCAAAAAAGCATTGAAACATATGAAAATAAACATGATATATAGGAAAAAAATGTACTCTTTGTATTAATAGAAATTGAGAGACTTACAACGAAATATAAGAGATCATGTAGAGAACTCCCTAATTTGACTTGTCCTTCCTTGCCACAAAACACACCTCTATGGCACCTCAATGCATGGAATGATGACTCTCTTAGATCCAAGGAAGCAACATGAGGTTAATCAATCTCTAAAAGCCAACCCATAGCTTTTGGATGACTAAATATATATGAGAGGATGGTAGGTCAGGAATTCTTATCCATTCACCAATATAGGCTTAAGATCCACTCTTGATGGGAGAATGAGCTCAAGGGAAAAGAGGTGAAATATCCAAGGTAGGATGATATAGGATTTGAAGTTCTTATCCATAGTAAATGGTTGAAACAACTTCTGGAAGAGGAAGCTTCAGGATTATTTTTATTTTTCTTTAATTTCTAGAATCATCATACCCCTAACAAGGGACAACCTACTAATGATCAGTGCAGTTGTAGAGTGGATAAACCTACACTGAATGTAGTCTCCTAAGGGAGCATGGTGCGTTGGGCCTTAAAAGCATGGAAATGAAGCATTTAAGCCGATAAACTCAGGGATTAAGGAGAGTCATTCCTAGGGATTTGTGTAGGGATGATGAAAAGGTGTTCATGGATGTTGATTAATCCCATTTGCAGGCTTATTGACGAGATGCGAAAAAGTGGCTTATATCAATCACACTTCATATTAGACTAAAACCAAAAGTCACTGAGTTATAACTTTCAAGTTATCTTGAGACTAATCCGTTGGTTGGTTGTTTGAGAATGAACGGTTGCAATAGACTACTTCAAGCAAGGAAGAACATATGATCTTTTGTTAATTGACAAAGAGATGCATGTTATGGATGGACATGAGCTATGTAAGTTTTAAATATTTAGAAATTATAATTTTTAGGCCTTACTTTATTTTTCTTATTAATTATCTCAACCATGTCAATTTTTTAAACTTTAAGTTCATTCTTATCACTTAACTAATTGCTTTAATTTCATAAAACAAGGCAACTGGTGTTTTAAGATTGCTAAATATTTATAGGTACCAAACATAATCATATACGTTGAAATGTGTCATGTTGTAATATACTTGTAGGTAATCAACACATTACATGCATATCCAAATAAAACGGAATATTAATGTGACCTTGGTGTTTATGGTTTATGATCATTTGATTTAGGTAGGTCTCCACAATATAAACTTTGATCTCCCTCTATATGTAAACATTTACTTCCACCTTGTAATAGATGATACAATAGGTAGGGATGCTTAATTCTGAGAGACAGGACAAGGAATCTTAACCCTTGATAGGATCTCATGCTTGAAACTCTATGCATACCATTTTTGTTTTTTCCACATCACTATGGGGTCATGATTCCTTCCAGAAAAACACTTCCAACAAACAAAGTTCAATCCATTGGGAAATTTTTCATTGGTAGAAGATTGTTTGACAATCCTGCAGAAATAGAGGTTGCCTAGGCTTCTATGAAGAAAAATATTTGATTTCCATTCATTGTTTGGCATACTGAATTTTCAAAGAGAAATACCTTTCGAAAAGATATGTATGACAGAATTGTGCTCCATATTTTCTTATATGGTCATGAGCTATGTAATTTTTACATATTTGGAAATGATAATTTTGAAGACTTGCTTTATTTTTCCTGTCAATTATTGTAACCGTCTAAGTTTTTTAAACTTTCAGTTTTTTCTTATCAGTTAATTCACTACTTTTATTTCAGAAAAGAAGACAACTGTTATGTATTATACAACATCTTCATGCTAGATATGGCATTTCATTTGTTTCTCCAGCACCCATTATGTATCTACAAGTGACGCTGATGCTACTGAGGTTACAACTAGTCTTTTCAAAATGCCAAGAAAGCTTAAAACTAATTTTTTAATGGATTCAATACCATTTCAACTGGTATTCCATTTTTCAAATAGGGCATATCTTGTCTCGGCAAAAATATTGAAATAATACCTTTATTACCATGCCTTCCAGCTACTTTATCACCCACTTGTATCTTACTTTCCAGTTAGTCCATAAGGATCAGACACACATATCCCAAGACCATACAAACCCGTTACATGAAATTCTCCTGGGGGTCCCATGGGGGCCTTCGGTTCCTATTTTGGGGTCCTTTGGGGGACTGCCTTGGGCTTGTGTATCCTAAAGGGCCGCACTCAGGCGGGTGAACTTTTTAGCTCAATTTGTAGATTTGGAAGCCTTTGCACAATTTGCTTCCGATCTTGATAAAAAAGAGCATCTAGTTCAGAAATACCCACTTCTAGGATCCCTTTTAAGATCCATCCTTATGGTTTCTCTTAAAGGTAAAGAAAGCTCTTTTTCTCATTTTGAGATTGAAAAATGTACATGGTTTCAATAATATAGATGTTCATTTTTATTTAATAATAATATTATAAGTAATAGTTAATGTTTAACTCAATTAAATTTACTTTGGATGGTTGGAAAAAATAGTTGTAATTCTTTCCAACATATGCATGTTTCAATTCTGGAAAATTGACATGCTTAAGTTGGCCTCTCTTTCTTTATCCAAATAACTCTCCCATCCTAAAATTTCTTTTTAAATAAAAAAATTCATTTTTATCATATAAATATTCAATTAAATCACATAACATATCACATCTTATTTCTTCTATGCTACTCTTCCTTATACTACCAACTTATGGTGTTCCCTTTGCAACATTGACGCAACTGCTTGTTTTATTTACAATTATAATACAAACATTAAAATGGTGTATATGCACCTATGAAAAACGATGAACTAGTCCTTGGTGTATGGCCACCTCAGAAAAGGGATGAACTAGTCATGCACTCATGGGACATATTGGTGCTAGTTAATTAACACAAGATGAAAAATCATGGAAAGAGTGCAAGGGGATGGTGTATGAGTATCGAGAAATGTGGTATCAACAGGCATGCCAAGGGATGCATGAGAAGATTCAAGCATAGTGCAGGTAGAATAGTAGTAAGAAGAACCAAGGGATGCATGAGAAGGTTCAAATGAAATGGTAGCATAGTAGCAAGAAGAGACTGTGTAAGGCTAGTGTATGCGAAGCACTAGAAAAAGATAAGTGTAGGATCAGGCTTGAGAGTTAGCTGAAGGAAATTGAAGAAAAGTGAAGTTGTGGTGTTGAGAAAGTAGAGCAACAATTTCCTCTGAACAATATCTCATCATTTATACTCTCTCCAACATGGACAAGCCCAGCCACATTGGCAAGGCCAGCGTCCATACCAAAACCAGAAAATTGTAGCATAAATTCTAGTTTTGCAATCAAGGCTCCCAACACAAGAATTTCACCACCAAAATACCTTCCGCTTTTGCCATATGTCAATGCTCCAAGCATTTGAAATCGAAATATTTTTGTGTATTCATTGTCAATAAATTTGTTGAAATTTGATTAAATGAAGGATCATATATGAGCTCATTAATGGATGGAAAACTGCTTTTCAGCTCTGGTTTTCAAAAGTCGTTATCAGGTGAAATGGAGGTACTCTTGTGAGTGTCAATATCAAATGGATCGGTGTCACGTCATAAAGGCAGTAGGGGCAAGGCCAGTCATCGGATCATTTGGCTTTTTTATCCGCCCTCGTAAATGGGTATCTGATATTCCTACCTCGTCATTCATCTGTGCGGCTACCCGATTTGACCTTGTTCTCGATCAACACCTGTTAGCCATGCCTGCTTCTAAACAACACGTCGATGGATAAAACGACCACGTGGATAACGGTAAATTTCGAGTTTCATATATGAGAACTCAACCATTACACTGTGATGTAGATCCGCTACAATATATCATAATAACACTGCAAAAAGGGAGTTCTTTAAGACTTAATAAAGATCATATTTATTCGTAACAGAGATTAACCTCGGGGGTTAGACACATACATACATACTTACGTGATAAAAAAAAAAAAATATTATCATATACGCAGACTTAAAAAAATAGCCAAACCAGTGCACAAAAAAAATGAAATGCAAACCCACGGAATTCTTCCTAGAGGGTCCCACCATAATCTCTAACCAATCAACGGAAAATCACACTTTGCTTTCCCCTCAACTTAACCTTGAAAAGTTAAGTGTTAAACTTTAAATTCTACGTGATGCAATGTTGCGTTGCGTCGACATGTGGCTTCCCGCACTTCGCATCACAAACTTTTTAACTTCCCTTGCGATGGATCTTAACATTAAACCTCAAGAGTTGTGATTTACGATCACTGTTGTCAACTTCCACCGTTCGATCTTGGACAAATCCGACAACCTGCACTATTTCTCCTCCGTACCAATTCGCATCGAAAACTAAATCCTTTAACTTATGAAATCTTATCGTTGTTTCTTATTCTTTGCGATGTGAGATAACGTTTGGATGCAACGTGTGCTTATCATCGTTGATCAACTTCGCATCGACATTCCTCTTCAAACCTCCAAGTTATATTGGGGTTTCTTCTGTGGTCAACATAATACATATATTAATAAAGGAAAATGTAAGATTAAGGCCTTGTCGTGCCAACAATCTGATTCTTATTCTCGCTATGTGTCTTTAATACAAGCATTCGACTTCAATAAAGATTCAAAGAATTAATTTGAAACAGGGAGCCCGATGAAGCACCAAAACACTTAGACATTATTCGGAAAATAAAATGTTGTTTAAAATACAAAGATCTCGATCAAAATATAAAACACTTAGATAATATGGAAAATGGAAAACACAGAGCCAAGCCCTCTAACGATTGGTTTTTACATTCACTTCCACTTCTTTATGTCTCCTTTCTCTCTATGGATGGTAGAACCCCACAATGGTGGATTTGGTTTCATTTTATCCTTCTCCAAAATCCCCATATGGTTGGGAAACTATCATTTAGTTTCCAAAACAGTTTATTCAACTTATTCAACTAAATTCTCAACTAATCCTAAATTAACCATTCTTTTATTATGCAAATTACATTGGCTAAGTTAGCCTAAATTAAACTTACACAAAATACTTTAAAAATAAATGAAGGCAAAGTCTTCAAATTCTTAGGACTGCTAGCCCTCTTTCCAAGCCACAACATGTGACTAACTTTGTCACATTGCTGGCTCTACCTTAATGCTCCTGCATCAGGCTCCTGGGGTAAATTAAATTCATGGCTCCTGTCCATGAGTTCTTCAATAGAATACCCTATGCTTTGAATCTGGGAAAAATCCAACCAAGAAAAATCCTCCAGAGGATGGTCCTTCCATTTTACCAGATAATTCAGATATTATTTTTTTCGTGGCTTCTTGGCCACCTGTGTGTCCAAAATCTGTTCAATCTCCAAAGGCGGTGCTGGAGGAATTTGTTTAATCCATGATTTCTCTTCATCCTAGGTGTCTTGTGTTCATCTCTATGAACTTTCTCCTTCATCAATAGCAGTGTATGGTTACTGATCTTCCACATTAAACATGGGCGAGATTCCTACACCCAGAGGTAACTGCAACTCATAAGCATTTGTAGAAAAATTCCAAAGAATTCTACAAGACCCAATCTTTTTCATATTTAATTTGTTGTATTCACCTTTAGGAAACTTCTCCTTACGCAAATGTGCCAGTACCAAGTCTCCTACTTCTAATTGTGCCTCCCAACTTTTCAAATCTGCTCACTATTTATACTTTTGGTTATTGTCTTGTAGCTTCAACTTGACCTATTCATGTAGATCATTGAATGCTTTTGTGAAATATTTGCGATTAGCGCTATTGTGTTCTAACCGACCCAAATACCGCAACTCAAATACTCCACATGGGTGCCTTCCATATAGGATTTGGAAAGGACTTATGCCCATGATTTTGTTGGGCGAGTCATTGTAAGCAAACTTTGCTTGTGGTAGCACACGATACCACTGTCTAGAATTTTCACCAACCAGACTCCTCAACATATCTCCTAGACTCCTATTCACAACTTCAGTTTTCCCATCTGACTATGGATGGTAAGAAGAACTGAAATTTAGATTGGTGTCTAAATTCTTCCACAATGTTTTCCATAAATGACCTGTGACATCCCTGTCTGAGATGATGGACTTCGTCAAGCCATGTAATCTAACTATCTCTGTAAAGAAAAAATGTGCTACATGTGTGGCATCACTTGTCTTTCTACATGGAATGAAATGTGCCATTTTTGTGGAATGATCAACCACCACCATGATGGAATTGAATCCCCTCTATGTCTTTGGTAGACCTAAGACAAAGTCCAAACCGACTGAGTCCCATGGTATATTCGGAATTGGTAAGGGTGTATACAACCCTGCATTCTGATTACGTCCCTTTGCATGTTGACACACTTTACATTTGATTACGAACCTCTATACATCCCTTCATATTATTGCCCAAAAGTAAAAGTGGCTCAGCTAATCCAATGTCTTATCAATACCAAAATTTCTGGCCAAACCTCCACTTTTCTTTTCCTGGATTAATTTATCTTGCATAGAGCATTCCAGAATGCACAATTGGCTGCCTTTGAACAACAACCCCTCCTGTATGTTATAATCCAACCATGGACTACTATCCCTCAATAATGGGTTTTGGCAAGCTTCATAAGATTCCTTAAAATCTGCATCCACTTCATACAAGTATTTGAGATGTTCAAATCCCAATACTTGCACTGCACTTTCTTGAAAGATCAAACTCCTCCTTCTCAATGCATCTTCCACTTGGTTGTCCTAACCACTGATATGTTTCAAAACAAATTTGAAACTTTGCAAGTAGTCCACCCACTTTGCATGTTTATTATTCATCTTATGCTGTTTCATAATATATTGTAACACAGAATTATGTGAAAATAGAACAAACTCATTAGCCAACAAATAATGTCTCCAATGCTTCAATTCTTGGATGACTGCATAAAATTATTTGTCATAAGACATATACTTATACCTGCTCTCATTTAACTTTTCGCTGAAATATGCTACTGGCTTATCTTCTTTGCTAAGTACTGCACCAATGGTTGTTGCACTGGCATCACAACGAACTTGGAAATGTTTGTTGAAATTTGGAAACTTTAGGATTGGTTTTTCGTAATCTTCTTCTTCAAAAATTGAAAACTCCTCTCAGCAAAATATGTCCAATAAAAAGGTTTATTTACCTTCTTAATGGTATCCAACATAGGTGCACAAATACCATTGAAGTTATTAATAAACTTCTGGTAGAAACTTTGCAATCCATGAAAACTTCTAACTTCAAACAAACTCTTGGGAGAAGGCCAATTAACTATGGTTGCAACCTTCTCTAGATCCATCTTCAATTCATTCTCAGAAATTACAAAGCCTAGATAAATCACTTCTTTCTTGCAAAAAGAACATTTTTTCAAATTCATTAACAACTTATTCTACTGCAATTTTTCTAGCACATACCTGACATGCCATAAATGTTCTTCCTTCGTCTTTTTGAAAATAAGGATATCATCTAGAAATACAATCAAAAACTTACCAATAAATTCCTTCAATATCTCATTCATCAAACGCATGAATGTGCTGGGTGCATTGCTCAATCCAAAAGGCATGACCAGCCACTCATACAAACCTTCATTGGTCTTGAAAGTTGTCTTCCATTCGTCGCCTTCTATCATAATGATCTGGTGATAGCCGCTCTTCAAATCTATCTTTGAAAAGTACGTTGCTCCACTCAGAAAATCCATCATATCATCCATCCGAGGTAAAGGAAACCTATACCTGATAGTGATTTTGTTTATCGTCTGAGAATCAGTGCACATCCGCCATTCACCTCCTTTCTTGGGAGCTAAAATGGTCAGAACAACACAAGGGCTCAAAATCTCTCGAACCAGTCCTTTATCCAACAACTCCTACACTTGCTTCCTAATCTCCTCATTATCTTTTGGACTCATCCAATAAGTAGCCTTATTTGGAAAACTGGATCCTAGAATAAAATCAATGTGGTGACTAATGCCCTGCTTCGGTGGTAATTTATCTGGTAGATCATCTACAAATATATCACTAAACCCTTGCAACATGTCCTGTATTTCCACAGGAAAATTAGTGATTTCTATATGCATTCATACTACTCTAGTCCTTCGCAGAACTGCATAATTCACTTTATTCTCTTCAATCTGTCGCAGAAACTCATGCCCACCTATCAACAATGTCTTTGCACCACTAGTTTTTGTAGTCTCTTCTTCTTTCATGGGAACTAGCGTATGCTTTATCCCATCCTTCAAAAATCTATAACAATTCCTATCTCCATCATGGACGACCTTTCTATCATATTGCCATGGTTTTCCCAACAGAATATGGCACACATCCATAGGCATAATATCACAAGTTACCTTTTCTTTTTACTTGCCAATGTGAAACTCCACCTCACACTACTCATCAACCAGCAATTGGTGTCCTTTCTGCAACCAAGACACCTTATATGGAGTTGGATGCTTTGACTTCTTCAAACCCAATTTCTCCACCATCTCAGTGGCTACTAGGTTATCAGTGCTTCCACTATCTATGATCAATTTGTAGCATTTTCCATGTGACTTACACACATTATGGAAGAATGATTTCCTTTGTTTCAAGTCAGCCACCTCCTCGGTTGGTTTTATCAAAACCTTGTTCAACACCTAGGCTTCTCCTATCTCAGGCACATTCAACACTTCTTGTGGTGCTGCCTCTGCTTCATCAGGTTCAGCAACATACACTCCCCTCTGTCCAGCTGGTTCATTTTCAGGACATTCAAAAGACCCGTGTCCCCATTTCTGACAACTATAACACTGGTATTTATTTCTCCTACCTCTACCATTACCTCTTTCCCACTGGTATGGCCTTCCACCTATGGTGTTACCTTCCTTCTCAGTTTGTCTCGAAGTGTTCAAACTACTGCCTTCTTCATTAATGTCGGTAGTTCTACCTCTGCCATAGGACTATCCTCTTCCTCTTCTGGAACCACGTCCTCTTCTTGCATTCTGCTTCCTGACAATCTTTTCCTCTGCCTTCAAATCACATGTGTATTCCTCCTAGAAAATTTTGGGGAAAGAATACTGATCTCATCCAAGATTTCCATTCGAAGACCATTTACAAATCCAGTTGTCTTCTTAGGGGTATCTTTAGTATACCTAGCCCTCAAGTTCAATTTATAGAACTCTTCTATGTATTCCATTATAATCATTATTCTCTATCTCAGGTAATGCACTTGCCTGTAAAGGGAAATTTGGTAATATTTCGGCAGGAACTTGCTCTTCATCTTTGCAATCATCCTATTCCAACTCTTGATCAAAGTTTTGTTCAGTCTTATCCTCTCTGCCTGCACTATGTCCCACCACAGTGCGGTGTGCCCTTTCAACTTAGTGACAGCTAGCCTGATCTTCTTGTCCTCACAAATTTCCTCATATTCAAAGTATTTATCCAACTCACTTATCTAGTTTAGCAGTGCTTCCATGGATAAACTGCCATCATAATTGGAGAGTTCTATTTTTGGCTTGCTGCTACCCATCAAATTAGATCTCACTAACCTGAGTTTTGGTGCCTCGTTCTCTTGCTCATCTGGTTGTGTCTCTGGCTCCTCATCTTCACTGTCATCTCCATTTTCCAGTTCCCTACGCCTTCCTACTTCTATTATTTCTAAGCGTGCTGACAGTACCCTAATCTCTTCATGCAGCCCTTCAATTGTTGCTCCTCTTGCAGCTCTTCCCCGGACTCTTCTCCCTAATTTAGCTCTTCCCCGACCTCTTCTTCCTACTTCCATCCTTAATTAGGAAGATAACTTCTTTGATACAAATTGATGCAGACCCGCTGCAATATATTAGAATAACACTGCAGAAAGGGAGTTCTTTAAGACTTAATAAAGATCCCATTTATTCGCAACAGAGATTAATTAGACACATACGTACACACTTACGCGATAAAAAATGGAGTGTTTATCATATATGCAGACTTAAACAGTTACCCAAACCAATGCACAAAAAAAACGAAATGCAAACCTGTAGAATTCTTCCTGGAGGGTCCCACGGTAATCTCCAACAAATCAATGGACAATCGCACTTCGGATTCCCTACAATTTCACCTTAAAACGTTAAGCGCTAAAATTTAAATTATGTGCGATGAAATTTTGCGCTGCATCGACACGTGGCTTCCTGCACTTTGCATCGCAAACTTTTTAACTTCCCTTGTGATGGCTCTTAATGTTAAACCTCACGAATTACGATTTGTGATCGCCACTATCAACTTCCACCGTTTGATCTTGGACAGATCTGACGACCTGTGCTATTTCTCCTCCATACCAATTCGCATCGCAAACTAAATCCTTTAACCTGTGAAATATTATTGTTTTTTCTCATTCTTTGCGATGTGCGATAAATTTTGGCTGCGACGTGCGTTTATCACCATTGATCAACTTCGCATCGATGGTCCTCGTGAAACCTCCAAGTTCGATTGGGGTTTATTCTGTGGTCAACACAATACACAGTTTAACAAAGGAAAATGTAAGATTAAGGCCTTGATGTGCCTGTAATCTGATTGTTATTCTTGATGTACATCTTTAATACAAGCATTCGACTTCAATAAATATTCAAAGAATTAATTTAAAACAGGGAGCTCGATGAAGCACCAAAACACTTAGACATTATTCGAAAAAGAAAATGTTGTTTAAAAGACAAAGATCCTGATAAAAATACAAAACACTTAGATAATCTGGAAAATGGAAAACATAGAGCCAAGCCCTCTAACGATTGGTTTTTACATTCACTTCCGCTTCTTTATCTCTCCTTTCTCTCTACGGATGGCAGAACCCCATAATGGTGGATTTGTTTTCATTTTATCCTTCTCCAAAATCCCCATATGGTTGGGAAACTGTCATTCAGTTTCCAAAACAGTTTATTCAACTTATTCAACTAAATTCTCAACTAATCCTAAATTAACCATTCTTTTATTATGCAAATTACATTGGTTGAGTTACCCCAAATTAAACTTACTTTGTCACATTGCTGGCTCTACTTTAATGCTCCTGTATCACACTGCCTCGATTTCTGAAATACAATGTTGAAGGCGCCATAAATTAACTTATTTTCTAGTTCCTCCAAAGTGACTCTAGTATATGCACAACTAAATGCACAACCTTGATGTCCAGTTGGACATAGGTATGATTATAATGTGGCCAGCTGGCATTGGTAAAACTACAAGCGTGGTTGTTTCCAGGTCAGCCACGAGACCAACATTGCACATGCCCGTCCTACTCAATCTCTGGTGAACATGCCTATGGTCAAACGCTGAACATCTTCCTTTTTGTTCCGTCACCTTTATTTACCATGTTTCATCCATAAACTACTGTGAATAAGCTTGTTCTTTGGACAAACAAAGTTCATTTTAAATGTATCACAATACGATGCAATAGAACCCTTGCATCACCAATACAACAAAATAACTCAAGTGTATACATGTTACTCATTTAAATAACATGTGTAAATTTGTATGAGATAATATATATTTTTAATTATTACATTTATTTACTAAAATTATATTGACTTTATTATTATGAAATATATATATATATTTATATTTAATGATATATTATAAATAATTTATTTAAATTAATTCAATTAAACATAACAAAATTAATCAAAAAAATTCTTTAAACAAATATCTCACAACTTAATTTTTAGATTGCTTTTAGGTTGCAATGTTCACAATTTAAACTCAAATATCCTAGTTCTTAAAATTAAAGTTAAATTGTTTTTATTTTTATTATATTTTCAATTTTATTTATTTTTAATATATATAATATTTTAATTTTTAATTTTTATACTTTATTTTATATCTAATATAGCATATTATTAATTTTTTTAGTTTTCAAACTTTTATGTTATTGATGGTCGAGTCAAAGGTGTAAAGGGATTTGTATTTTGATATTTTTAACATTATTATATTATTTCTATAATTATGTTTTTTTCATCATACTTTTCATTTTGGCTTTATTATTTTTTGTTTTATTATTTTTGTTTTGTTTTGCTTTAGCTTTTTCTGATTGACATTTCATCTTGATGCATTCTCTATCATATCAATTTGCATTTTGATAGAGTTGAACATCATTATATCAAATTTATAAAAGAAAATTTATTTCATTTTTCAATATGTTATTATTATTTATATTTTCTATCCCATCAATTTGCATTTTGATAAAATTAAACATCATTATATCAATTTTATAAAAGAAAAATCATTTCATTTTCTAATATATTATTGTTATTTTTTTTAGCTTTTTTTGTTGCAACATTTAATCTTGATCTATTCTCTATTATATTCACCTCTCATACTTCAAGTGCATGTTTCATGTATAATGTTCTCCCTAAAATCGTATTTTACATATTATATTAAAAATTATTATATATTATATGTTATACTATTTCTCATAATTATTTTATGACCTCTATCATATTTTATAGGTTATACTATTTCTCATAACTAATTTACAACCTCCATAATTTCACTTATTATACTTCTCTTCCGCTACATGCTTCTTTTCTTACTTGAATTTTCCTTCCTTTCCTGTTTTAAGTTCCATGTCACACTATCATACTTACAACTTACAAGTTCCATGTCACACTATCATACTTACAACTTACAAATTCATGGATGCTTATACATCAATCATTACATGTATAACAATGTACATGTGTATATTTCTCCATTCTATACCTTCTTTACAATATCTTTCCCTTTGTACATTCAACCTTCTTTATGATAAATTTATCCTTGTAAATTCATTCGTAGTTGATTTATTGGTAGTTGATTAAAAAATCAACCATTTATTTAGCTTTGATTATATATTTCCTTCATTTGAGGATATATTACTTTCGTTGAATGCTTTTTATCTTTGGCACCTATTCATCCAACGCCTTTTCAATCTCATTTGAATTAAACTTGGAGTTTACATTAATTTGTTTATCCACATTCATTTTAGCACATTCTACTTCACTTACAACAATATTTGTTGTTTTTTTTATTTATAGAATTAAAAAGCATTTAAAATACATAATATATTGAATTGTGCTCATAGCTCCACTTCACTACTACTTATAGGTTTTAGCCATATACAACTAGTTGTTATAACTAAATTTTTAATAAAATATAAATATGTAATTACAACATACATTATCATATAAATTTAATTCTAAAAACTTAAATTGGAAAAATCAACAAGATTTTTTTATTAATTTTTATTTATAATAATACAATGATGATGATGATGATGGTTAAAGTCCACTCAGACTAATTTTTGGTCTATCGGGCCTAAAGAAAAGAGTCATTTAATTTGATTTAAGATTTTATTCCTATGCTCAAAAAGCTTGGAGAGAATCCTCCCCATCTCACTATAATTTTGACATCGTAAAAGGCTAGGAAGGTCAGTATTACAACAAAGATTATGAAATTGAGCTCTAATGTGGTTGTACGCGGGTCACTCTAAGAGGAAGTGATTTTCATCCTCAATGTTCATATTCTCACATAGATGGCAGATCATTTCCATCCATGGTGTTTTAGGAACTGTCCAACGACCTGTTTCACTATGGAGCTCATGAGAGTTCGTTCTAATCTTGGCTATATTAATTTTTTTCTTTGAGCTAGTTAAAACATAGAGATACTTTTGATATTCTAAGGTGGGGTTGATGACCTCCTTATAATACCTTAATTTTATTTTAGCTGCTAGATCTTTCTCACACCACATTTTTTCTTTGAACTTAGAAGTAACAATTTTTTTAATGTTATTGATGTTTTGCAATGCAACATTCTCGTCGATCTGCCAATGGTTTAACCAGGCCCTGGTGTCTTTATACCAACCTCATTCAAGCCTTAGGTGGTTTTGGCTAGAATTTGAAGCTAGCTTAGGAAGTCTATGGTCTCCTATGCTATTGAGCTTGTGGTTGTACAACAAAAGCCTAGTCATAGCTAGGCTCTCGATAGGGGAAAGACCCACTTCTATAAGGATAATAGGATAGGGTGTATTGCTTTTAATTTTAAGGTTATACATTATACCAGCCTAGATCCATCTTAACTCCGGATCTATCAAGAGCCGAGAGGGATCAAATCTCTCGAGTTGCAAATATCTTTTTTGAATGCAAAACTTGAGGAAAGGTTTGCACCTCGAGAGATTTGATCCCTCTCGGCGCTTGATAGATCCAGAGTTAAGATGGATCTAGGTTGGTTTCAGTCATGTTCTGCCAAGGAAAATCTATCGAAGATATGATTAATTTTATCAATAATATGTAAATATATAAAATATTAATATATCATTTTAAATATGCTAAATATTTCTGAGATTAACTTGGTCATTTTAATTTTAAATTTTCTTATTTACCTCAGTTCGTTGAGATGATAAATATTGTTAATAACTATAATGATGAAAAATGATGAAATATTATTTTTGAATGCAAAGTGACAATAATAGTGTTGAAAGATAGAAAATGTGAATAATAAGAATGTACTCATGTTACAAATAGTCTTCGTTGTGATCAATCTCAAACTATTTTCTTCTACTATTATTATTGCCACCCTTGTTAGTTTTGTTATCTTTTCATATTGATTATATGAAAAAGAAAATTTAAATCGTAAACCATTTAAATCTTTAGCTCGAACTGTTGTATTAAACATGATACCTTGTCTCTCTTGCTCTTCAATATTAATAGGTTAAATTAATATAACACAAAAATCAATGGACATTGTCAATAAATTTTTGTGCTTACACTAAAATCAATGCATATTGTTAATCCAATCACTTTAAAATTAATGTACCGTCATATATCCAATTACATCAAATCATAAATCAACTTATACATTAAAATCAATGCATTTAATGCAAGCAATCAAATAAGATTAGAAAATAACTTCTTTATTGAAATCAATGCACATAATGCAAGCAATCAAATAATATTAGAAACCAACATCTACACTAAAATCAATGCATTTACTCAAAGCAATCAAATAGGATTAGAAATCAGCATCTACACTGAAATAAATGCATTTAGTGCAAACAATAAAATAGGATTAGAAATAATATACATTGAAATCAATGCATCTAGTGCAAGAAATCAAATATAATTATAAATCGATGCCTAAATTGAAATCAACACATCTAGTGCAAGAAATCAAATAGTATTAGAAGTCACCACCTACAGTGAAATCAATGCATCTAGTGCAAGTAATCAAATATCATTAGAAATAAATATCTACAGTAAAATCGATGCATATAGTGCAAATAATCAAATAGGATTATAAATCACCATCTCCACTTAAATCAATCCATCTAGTGAAAGAAATATTCTTCCCTCTCTCCACCCTCCATCCTATCTATATCCCCCTCCATCTCTTGTTTTTTGTCTCTCTATCTCACCCCCCTAAAGACACACACTCTCGCACTGCATATATATCATTCTCTTTGTCAATCACCTCCTCTCCCCATCTCTCTCTTCTTCCCTCTTTTCACCTTCCATCTATATCTCTATCTTCCCCTTCTCTCCCTCTCCCTCGCTAATATCTCTCCTTTCTCCTTTTGTCCTCTCTCCTTCTCTCTCCATCTTCCTTATCACTCACTCTCTCTCTCTAGAAACCAACATCTACACTAAAATCAATGCATTTACTCAAAGCAATCAAATAGGATTAGAAATCGCCATCTACACTGAAATCAATGCATTTAGTGCAAACAATCAAATAGGATTAGAAATCATCTACATTGAAATCAATTCATCTAGGGCAAGTAATCAAATATAATTATAAATTGACATCTAAATTGAAATCAACACATTCAGTGCAAGCAATCAAATTGTATTAGAAATCACCACCTACACTGAAATCAATGCATCTAGTGCAAGTAATCAAATATCATTAGAAATAAATATCTACACCAAAATTGATGCATCTAGTGCAAATAATCAAATAGGATTAGAAATCACCATCTCCACTTATATCAATCCATCTAGTGCGAAAAATATTCCTCCCTCTCTCCACCCTCTATCCATATCTATATCCCCCTCCATCTATTCTTTTTTTTCTCTCTATCTCACCCCCCTAAACACACACGCTCTCGCACTCCATATATATCAATCTCTTTGTCAATCACCCCCTCTCCCCATCTCTCTCTTCTTCCCTCTCTTCACCTTCCATCTATATCTCTATATTCCCCTTCTCTCCCTTTCCCATGCTAATATCTCTCTTTCCTCCTATTTTCCTCTCTCCCTCTCTCTCCATATTCCTTATCACTCACACTCTCTCTCTAGAAACCAACATCTATGCTGAAATCAGTGCATTTACTCAAAGAAATCAAATAGGATTAGAAATTTCCATTTACACTGAAGTCAATGCATTTAGTGCAAACAATCAAATAGGATTAGAAATCATCTACATTGAAATCAATTAATCTAGTGCAAGTAATCAAATATAATTATAAATCGACATCTAAATTGAAATCATCACATTCAGTGCAACCAATCAAATTGTATTAGAAATCATCACCTACACTGAAATCAATGCATCTAGTGCAAGTAATGAAATATGTTTAGAAATAAATATCTACACTAAAATCAATGCATATAGTGCAAATAATAAAATAGGATTATAAATTACCATCTCCACTTATATCAAAGGACCATCTAGTGTGAGAAATATTCTTCCCTCACTCCACAATCCATCCATATCTATATCCCCCTCCATCTCTTATTTTCTGTCTCTCTATCTCACCCCCTAAACACACATGCTCTCGCACTCCATATATCTCAATCTCTTTGTCAATTCCCTCCTCTCCCCATCTCTCTCTTCTTCACTCTCTTCACCTTCCATCTATATCTCTATCTTCCCCTTCTCTACCTCTCCCTCGCTAATATCTCTCTTTCCTCCTTTTGTCCTCTCTTCCTCTCTCTCCATCTTCCTTATCACTCACTCACTCACTCTCTCTCTCTCTCTCTCCACCTTTCTCTATCTATGTCTTTCTTCTTACCTCCCTCTCGCCCCGCCCCCCGCCGCAAGTCCATCTCTCCTTCCCTCCCTCTCTCCACTCTCTCACATCCTCTCTCTTCCTTCCTCTCTTTCCCTTCCTCTCCCATATCTCTCTCCCTCTCTCTCTCTTCACCCACCAACTATGTTACTATATCCCTCCCTCTCTCCTTATATCTCCTTCTCTCCCCCCTTATCTCATCTTTCCTCATTTTTCTCTTTATCTCAGTGCCAAACATATGCACTCTCTCTCTTTCTCTCCCTTGTCACTCCTTCTCTCTCTCTGCTTCTCACTCTCTATACTTCTTATTTCCTACATCTCTCCCCCTCCAAATCCATCTCTCTATCGATCCCTCTCTCCTCCTCTCTCTCAAGTCCTCTCTCTCTTCCTTCCTCTCTCCTAACTCCCTCTCTCTTCCCTGATCTCTCTCTCTCTCTAATCGTCTCTCTTCCCCCATCTCCCTTTCTTTCTCTCTCTCTTTCCACCCCTCTCTCTCTCCAACTACATTAATATATCCCTCCCTCTCTCCTTCTCTCTTCTTCTCTCCCCCTTCTTTCCATACATCCTACTTTGTCTCTTTATCTCACCCCTAAACATACACACACTCTCTCAATCTCTCCCTTATCACTCTCTCTCTCTCTCTCTCCACTTCTCTCTCTCTCTCTCTTTCATCTTAGTTATGTAAACTAATGAACATAAAGAGGTTTTATTTACTTACCATATCTTTGGTTTATTTATATTTATACTTGTTATATAATTAGATTTTTATTTATAATCCAATTTGATATATTGTCATATATTTACCTTACCTCTTTATACCTCTTTTATATTTATTTATTTACCATACTTATTTTATAAATATGGTATTTAGCCCATGGTATCAATAATAATTTGTCCCATGGTATTAGTCCCATAGGTTTCATCTAAATAAAACCTCTTTTTTAAGTTTTTTTTAAATATAAAAAGGTTTATGGAGTAAATATAAAAATAATTTTTATTGATTTACCAGACATCTAGTTTATATATATTTTTATTTATTTACAATAGCTCTCGAGTAAGTATAAAAATAAGTTATATTTATTTACCATACCTCATGTTTATTTATATTTTTATTTATTTAAATTTTAAAATATTGCAACTTTGATGGGGAAATATTTATGTCTTTAAATATTTTAATTTATCCATAGAATATGGGTTTTTTTTTTCAAAGATTCATTTTACAAATATTTAATTAAAAGAAATATTAATAGATTTTGGATTTTGATTGTTTGTGTTGAATTAACTCTTTTCCTTTGATTTAGGAAATGGTATTGACTTTAGTAAAGAGTAAAGATGTTTAAAATTTTACTTAATTTGGAAATTCAATGTGGTAAATTTTTTTGTTAAAGGTAAATTTATGATCCATTCAAATTATATAAATAATACATAGTTGTATTTTAATAGTTAATCTCAACATATAATTTAAATATTCAAGTTATATAAAATTCAAGATTAGGTTAGTGCTTTGGCCTACATTAGAAAAAATAAAATTTATTATTTTTTGAGAATGTGACATACCGAACATCGAAGACATACTGGGCTGTAGATTGTGTCTCTTAGTGCAAAAACACTTCTGGATTTGCTCAATATTTCTCCAGGATTCTCTGAAGATGTTGCAACCCCACTAACCACCAATCCATTAACTATAAATTAGAATATAGTTGTAGTAATTTAAATGAAACTACAACACTACGGGAAAAACATTGTTTGCCAAAAAAGCAATACAAGTGAATACCATGTGACAAAAACTACCAAAGAATAAGTGCAAAAACCATTCAAAATTTTTTTCAAGGGAACTAAGTTGAAACATGAAAGTAAGTTACACTTTTGTGAAAAACGCACCGAAAATTTCACTCTCCCAAAATTTTGGTAAAACTTCCTAAAAATATTCCGTCATTTACATTGACGAAGTCAGTAATACGACATAGAAAAAACAACATCTTCAGCTTAATGTTACCTGAGTTTACCATTACGTGACCGTTGGAGAGCTGGTAGGTGAGTTTTTTGGTTTGTTTGTTTGTGTTTTTTATTTATGCAAATCTTGTGTTTTGGTAGTGTTTTTTTCAAGATTCCTCGGTGTCCTCGTCTGCTGGGCATCTCCTTGGCTTCCTTTACTCCAAGTAAGTCTATGAAAAACTCGTTGTTTGTGATCCCAGTTCATAAATAAATTGCTCGAAATTATTGTATTGGAGCTTTATTTGTTTGTAAATAACTTGATAAATAAATTACTCAACTGAGAGACCCAGAACATGTTATGAACGTAAATATATTTTAATATTCCATGAACGAACTCATTTGGACGTACACAAACAAATACAAAATATAGAAGTGAGCGCCATATTATTGTCATCTTACACTGGGGAGCCAAACGAAACTACAACCATTTAAATTTTTAAGATACTTATTTTTCTCTGAAAAACAGAGATATGTTTGACTGGTAATATTCCATCCATGTACGTAGATGTTCCTATATTATATTTATACATGGATTATACTTTCCATAATACAAGGGTCAATTTTGGTGGAGAGTGGGTTGAGGAACCGCCTGTACTTCCCAGACGTAATCTGCAACTGGGAGGAATTTAATGTGCAAGCTAGCATTAAGTTGTATTTTAGTAAAAGGATCTTCTTTTGGTTAAAATATTATTCCAATTTGGTGGACATTTCGATAATGCAAAAGATTCGGCCAGTCCCGATAATCTAAAATTCAATCAAATTTTGTTAGAATGTGTAATTACTACTTGTCCAGTTGTGACTCTCTATGAATAGAGTCTGTTCCTATTTCCTAGGTTAGCTAAAACTAGTTTCCTTATTTGGTGTGAGGTTGAGATATTCCCTCAACCAACTTATTGTACGTCCAAGATAGATTTCCTATCTTGAGACTAATTCATGTATAAATGTGTGTAATCTATTTAATTAATATGAGATATAGTTTTGCATACATTTTATTTTGATATATGGATTATTTTGTGTAATCCATATTAGCACAGAGGAGTTGAGTGATGTTGTAATGGTTACTGGAGGCCGCAATAGAGGTCGTGTTGGAGTCATCAAGCACAGAGAAAAGCACAAGGGTAGCTTTGAGATTAGTCACGTGCAAGACGTTGCTGGGCAGGAATTTGCAACCCGACAGGCTAATGTGTTCACAATTGGAAAGGGCACAAAGCCGTGGGTTTCCTTACCCAAGCGCAAGGGTGTCAAGTTGTCCATCATTGAAGAGGCCAGGAAACGCCATGCAGTGGGAACTACTGCAGCATAAGTTTCTCGTATCGTTTGCCCTAGAGACAACAGTTTTTTATGTGAAACGATTGATTGGAAGGATGTTTGAGAACAAGGAGATCCAAAGAGACCGCATGTTTCATCTTTTGAATCTGGAATCTGAGAATGCGCCCCCCATGTTGCATTGAAGGTTGTGCGTTGTTTTTCTCATCGGCATTTCTATATTACAAATGTGTGAAAATCGCTACTATGTATGGTAAGTATTTTTTGGATTATTCATAAACAAAATTATTGAGTTTAGCCAACTCAATGGGTGGTGATGTTGTTAGAATTAGCTACTCTAGCAAATCACACTTGTATGAATATGAAAATCCAATATAAATTACTAAGATGGAGATCAATCTAGTTTGTGTGAATTTTTTATGAGTTTCCTGGAATAGACTCAATAGCATGTTGTATAATGAGTCACTCAGTTGCATGGTAAGCAAGTCTAGGATGGTTTTGTAGTGGTCATTTTATGTACCTGGTAATTCCAAGATATGGAGTATGTAAGCCTTATAAAGGCATGTGTATCCCTGTAAAAGTTCATGGTAATCTCAAAACCACTTTGTAACTACAGGTTCATGGTTAGCCAAAAACCATTTTGCAGTGTCAGTTTGTGGTCAGCTAAAAACCACATATAATAGTGAAGCGAAATAGGTTTATGTCAGTGTTTGCCACTGAAGGAAAAGCATGGTTACGGGTCACCCGATAAAACCCTGATGAAAGAAGAGCATGGTTACGGGTCATCCGATAAAACCCCGATGAAGGAAGAGCATGGTTACGGGTCATCCGATAAAACCCACATTGGAGGGGGATATGTAGATACAGGTACATGTATGCAGTGATAATGGTTGACAAAACCATGTATACGAAGGACATCCTACGAGACTAGCGGTTGCAGCGGTTGGTACCCATGCATTCCGGTGGATGGTTGCTCCTTTATATGGACGTCGACATATTCTTTGTTATGTTTGATCACAACTAGATTTTGCGAAGTGATATCGAGACAAGTAGTCATTAAGGGGGTGTGTTAGAATGTGTAATTCCTACTTGTCCAGTTGTGACTCTCTATGAATAGAGTCTGTTCCTATTTCCGAGGTTAGCTAAAACTAGTTTCCTTATTTGGTGTGAGGTTGAGATATTCCCTCAACCAACTTATTGTACGTCCAAGATAGATTTCCTATCTTGAGACTAATTCATGTATAAATGTGTGTAATCTATTTAATTAATATGAGATATAGTTTTGCATACATTTTATTTAATTTTTAATCAGTTAGAACTCTGACTTCCATTATCACCCAAACAAAATTACTGCAAAACAAATTCAATTAAATTTTAAATGAATTAGAACTCTGACTTCCATTATCACCCAAAGATAATTACTGCAAAATTATTAAACTTCTCCAGATTCATGTAAACATGCATGCATTTGATTCATGAAGGACAAGTAGTAGTTTATTTTAGCTGCAAAATTTTATAATATACTGGAAAATTTAGATAATATCTTGGAATATGATAGATAAGAATCTCTGAATTAATCTCATAATAAATTGGAAAATTTAGATAATATTTTGGAATCCGATCAACAGATCATACATGCCGCTCATGATTCTCTACTCGCTAAAATTCTCTTCTATCTTTCATTTGCTTGACTGGATTTTCCATTTGCTCTGCACAATTTTATATATATATATATATACACGCTAAAACAATGTCAAATTGTGTCCAATCAAAGTACAATACAACACAACATCAAATTGATTTAGCTATATTTAATTCCTTAATTACTGACTTAGTTGTAGAGATGATAAGTGCATGTGCAACATGGTTAAGGTTAGCCCTTGCCCAGGGCATAGCCCTAGCTCCCAGGATCTGCAGATTATTGTAAGGCCGCGTTATCCATTAATCCAACCAGTGGTGAATTAATAGGCACAGTTGCATGAACTAAATTGGAATTGGTACAGATTGATTGGTGCATGAACAACAAGACTCATTGTGGGGATGGAAGAAGCTACGCATGCAATTACAGTTGCCTTGGTCCCTGCTTTCATTGCTTCTATATGCATATACGTAAATACATGTCCAGACATTATTAATTACACATCTGCAGACTCCCATAATGATAACGTTCTACTGGGTAGATCTTCATCTGCGAACTCCCAGAGTGGAAAATAAAAAAAATGGATTATATTTTTCATTGTAGGAGGAAATCAAAGATAGACAAAAAAAGCAGATAAAAACTGGAAAATCTGCAGATGTTCGAAATAGTCCAACTGAGATACACACTATATTCTATTAATCAAGTAGAGTCACATATATACATGAGGTATTGTCTCAAGATAGGGAAGCTATCTTGGACGCACAATAAGTTGGTTGAGAGAATATCTCAACCTCACATCAAACTAGGAACTTAGGTTTAACTAACTCCTATTGAATAGGAACTGACTCTATACATAGAAAGAATCACAAGTGAGACAAGTAGGAATTACATATTCCAATAGACCCCCTTAATGACTACTTGTCTCAATATTCATCTGCAAAATCTAGAACTACACTGGTTTTGTTTGGTAATTACACTTTGTATCTTGTTCATGCTATTGTCGATGCCCATATAAAGGAACAACCATCTACCGAAATGCATGGGTTCCCAACCGTTGCAACCGCCAGTCTACTAGGAAGTCCTTCACATACATGGTTCATCCAACCTCTCGATGAACTCCCCCTAGATATAAAATTTCACCTCATGGAATCTAAAACAAATATAACCCACCCAAGGTCACCATCCCGCATGACACACTCTTCCAGGGTGTTAAAACTCTCTAACAGAGGGAACACATAAGTAAGGGGTATGGATGCCTCTTTGAGTCTTACAACACGTACAAATAATAAATGACATGTCGATTTGCTCTAATTAAAAATTGTGACTCATGGTCATGAGTCTATTCCACAAACTCACACAAACTCGATTGTTCATTCATCATCCAATCTCTAATGTTGTCATCTTCAATGTCATGTCTTCATTAAATCTGGTGGTTAATCATTCCTACAAATAAATTTGTCTATTGTTGGAATGGCCAATTCCAACATAGACTCACACATGTGACAATAGTTGGCCAGACTGATTATCAAACATTCAATCCTTTCCACCAAAACTATATATCAGTAACTTGATTTTTACCAGACGTTATAACTAAGATTGCATGTCCATGCCAACAACAGTTAGCATGATGACGTCGAGAGAAGTAGGCAGTAGGTAGCGTAGATCGCTCCTCTAGGTAGGCAGTGTAGCGCAGCGCTCCTCACACACCAGCAACGGTGGTACCGCAGATAGGTAGGGTGGCAACACAATGCTCCTCCTCACACACTAGTAACGGTTCTATCGCAGATAGGTAGGCAGGCAACACAATGCTCCTCCTCACACACCAGCAACGATGGCAGTGTTGATAGGTATGTAGACAGCGCAAGGCTCCTCCTCACACAACAACAATTTCGACTTTGCGGTCTCTACAAATAGAGATATCCTTCTCTGCAACTCCTCCTCGGGTCCATAAACGTTGATGCGACACACATGCCACTCAACCAAACTCCAAGTAAATTCAGAAAGCTGAAGTTTGTTTTCGACCATTGTTGGAATGCATGTCCCCATTATCAGTTGCGATCCATACTTTTGTTACGCATCTGCAGAACCAAACAGTTGTAGCGCCAAACGATCCTTGAGCAACATAACAATTGCTTCCCAGACTTTCGTTGACATTTGACTTCTACAAGCAGCCTTGTCTACAATCCAAACACATAGGAACTACTTAGTGATTCGAAAACAGACGCCAGGAAACACACCACTCTCGATCACCCAGTACAGACGCTTGATCAACCAAGTTCCACTGCTTCATACCACCAAAATACAAATCTTGAGAGACTGCCAAGGTTGATAACCCCTCAGATATCCAAACTCCAAAGTAGATTGCCCTCTGGTTTCGAAACTAGAACCTTTAACCAATGACTATGCCATAAATTTTTCTTGCTTGAATATTTCTGTCATATGTTTTGTACTTCTGAGTTTTGGATATACTGGTCTTAAATCTCCATGCTTTACCTGTCATTAGTTAGAATCGCGAATTCTAACAAAATGACTTCATATTGAGGTCGCAAATCTCAATATGTATTCAAAATTTCAAGACATATTCCCTTCAAAACAATATGAAATAAAATCACATTCCAAAATCTAAATATTACTGTGATTTTTGTGCATTAAGGCAAGAGCACCAACCACGGCTGCAATATCTTAACTGTTCAATCATTCAAACAGGGTCAAAATATGTGCTCACTAGCACCATAAAGTAAACACTCGCTTCTCTGACATTGCAGCATTGCCATTAAATTCACCACCAGGTTCGAGCACCATTCACTCCTTTCCTGGAAATATTTGTGGATCCAACACTCTAACACGTGATGACAGCATATTGAAACCAGCATTCGAGGACTCGACCCTTCTTAGTGGCCTCGTCCACCCTCTCGCCATACAACAACAAAGCACTCCAAATATCAATAATCCTATCACAAGCAAAGCACTTCATCTGAATCCATGATTACGTTATTTTTATTTGCCTGGCCAATCTACAAAGACCCGTCCTTGAAAAATCTCATACTCAGGCTACTGAACCTTTCCCGTGAGTACTGTCATGAGGCCTTCCCCCAGTCAGTGCCAGTATTCATCATTGCCGCAAACTCTTCATAACTGATACGACCATCCTTATCAATATCTACTTCACAGACAATATCATCCAGAACATCTGTGTCAGTGGGACCCAAATCATCCACCAAGGCTTCTTTAAGCTCCCCGATTTCAATATATCCACTACCATTTTTGTCATAGTGTGTAAATGCATTGTGCAAATGCTCATCATTTCCCATCCTTTGCTAATGAACTGAAGCTACAATAAATTCTCTATAGTCTAGAACACCATTACCATCAACGTTTGCAACTTCCATTAACATCAGAACTTCTGGTTCGGTCATTTTAATAGAAAGCTTCTGGTTTGGTGTGTGGATGGTTAGATACATTAGCAGAAGGGTTCTCAACCATGGCCTCATCATGCCCACTCAACACTTCCTCCTTACATTCCTTCTTGGTCAAAAGGCGTATGGTGGTGGAAGGCTTCCAACCAGTTACCATTGGGAACCACGGGCACTAACACACCCCCTTGCTAGTGGGCCATGATAACCTATGATGGAAACCGCGAATCACATCTACGAGTGAATCACAGGTCCTCAGCTTTACACACTAGTAGCTCCACACCAAAAGGCCAAAGACGTCGCTGCACTGGATGTGCACATATGAAAGTCGATATGACCTCCAAAGATCACAACACACATTCTACCGATCTGGTAGTCAAAGCAAATCTAAACTACCAGAACTTTAGTGAAACTCTAGTAGTGAATAAATCTGCTCTACGAGAGAATGACCCAATTTGACCCTCAGCAACCCATTCTGATCCTCAGCTTCTACTGTAGATCTTGATTCAAACGGATCCGCTTTTTCTCAAATTTTTTGTTGCTTCGTTAAACTCGATAGAGAGACTGTAGAGACAAGTCCATGAAACCCATATTTGCAAGTTTCTTGACAAGAACTGTGTTGACATAGAGAGCATGCCATGCAGACATGATCTGCAGTCTCAGAACAAATATCTGAGAGAAAAAATCCATTTGGAAATTCTTTGCACAATGAGAACATATCTGCTCTTCTTTCTGAAGTCACAAACTCATCAAATGAGGAAATCCCATACCACTAGCATTGAAGAAAAAACTCCCCAGAAGAGATAGGTGCCAGCCATGAGTTCTAAGACGTGGAGTCTTTCTCCAATTCTTGAGCGCGATTTTTTTCATCTACTTCCCTGACTTATGCTTCATGGTGTCTCCAATATTTTCTGTCAAAACTCATTCATTGACACGACCAGCTTCTAATAATCCAATGATAGTTGCCTTAGTTCGATGCAGAGACATCACGCACTAGTTCCAGAATGAGGGAGAGACACAACTGAGATATGCACTCCCTTCATAATTGTCTTTGATTTCTTTAAACTAATAAACCTATCCGTGCCACTTCCAACTGCACCAAGCATAATGCACACTAAATACGACTGGTATAAGCTTTGAACATAGATAAGCTCCCAAAATCCGCAATAGATTCTGCGATCCTTAAACTTTCATTTAAAATTTGAATCAACACTGCCACTATCAAAGGTAGTACCCTCCGTTCAAGAATCAATCGTAGCAGAGAAAATGTAGAAGACCCAGCGACAGTATGTCCAACGCCACCACCATGTATCGCTTATATCTATCCACCAGCTCTCAAATATGGAATCGAAACTGATGCACAAAAACTTTGGAATGACAATTGGCTAACCATTACAGTTCTCACAGCAATTAGACACCAGAGGTGAATACCTCACCTCCTGGTGCTTACTCTTGACTCTAAACAAATGTCAATGACTCATCTTTTTGTCACTCCAACCGTTGGCCTCAGAGTAGCAATTCAGCCTCAATTGGCCTCTCCTGCCAGAAATCGGACTCAATCACAGTAACAACAATGAGGTTCAGTATGCCCGGTCGAAGTATGGGTGCGAGCACGACAAACACTGCTGGAATACAAACCCACGTAGGCTCCAACAAGAAATCCACGCTCACCGCACCAGTCACATCTGACTATCTCAATTCAACATTAATCACATCTTGCATCAGTCTTAGACATTAGATCACAAAAATCCAATGAAACACACACGGATTCAACGGACTCTTCTAAAGATTGAACCGAGACTCGAGCTGTTGACGCTCCCAATGCTCAATGCTGAAACATGTCATTTTCTTATATAATGACAAACAAACCAAACTAAAACAATCGAAATATATTCTCTTATTTCCCTCAGCGCAGGAGGGGCCGAGGTCCAGGCACGTATGGGCTCTGATACCAAGATAAAATTGAGATACACACTATATTCTATTAATCAAATAGAGTTGCATATATACATGAGGTATTGTCTCAAGATAGGGAAGTTATCTTGGACGCACAATAAGTTGGTTGAGAGAATATCTCAACCTCACACCAAACTAGGAACTTAGGTTTAGCTAACTCCTATTGAATAGGAACAGACTCTGTACATAGAAAGAATAAAAACTGAGACAAGTAGGAATTACATATTCCAACAAATGCCCCAAGGGATCTAAAAAAATAAACTAAACTCCAAGACTAGATTGCAATGCATTGATGGTGTAATATATATATATATATATATATATATATATATACACCAACGTTTTGCTGTAGATGAATTCAGACAACCAAACAATGGCTTGGGATGATAGTTACATAAATTCAATCAATGTGTATGTACTTAAAAGGTAATATTCTAAATCTATGTATTCGTATTTAACTTAATATTCTAAATTTCTATACTTATATTCTAAATATTCTAAATGTGTATGTGTATTGCTTGCATGCTATAATGTTCATTTTTCGTTAAGGTAAATTACTTGCACTATCTTGATCTCTTTTAAACTTCATAAATAAGTCGAATTTCATTGATGTGATTGGTTCTTCTACTTATATGATTGCTTCATACATTAGTGCCCTGGAATGTGCTCCAAATATTGCAGATTTACTGTCACGGTCCTTGCTATACTTTATATTAAAGATAATATTTCTTTTCATATCTACATGAACATGCTTCAGAGGTGATCCATAACATACTTTTTTCCTTCATTTTATCCTTTGTTTCTTAAGTATATAATCATAGTGTTTGCATTACAACTATTGGTATATATGCTTGGTTATGCTTTAATATATGATGTTCATACTTGTTACTATGCTAAAGTTTTGCTTATATGTACGTTAAATGAATTCCATCATGTATTATATTCATTCCTATAAGTGTGAATATTTATGCACTGAATAATTCCCTATTTAGGAAAATAAAGCACACATAAGTAGATTTGAATTGGTCCTTTCATGCTTAAAAAAAAAATTTGTATATGGAGGAGACAATTAAAATGTTAGCTCCTCTTAGCACAATATACCTTGTTAACACTAGAAAATCATACCAGCAGAAGACAACATTATTTAATGTCAAGCAAAAGGATTTACAGGGCTGGAAGACATTACAGAATCTGGAAAGCATTTAAAAATCTCTAAGGTCTGAGGGAAAATCAAATTTGAGCAAGTCATCAATGCTTTTGTGTGCATTATCCTTCGTGAAGAGTTCTTTTGCACGCCTTTTGACCCGAAATGCACGCAATCCTAGGAGTGAAGAAATGTCACTTTTCGAGACCACACAAAGCACACTCCAAGATAGTGATTCCTCAATTGAAGCCGCCTAAGGACAACCACCAAAGCCTCCTTAAACATCAAGTGATCAAAAAATGGGATATTTGTAGCACACAAAGGAATCATCCCCCTCTCTTGGGTCACCATCCATAATGTACCAAGAGAGGGAAGGAGGATTTTAATTCTCTTATATAAGGCCACCATGAGATGAAGAATGGGTGAACACATTGTTATGCTGGCCATAATTTCCCAAGCAATACCAGCAGTGTGTGATCCGGAGCTGAAGATAGAGGGGAGTCAATTGTTGGCCATCCAACAAGTTCAGTCCACCACAATAGATAGAGGGATAATTTTCACCGAGGCAAGCTTGGGAGTAAAAAAATCCTTGCATTGAGACTTAGAACCCATGTTCTAGGAGCCCTTTGGCAAGAAGGTTAAATTTTCATCCTCATTTCCTACCAACACTCAATAAGAGGGGCCGAAGAGCCACCGTTCGGACTATTGCAGTTATTTGACTCTATTCAGAGCATTTTTTTATTTGTTTTAGTCTTAGTTTAGTTTTAGTTTATATATGCATGCTATTTCTCTATATAGTATGTTTATGATTCTAGCTTGTTCCACTAACTTGCTTGACTCTACTTCTTTTTCTGCCTATTACCAATAACTTAAGTGGGTAAACCACATCCCTTAAGTTGGTGTGATTTCGTACATACGTGCACCAAACACACTCAAACATGATTGGCGACTCCTCTAATGTTTATTACCAAGTTTATGTGGTTCTGTTTTTTTTTTTGCAGAGACATTTGTCTGTGCTGTGGAGTGGAACTGAATTTCCCATTTTTTCTCTTGCAGTCCCTAGTTCATCCCAAGTGATAGAATGAAGCAGAACAACTCCAAAAATTACTCTTGCAGGAATTTGCGCACTTTTCCTTCCCACATATGAACCCAGGGCACGCGTTCAGAGCTGACCCATGCATAGACATTGTGCCTGTTTCATCCTTTTGTGCACAAAAGACAAAAACTGAAATTTCTCCCTCGTTTCTATCTTTTCCTACTTGTAAAGTGCTTGGCAGCCCCTAATTCACCTGTTAGCACTAGTTTTGGTAGCCCGCAGCTTGCTAAAGCTCACTCTTAGCTACTTTTTGTAGGCTTAGTGTTAGTTTTATTTCATGTTTATTTTTGCAAAGCTCACACATAGTGTAAGCAGGGGGGAAAATAACTTGCATTCCGAAAAAAAAATTACATTTTGAAAATTTAGGTACCAACACACCTAGATAACTAGCCAAAGTAAGTGGCCAAATTCCACGCATGCTTAGTTAGTTTCTCTTTTCTACTATAAAAGTTATTAGATTAGTTCAATTTTTGCATTAGGAATTTCGGAACTAGGATTGAATTGTCGATAGAAGAGTAAGTAATCTCTACTACCTTTGCACCCTCTGGTGATCCTAGGTAATCATATGAACACTCTCTATTCACAACTCACCATCTCCATTTAGTTAATCACATAGATTAACTAGGAAAAATAGAAAGCAGCCCATATCCGCACATGTTTTTGTTTTGAGCAAGGAACAATACAACATAGTTTAAATAGGGGATTTTGAAAATGATCTCGAATATCCACACATTCAAACTATGTGCTTGTCCACTTTTTTCTCACACACATCCACCCACTAAGAACAGAAAATACACCTAAAACTAACTTAATGAAACTCACTAACTTCTCTTCAGAGGAGCCACAAAATAATTTATAATTTAAGTTAGGATCAAGGGGGTAGGCATCCAATAAGACGTCATGATCATTCTTCATCTTGAAACATAGAATTTGATTGTTTAGGGAGCTTCAAATCCACCTATCATCCCACAGAAAAGAAAACCAAAGCGCAACAGAGACCCGTTTCAGAGGGTGTTAGGCTTAGGCACAGTGCGTGCAGTATCAGTTGGGGCTACCTGAACCGACTGATACTCTGTATTGTTAGCTAACTTAACAAGAAGCCCAAGACTCGAACGCTCACATGGGACAGTGGTACTTAGTGACCAAAACTAGGGCATCCTTTCCCTATAGGTGATGGTGTAGGAAAGTGCCAGACCCTCTACCCTTACCTTGGTGGATTTTCTTCAGGTGACTGGGGGTGTCGCCAGCTCTTATAGGAAGTTGTGCCAGCACTCGCAAGATATCTTCTCAAAGCCCAGTTACATTTGAGTGTGTGAGCATGAATAGGCCTTCTAGGATTTTGAGTATCATACAAAAAAAAACAAAAACCAATTTTTTGATTACCTGATCACATAGAATTAATTTAAAGGGATAAATTATTTTTATTTTCTCTTTGTTTTATGTAACTGATCATAATTTTTCTTTTATCATAGACTCTATCCTCTTAAATTTTTCAAAAACCAAACCTATTCGACACCAAAATGGATCGAACGGGACCTCGTCGATCTAGGCATCTTTTGGAGTCTTTCACCATTTAGGCATCAAAGACGAAACATTGCCACCATTATTGGTTTGTCATTTATTGGGGAATCCTTAGTTGGGAACCCTAGTCGGTCTCCCAACACCACAATGCACACCACTCCCCCCACGACCCCTAGGGGGTAGAGGAGTGCGTCCCATTCGGGAAGCGAGCTTAATACACAATAGCATACATGGCAAACCAACCCTCTTCCTAACCAGAAATTTTTGTTTTCGCATATTCTAATGGTGTCAATCTCCCAGTCACCTTTCTTAGCTTCGTTGATTCTACCTGATTTAACCAAGCTGACGAATGACCCCATCGCACACAACCCTACATGGCCTCCCATGCCCATGAAGCCCCCTTCAAATATTCCAAAGTGCAAAGGAAAGCAAGCAGAAGATCATGTCATGACCTTCCACCCGTGGTGCTCATCAAACAATATCATTGATGACACTATTCGATTGAGACAATTTCAATGCACTCTGATAGGAGTAGCTGCGAAATGGTACGTGGAGCAACCCTCAGCTTCACATGGAACCTTTGGCACCCTCGCCACCATGTTCCTAACATATTTTCAGTTACCCATTCACCATGATTCTGGAATGGAATCACTGACACATTTCAGACAAACCCCCGTCATCCATATCTCAAACCATCTCCATTAATGGGGGCGGCGTCGTAGTTTACATAAAGAAAAACTCGATGATTGGGTCCTTTCAGATATTTTCCTGAAAACTCTTGTTAGTCATCAGTATTTTTCACTATTTGTAGATGACTATAGATTGGTTCTAGATTTCTAAAAACAACATTCCTTGAATATTGTGAGTTTTAACAATATCATTTCCTTCATTATACCTTTTCAAACATTTTTCACTATTCTATTAATTTTCCATTTCATGATCACCTTATAACTCCTAAAAGACTCCTTATGGGCTGATACCTCTCATTTTTAGCCTCCTTCTCTGCCTATGACCTCATTATTCTATTTTTCCCTTGCCCATAAGTCCATTTTCCATCTAGGTTTTCTTATAGCCAACTCATTCCCATGTTCCCCAAGTTCCTCAAGAATTGATGGTCTTAAGACTATCTCTGTAGGCTCTTTAGATAAATCAAGTACATTGGATTTTGGATCTTTATTACACCACTTTGACAATACTCTGTTTTACACTTGAAGCCTCCAAGTCAAATTTCACTCAAGGTTAAGTCAAAGAACCTTCCCACTAGGTCAATTAGGGTTTCACATGTTTTGAAGGTCATCATTGTTGAGGTTTTCAAGAAGAAACAGTGAAGGAGGCATCCTGAAACATCATCCTTGATCCTAGTTGGAAAATAATCACCTAAACTAGGTGGGGCCCACAGAAGTTATTTTTAGGTGTATGTCTATTTTTAGACATGGTGAGAATATTCTATATGTAGCAGGAGGCTATTTGTAGATGGTTGGTCAAATGTGAAAAACAGATGAAATTCTAGATGAATATTCTATATGTGGAAAATTGAGGCTATTTGACACTCGTTCTCTAGCAATGTGGATAATCTGGAAAGATTTTTAATAAATCATCACCACATGAGTTTAAAAACCAAAATAGATGAAATTCTATTTTTAGAAGATTGGTTGAAGTCTATTTTTAGATCGTCAAACTAAAAATAGATGCACGTCGATTATTATTAGCTCTTAATAATAATCAAACTCTAAACAACAACTTATTCTCTTGGAGCACTTAATTTCAGTATACAGATTTGGAAAATTAGTGGGCTGAAGGAATTACACAATTCCTAAGGGTTTACTAGAGTTCATGCATGGAGGACTCAGTTAGAACTGAAGTGGAAAAGTTATGACAGAGTTGGAAGAGTAGTTCATGGAGTTGTACTCAGTTTAACTCAGTTAGACTCAGTTGAGCTAGTTGTATCTAATCTAACTGAATGATACACTAGTGAGAGTGGAGTGAATTAATTAGTTAATTAATTCAAAAATAATAACTCATCAATAAACTGAAAAATACAGCAGTTAACTACAGTGCATGTCATATCCAGTGGAGACCTAGTGCAGAGATAGGTGAAAGGGTGAGATAGACTATTTGTTGTGACCATAGTGATGCATGAATTGCATCTAAATATACATTGGAGTTTCCAATGATAATAACGCAGTCAAGGAGAGTGGTATTGCACAGAATTGGTCTTTGTAATCAGCTTGGATTGCGCAGTGGAGGTAGGCTAGCAGGAGGGCAGAGATTGTTGCATGGATTTGCAGATTTCTTCTATGTTAGTGTGTGACGATTGATTGTACTGAGAGCTTGATGTACTAAGCTTTGTATGAGATTGTTACATGATCTCCATGATATACATAATATGATAGTTGGGGTTTTCAGCTTCAGGCTTTCCCGATAAACAATTGTGCTATGTGCAATGGTTTTTATTGCTTCATGTGTTTTGCAATTGTTGATTAAATTTCCGCAAGAATTATAGTGGAAGGATTCTGTATTTTGCAAGAAGATAAATATTCTGAGATCAAGAGAGTTCGGATATATACATGTATATTGTATATAATTTCTACATGGTATCAGAGCAGTGTTAATTACTGGAGATTGCAATTGTGAAGCGGTGTTGAGTTTTGTGCTGGTCGAAAAATTTGAATTTGTTGCAGGAGTTTCTTGGTGCGATAGTTGAGTATACATTGAAATGTATTTCAATGGATTACGGTTGGAGTATGCACTCAAGGGAAACTCTAACTACATAGCCTAGAAGGACAATATGGAGGTGGTGCTTGAAGATAATGGCTTGAAGGAATTCATCGAGAGAGATGTTCCTAAGCCCACTTCGGCGGATGCTGCAGTACTTGACGCATGGCAAAAGAAAGTAGCAAGGGCGAGGAGGATTCTATTGGAAGGTGTGAGAGACCATGTTGTCTCAAGCCTTCATGGGAAATCTACTCCATGTGCTATGTGGAAGGCTTTGACATATTTTTTCCAAAGCAGAAGTGACCAGAGGAAGTTGGCGCTTAAAGACAGGCTCAGAAAAATAAAAATGGAGAATAACGACACTATTTCGATATACTTGACAAATTTTGTCCAATGCAAGGATGAGATTGGGAGTGTAGGATTTATTTTTGATGATGATGACATGGTGAGGTTGGTTCTCCTTGGGATTCTGAAGAGTTGGCATAGCTACAAAAACTCTATCAATGGACAGGTGAAACTACCAGGTTGGGAGCGACTTTGGTCAGATCTTGTGCAGGAGGAGATAAGGCAAAGTACCAGGGATGGCTCTTCATCAAAGCATGAAGAGGAATGTGCTTTTGTTTCCAAGGAAAAGAAGAAGAATGGGAAGAAATTCCATTTTGTATCTAAGGCCGGTGAAGATAGCAAAGAGCATGACATGTCCAAAGTGAAGTGTTTTCACTGTTATGAGTTTGGACATATTGCCACAAATTGTCCACATAAGAAGAAGAACAAGATGGTTGCTGGAGCTGCATTTGGTGAGGCTCTTTCCTCGCAATTTGAGCTTGACTTCTCATTGATCGCATGCATGGTGTCTAGTGCAGTGGGATCGGGGTGGTACTTTGATAATGGTGCTTCCTTTCACATGACGGGAGATGTGAACCTTTTCAGTGACTTGGTGGAGAAAGATCTCCATTTGCATGTTGAGTTGGGAAACAATGGATGATACAGTGAGACCGACATTGGTACCATTACCTTTTAGAGGGTGTCAAGTAAAATCATTCTTTTACAAGATGTTGTGCATGTTCCAGGTTTAAAGAAGAATTTAATCTCAGTCGCAATGTTAGAGGATAAAGGCTATGATGTTGGCTTTAGTGAAGGAAAAATTTTCCATCGGCACAAAGCAACAAGGCAAGTCAAGAAGGTTGGGATTCGAGCTAAGAATATCTACAAACTTGAAGTAGATGGGATTTCTATGGAGCTTTCTATTGTTGGGAAGTGTGAGAAATCCATGCAATTGAAGCTTGAGAGGGATCATGATTTCCATGCAAGTAAGAGTGAACCTCGGGATGTCGAGCAACCACAAGATGAGGATCATGGAGTGGGTGAAACCACTCATGCAGAGAAATTTCATGCCAGATGGGCAGAGGGAGTGCATGCAGCTATACCACCAAGTAAGAGGTGGGGTGACATGCATGGGTAATCCCAAGAGGAGATTTCTGGGCAGGATTCGTGGAGATGGTGTGGATCTCATGAATTGAACCTAGCTACGAGGCACCCACAGAGCAGCAGTAGCATGATCATTTGGATTGATGTAGACAGATCAAAGTGACAGTGTCGGATACTAGAGCATGGTTCAGAGTTAACAGCAAGTGCAGAGTGCATGGGTGCAGAGTTCAACAACAAAGTGGTTCCTAAAGACATGTGTAGTAGCTAAATCAAAGACTTTGATGATAGATGCATTAGACTGATTGAGTTGTTTGGATCCTTTAAGTTTCGGAAGTGTTGCAGCAAGAGTTGCAGGGCGAATGCATGGAGTTGCATGTCGCATGAAAATAAATTCCTTTCTTGTTGAGAGGGAGTGTTGAATTTTGCAACAAGAAATAGTGAAAGAGGCATCCTGAAACATCATCCTTGATCCTAGTTGGAAAATAATCACCTAAACTAGGTGGGGCCCACACAGGCTATTTTTAGATGTATGTCTATTTTTAGACACGGTGAGCATATTCTATATGTAGAAGGAGGCTATTTGTAGATGGTTGGTCAACTGTGAAAAATAGATGAAATTCTGTTTTTAGAATATTGGGCGAAGTCTATTTTTATATCGTCGATCTAAAAATAGATGCATGTCAATTATTATTAGCTCTTAATAATAATCAAACTCTAAACAACAACTTATTCTCTTGGAGCACTTAATTTCAGTATATAGATTTGGAAAATCAGTGGGCTGAAGGAATTACGCAATTCCTAAGGGTTTACTGGAGTTCATGCATGGAGGAATTAGTTAGAACTGAAGTGGCAAAGTTATGACAGAGTTCGAAGAGTAGTTCATGGAGTTGTATTTAGTTTAACTCAGTTAGACTCAGTTGAGCTAGTTGTATCTAATATAACTAAATGATACTCTAGTCAGAGTGGAGTGAATTATTTAGTTAATTAATTCACAAATAATAACTCATTAATCAACTGAAAAATACAATAGTTAACTATAGTGCATGTCAGATCCAGTGGAGACCCAGTGCAGAGATGGGTGAAAGGGTGAGATAGACTATCTGTTGTGACCATAGTGATGCATGAATTGCATCTACATATACATTGGAGTTGCAAATGATAATAACGTAGTCAAGGAGAGTGGTATTGCATCAAATTGGTCTTTGTAATCAGCGTGGATTACGCAGTGGAGGCAGGCTAGCAGGAGGGCAGAGATTGGTGCATGGATTTATAGATTTCTTCTATGTTAGTATGTGACGATTGATTGTATTGAGAGCTTGATGTACTAAGTGCTGTATGAGATTGTTACATGATCTCCATGATATACATAATATGATAGTTGGGGTTTTCAACTTCAGGCTTTCCCGTTAAACAAATGTGTTATGTGCGATTGTTTTTATTGCTTCATGTGTTTTGAAATTGTTGATTAAATTTCCGCAAGAATTATAGTAGAAGGATTATGTATTTTGCAAGAAGTTAAATATTGTGAGATCCGAAGAGTCCGGATATGTACATGCATATTGTATATAATTTCTACAATCATTGGTTTTCCAAACACTGCTTTTCCTTTGCTATAAGATGGCTCAAATGTAATAGAAGGTCAGCACATGGTTATTCAAGAAAAACCTAAAAGGTTTCCAAAGAAGACTGCCCTTCAGTTCAAAGTCTACACGTGAGGAAAATGGACAAGCTTTGGCACTTTTGCAGGAGAGTTGAAGTTTTCCATCAGCAGAAGGTATTGATAAGGTAGATTTTTTACTCCTGAGTAAAGACAACTTACAACAGAAGAAAGGGAGACAATTTGATTTTGAGGAGAACTAGGGTTTTGAGCTTAAAGGTCCAAGTAGAGTGCCAAGCAGTGATCAATTGTAGAATGACCATGGAGGAGGTGCACCAAACCAAACATGAATAAATTATGTCAAAGGATTGATGAAATAGGGAAAAGGTGAGGTGAACTAGACATAAATGAATGAACTTGAAAGGGCTATAGAGAACTTAGAAGACAACACTGATGATTGTCTACAGCACTCCAAACGCCTAGGGTTTTGGAAAAATAGTTGTAGAAGCTGAGATGATGAGTGGAACTCCATGGTAAAATCAAAAGGGATTTTGAAGATGTCACTGTTTGATCAAATCCCAGATTTGTCAAAAATGAGCTTGCCATGACTAAATGAGAAAAAGAGATGAGTTGAGTTTCAAGGTGGGAACAAAGGGGTTTTAAATATTTTTCTTTGTGTTTGAGTCCAAAAAATGTCAAAATCAATTTTTCATGCCTCCGTGACCAAAGGAAAGGTCAAATTCGTAACTTTAGTCACCTTTATGCAAACAGTGTAAAAGGTCAGTGAGAAAAGGTGAAAAGGTTAAGTTGAGTTTCATGGTGGAAATTACACAAGAATATAAAGAAGTTGCTATGTGGCAGGGTCACAAAGGATGTCAAAAGTTAAGTCATTATGCCTCAAGAAGCAAAGGGGAAATTCAAGTAGATATTTTCACTCGTCGGCAAGGCAAAAGTCAAAGAATATCAGTGAAAAGGACTTAAAACATTAGGAAGTGAGTTTTAAAAGGTTTAAATAAAATTCGTACACCCATAAAAGCTCATCTTACATTTCAAAATCCTCATTTTTGCTTTTCACAAGATCAATAACGCTCAGGAGAAGGAAATTTGTGAGTTTTACAAGTGAAATTGGGCAAATTAGACTAGCGTTCCGCGCTTTACTTGGCGTTGTGTGCCTCGAATCGGGCATTGTGCCCTTGGAAAGTTTTCCCCATATATTTTCATGGTCGTTGTGAGCCTGGGAGGTGGCTTTGCGCACCTGGCAGAGCGCTGCGCTCTTTCCTGACACCCACAGTAAATCTTCTCGTGGCGCTGCGTGCCTAGGGCTGGCGTTGTGCCCTTGGCCAGGAGGGCTTCCTACACCCTGAAAACACTCAAATCAACTCAAACTTCTTTCAAGCTTCCTCCAAGGTCCTCCAAGGAAATTATTAATGGTAAGTGGATGCCCTAACCCAATTTTCAAGCTTTTTGATGATTTGTGGTTGAAAGAAGGAAACCCTAAGAAGAAACCCTAGGCTACAAAGCTTGAAATCACTGTCTAACCTCATTTCATCTGCCCATAAAGAGTATAATTCAAGACAGGGGTGATTTAGGGTACTATGAAGGTTTTCATTCATCTAGGTTGGTCATAACACTCATTCATTCACCCCCTACATTGCAAAGGATGCCATTCCATTACCCTCTTTCATCTCAAATTCACATTTATTCCTAGTTGGCAAAACAAATTTTTTCAAAATGTCACAAGAGGGAGAGGACAGTGGCAGTGGTGGAGAGGCTCAAATTCCAAGGAGGCATGAGCATAAAGGTGGAAATATCAATAGCTTTGAACCCCTAACACAAGGGAGCTAATGGAATCTCACCTTACTGTTTCATGTTCCAAGCATGTAGGACAGTTTGATTTTTGTGAAAGGGTGAAGTAGATGCAAAACCACCCTGAGCTAACGAGACCTTTTATCCTTAACTTACATGAAAAACAAGTTAACCTTGCAGGGGTCACCTTTGATTTATCTACTAATGCTATTGAAAATGCCACTGGGATACCAAGTGTGGGTGAGAAATGGTTCAAGCAAACCAATCTAGACATGAGCTACTTTGAACCCTACCTAAAGCCTAGATACAAAGACCACAGAAAATTCATCTTTCCTTTCTCACATTTTCTTGAAAGATATGAACCTACGATGAGAATAATTATGAGGTATTTTACATTTGAGGGAAGGTTCTCTCGGCTTTACTCCTACCACATCAGGCTACTTATGCACTTTACTAGGGTGGGGATGTTGCACATACGCTATTACCTCTAGAGAAGCATTGACAAAATGTCCTATATTGTACAAAAGAGAGACTATCCTCAGCAGATGCAAAGCCTCTTTCAGCACTCTCTTATAGAAATGGTTGTTATGCACCAATTGCAGTAGAAGGGCATTCCATGGGAGGCCTTCATTGCCAATGAGGTGTTCACCAATCCACAAGGCCAACAGTAGCAAGATGTCCCTTCATCTTCTCATCCTCCCAACCCTCCTTCACCATCACATCCCACTACACATCCATCACCATCCACCCACATTCCCTCACCACATGATGACTCTTCCACCTCACCATCTACTCACATTCCTTCACATCAAAATAATCCTCCTTCATCCCCCTCTCACAATCCCTCACGATCATCTCATGGCACTAGTGCATCAAACAATGAGGAATAAAACAGTGAGGGAAGTGAGGCACATATCAGTGAAGATTATGGCAATGAGGCAGAAAGCAGTAAGGATGATGACAATGGGTCAAAAATCCATGAAAGTAGTGATGGTACCAATGATAATGACAGTGATGATGGAAGTCATGATGGTAGTGATACATATGGCACTGAGATGGTGAAAATTGAACCTTTTCCTTTGACCTACCAGAGGGGAAATAAGCATGTGTTTGCTAGCCTTAAGAGGCAAGGTTCCATGCCTTCTACATCAACCAAGAATCTTGACAAAGGAAAGGAAAAAGTCATTGTTGAAGAAGAATAAGAAAAACATGAAACCGAACAAGAGTTTCAACTTATTCACCTTGACAGTGATGATGAAAATGACAAGAGGATCACAAACATGCTGCTCAAGAGAAAGGATGCTCATATTAAAGAGCTACAAGAAAACGTAGGTAGGGATAAGAATGTAATCCACTATTTTGAGGTTGAAAATAAGCAGCTGGAGGTAGAGAAAGCTATCTATGAGGGCAGAGCTATCAGAGCTCAGAAAGAAGCTAGAAAAGACAAGGCAAAGCTAGATGAAGTCTTGGGTACTCATGATGACACTGAAGAAGAGGAAGAACAGCTTCCTAGGAAGAGGTCAAGGACAATTGGCTTGAAGAAGGCTCTAGCCAAATAAAGGGAGCAAGAGAAAGTCTTCATAGAGAAGCTCACTGCAAGTGAGCTGCTTGCCATGGAAATAGACTATGATAGGGAATCTTGGCTAGAGAGGGAAAATGTCTACCTAGAAGATCAATTGGAGAAGACAAAGAGAGACCTAGACTTGCAAAAGAAGATGGCAAGGAACTACATTATTTATGTGTGGATTTAATGGATATTATCTCAGTTTTATTTCCATGGTTTTATGCTGGTTATAAGCATGGTTAAATGACTGGTTCATGTCATGGTTATTTCATGTATTTAATTGTAAATTTCAATATAATGGATGCAAGACCTAATTCATGTCATATCAGTTCAAGCAAGAGGGTGGTGGTCCTTATTATAATGTATTTAAATTTTTTTTAGTCATTTGTGCTATGTATTGTATCCTAGACCTATAGATTCCATTCATGCTAGGTTCTTGATAGAATGTTAGTCTCATTCACGAATGGTTAGGCCTAGTCCTAGAGTCTGTTTTTAGTTCGTTGGAATTTTTGCCATGTGTCTGATGAATTTTGAAAGCTACAGAGAGTTCTCGGAATTTTCCTTGATTATGGGCTTAAAAAGTGCCTTAAATCCCGTCGATACAAGAAGAGGTTTGGGTAAAATATTCCCTAGAAACACACATGGCTATGTTATGGGAGCTTCCAGAACCTCCTAGTCACACCCTTTCCCATATCAAGGGAGCTTATCTAATTTTTCTTCAGTAAAAGTTAGTGGGACCCAAGGAAAAGTCAGCCTGATGGATGGTATAGCCTCTGTGGGTCCTGTAGTAGGTGCAGGGAGTATGTTTTATGGTTTTATGCATCGATTACACTTCCTTAAATTCACCAAGGAGGTTGGGTCTTCTCTTAACCTCCCTCGGCTCATGTTTACCTTAGTTGGTCGGTAAATTGGGTAAATGTTAGGGGAATTGTACATTATAGGTGGTATCAGTGCATGGTTACACTCTCCTTGGGAAAATTCTAATGTTTCCAAGATTATTGTCATCATGCATTCATGTCGGTTGTGAATGTATCTCTCATTCTTGTGGTCTATGTAATTGTTTCATCTGCATGGTGTTTTTCATCGCTTTGGAAGGTTTGATGGTGTTGTTGTAAATGTGTTGTCATGAGCATATAATTGGTTATACATATGGGGTGCTTACATAAGGTCACGGTGCGTAGTTGATATGGTCATGCATTGACGACTGAGATATAGCTAGAATGATTTTTTATGTGTTGGTATACCATGTGTTATAAGTCTATATGTTGTTATGATTATTTCTATACATGTATTATGTTGATTGGTTGATCTTTTAGATTATATTTCCTCCCTGAATTAAGATCAGGTATATTAGTTTATTGTGATTTGGTTTAAGCTGACATGAGATGCCTTGCGGGAAGAAACCAAATATGGCTAGAAATATGGTAGAATACAAATATCCTCTTGATGAATCAAATGAGAAGCATGGTGTTTGGGACTCTTATGACTTAGTATATACTCTGAGAATTTTGAAGGAAGAAATAATTAGTTGTAAAGCGGAAAATGAAAGAATCATACAGGAAAAAGAAAAACAAAAAGAAGTAAATGCGGAAATCCTTCAGATTTTTTTTTATTTACAACGACATGGACCACTCTAGTTAGCTATGGACAGGAGAATGGAACTAATGGGAAATATGGCAGTAGGTATCATGGTGGTTGTTGGGCCAAGAAAAAGGTATGTTTCACCCCCATCGTTACCACAATTTGTCATACACTTTTATATATTTTCCCTTCATCTTAGAAATAAAGTAGAGGAAAATAATGCAAAAGTGAGGCAGAAGTGATTAGTGATAAAGGGAATGTTTGATAACATCAAAATTGATTTATCACCACCTTTATCAATAATGAAGAAAAACAGACAAACTGTTGACTAGATGACCAAAAGATAACAGACACGGGAGGCGGACAAAATCATATCGGCTCTTACGAATCAACGGAAGATGGAAAGGTATGGCCACGCTTGGAGTAATCAATCGAGAACCATGAAACAGCAGGGTCCCATAATGAGAAAGATATGTTACTACTCCCGAATTCGACTTTAAGCTATAAAAGGCCGAATAATGAACAAGAAAAATAGTTCCTGTAATTTAATCTTTCTGTAATAAACGTACTCGGACATAATCATCAAGTTTTGTCCCAATGTATTTCTCAATGGATTAATGAAGAATTTGGCATTTTTGGAATAGACAACTTCTGAGTATTTCTTAGCAATAGGATTCTAGTGGCTTTGGGCCTAGCCCTAGGGTTCTTCTGCTACCTCTGTGCTTTACGTTTATTTACAGAATTTTCGTTTCAAGTTATCTGTTTCGTTTCATAATACATCATTGAATTGGTTAATTGCAAGCATGAAATGTTATATCTTCCTTTTTACTAGACTAGTTTACCATTCCTATTCTTTTATCTGAATTCAATGCTATTACAATTGTTAGGTTAGCTACAATATTATTGTTGTCAATTCTGCATGTAGTTGATGTTTTATATTTTCATAATTATTGTGAGCATTTAATTGATGTTTAATTCAGAAGGATTTTATTAGTCAATTCAAGAGAATTCCATTGAAAAATCTAGAATAATTCATTGTTGTTCAATTTTATAAGACTTGTTGTTCAATTCTATTAGACTTGTTGTTCAATTCGTTAAAGTTGTTGTTCAATTCATCAAAGCGTTTTGTTCAATTGCAGTTTATTCTTTTCAATCTTAAGTAGTTATTTTTGCATACGCTTAGAACAGAGTTAACTTCCTTGAAGAGTGATAAGCATTTCAAAATTCACTCCCAAGTTGGTTTGATTGAACTTCAAGAATTAGACAATCTTTCTTATGATAATTTAGCGTAGTTAACCTCTGATGTCACTTGAATATATTGTGCCTACACTCTTGAAATAACAAGACATGCCTTGGGTTGATAATTAATGAAAAGCATTGAGGTTACCTTTAAACAGTCACCTTTATGACCCAACGTTTTGGCGTTGTTTCCAGGGATAGTGTTTAAGAGTGATGTCCCTTATTTATTTTTCCTTTTGCTGTGAAGAACTGGGTATTGAAAATGAGAGGTTAGAACCTTCGTATAAGCAAGCAAAACACTTTCTTTCCAGTCTACTTCTTAGAAATTGTGTAGAGGTTAGTAGGATAGGTGTCCTTGCTTATGACTAGGAAGAAAAAGATATATCAAAACCCCTCACTTAAATTTACAAAACCCAAGGGATCGGTGGTCCTTGGAAGAACAACATATATAGATGAAATCATTAAGAAGGTTGAATCGCAGGCATCTATAGGACCCAGAATCATTCCCACTCAGAGTGCTACTATATTCCCTCAGGTAGTAGCCTCACCATCTGAAACCCATGCCCAGATTCACAGTGAAACAAAAGGGCCTGAACAAAGCCTTCAAACTGTTGAGCACGTAAGTCCTGACCCTTCAAGAGAGGAAAATTCTTGCAATTTGAAGGAAGAAGGGGGAGGAACTAGAAGTGCAGTACAAGTAAAAAATCCAATGCCTGAATCCCTTGAGAGAGTGGCTGAGACAGAGACACGAAGTATCCCAGATCGGGGAAGTGCTGTAAGGCTTCCTCCAAATCCACCCCCTAATTCCACTCAAATTTTTTTGCCAGAACAAGAAATCCCTTAAGATTATTGGCATATATTTGATCAAATGGAAAATAACCAAAATCAGAGTTAGACATCAACGTTGGAGTATCCCATTGTTGATCCAGCCACAAATTCCCCTATGAAAGCCATTCCATACAAAAAATCCCCACCTTCCATGGGCTAACCTCAGAATATATAGATGCATTCTTATTTGAATTTGATGTCTTATGTAGGGGATATGACTACACCACTGACCCTCAGAAAATGAAATTATTTCCCTCTACTTTGAAAGGGAAAAAATTATGTTGGTTTATGGGGCTCGGTGGTGGAACCATTAATAGTTGGGATCAGATGAAATACTATTTTATTAATAAATATCAATACTACTGTCAGAATTGAGAATTAAAAGACGAAATCATCAATATGTCTGCAAGATACAATGAGACATTAGAAGAATATGTTAAAATATTTCAATATAATTTGCAAAGATCTCCATATACTACACTATGAAAGAAGAATGGGTTGAAACACTTAATATAATGGGAAAAGACGAAATTTATCAAGAATAATATGATGACATCATTGCTCTGTGCATCAGGTGTTCTCGAGGTAGTACACGAAGTAGGCCAACTGAGTGAGACTCAGCTACAAGGAATTATAATTAGACTGGTGGCAACGTGACCAAACAATAATTTGGTAATCTTTTAGAAGATTTTAAAATTGATATCTTGGGCACCCTGAGAATGTGGCTAGATGTCCTGCAAGCGCAGAAGAAGCAAGCTATAGTAGAACAAAACCTGCCTGTTTTTTTTCCACGATCAGAAGAACCACAACCAATGAGAATTTCCATTAGACATGGTCTAGACATGCTCTATTTGTACCGAGGACCACGCCACTAACCATTGCCCTTCACTTCCGAGGTTGAAAGAAATTTTTAAAGAGGCAGAAGAAGAGACAGAACCAGTCTATCTAATGAATCAACATCAACAGTGGCAAGCACGACCAGGTATGCCACAAGACTTGCCTTAGTTATTTTCTTCTCCACAATTTAATCAACAGAACCCCGCAACAACATGGAAAAACCAATCACCTTTTTCAGCATAGCCATCGAATTCATTTTCTATGCCTCCTTGGCCAACACAACCCTCTTCAGGTAATAATTGGCCAATTTTTCCTTGTTCTCCCCCTTACTGGAAAAAAAATCCCTATCAGTCCCAGTGGCCTACCTCCACTTCACAGAACACAAATTGGTCTCAAAAATGGCAGTGACCTCTGGGAATGACCAATCTAAAGATGGGGACAGGGGCTCATAATCAACCTACACTACCAGCTCCATACCCATTCAAACACAATCCTCAATCGATCACGCGTCCTCAACTTCCAGCTCAAACCAATCCTAACCCCAATAACACGTTGGTTTAGCTAATCCATATCTTTGAAAACCCAAACCCCATGACTAAATAGAAGCAATGCAATGAACTTACACTTAGATCATGATGTGTTATTTTACCTAAATAAGACACGAACCTACCACAACTTGAATCTAAAATTCCGACAGCACCTAAATAATCAACTATGACTAAAACAAAGGTAAAGCAAGGGAGGGACATAGTTGACCAAAGGGACACTGAAAACCTTATTATTTCCTCCTCTCCATTTCCTGAGAGATTAACATTGCCTAAACCAATAGTCTCTTCAGATTTTGAACTCCGAAGGGAATTAAAAAACATTTGCATTAAAATTCCTCTTCGGCAGGCTATCCAAGACATTCCTATCTATGCCAAGACAATTAAAGAGTTGTGCAAAAAGAAATAGGCAAGGAAAGAAAAAAATATACCAACTCTTCATGTGGTGGGAGCATTATCAGACTTTCTATAGGGTAAAGAAACACCAGTAAAATATGAGGATCCAGGGAACCCCATAGTTACTGTACAAATCTTTGGCCACTCCTTTTCAAACACATTGGTTGAATTAGGGGGGCCATCAACATCTTAACTACATAAACTAGGCATAACAACGTTAGAACCCACATCTGCCTTGTTGGAACTTGCTGACAGATCTGTTACCAAACCAAAATGAATATTACAGGACATCCTAGTTTTTGTGGACTCATAGGAGTATCCAACAGAATTTTTAGTTATTAACCCAAAAAGTAGGTTAGATGGGAACCCTCTAATACTGGGACGACCTTGGTTAGCAACAACCGACACTTACATAGGCTGTCGAGCAAGAAACATGAACATTGCTAGAGATGATGCCATAAAAAATATTGTCATATACCCACCTGCCAAACCAAGTCTTCCCACTATAAATATTCACAAAAAGCCACATACATATTGGGAACAAAAAATTCGTTCACCGTTGACTATAGTTGAAGCACTCAAATTCAAAGATCAAACTGAAGATGACGTAATCAATAACTTCATGAATCAGCCACCTTCTTCTGAAAATTTAAAATGTCAAATGTTAAAGGCAGTTCTTGATAATGAAGCACATGAAGATCCCTTGTCAGACATTGATAATCAGCACATACCCGCGACTATTTTTCGCCACAGCATACCAATTGAAAATGAGCCAAGAAAGGTTTTAAATATCAATGGTAGTCTGGATAGTAACCAACAACAAAATCTCATTAAGGTTTTACACAAATATAAGGGAGCATGTGATTGGGACTACCTAGACATGAAGGGTATAGATCCTCAACTATGCACACATCATATTTATAATGACAAGGATGCTTGACCTATTCGGCAGCTCCAGCAAATATTAAATCCACATCTAAAAGACACTGTAAAATATGAATTACAAAATCTTCTCGATGTAAACTTCATCTATCCTATTTTGGACAGAAAATGGGTCTCTCCTTTAGTATTCATTCCTAAGAAGAATGGGAAATAGAGAATATTTGTGGATTACAGAGAACTGAACAAAGCAACAAAGAAAGACCACTCCCCCCTCCCGTTCATTGATCAGGTCCTTGATACATTGGCAAGAAAATGATTCTTCTCCTTCCTTGATGGGTTCAGTGGTTACAATCAAATCCGGATAGCCCCTGAAGACCAGGATAAAATGATATTTACCTACCCATAGGGTATATTTTCCTATAGGGTATTACCATTTGGGTTATGCAATGCTCCAACAACATTTCAAAGAGCTATACTCAAAAAAAATTCTGATTTAATAAATGAAGGACTCGAAATCTACATGGGTGACTTTACCCCATATTTAGATGATTTTGATCAAGCACTGGAAACACTAGAAAAATTATTGGAACGATGTATTGCTACCAGATTGTGTTTTGGTGACGAGAAATATCACATGATGATGCCTGAAGAAGCAATCCTAGGGCACTACAACTCCGCAGCTGGAATAGAGGTAGATCTGACAAAGATAGAGGTAATCCTTTTATTAGCCACACCTTGTAATCAGATAGAGGTACGCAATTTCCTTGGGTATGCAGGGTACTACCATAGGTTTATAAATAATTTCTCACAAATTTTTGTGCCCTTGTATGCATTAAATGGAAATGTTGAATTCCATTGGTCTGATAAATGTGACACTACTTTTTCATATTTAAAGAAACTGGTCTCGATTGCACCAATCTTGCACGGCCCCAATTGGGAGCTGCCCTTTCACATTTCCTCAGATGCATCCGACAGAGTGATAGGGGCAGTTCTCGGTCAAGAAGAAGATAAAAATCCCTATGCTATTTAATACATTAGCAAGAATCTCACTCCTGCCGAATTAAACTATATAGTGACCGAAAAGTAGTTCTTGGCTGTCATTTATGCTATAAATAAATTTAGACATTATATAACTGGCTATCAATTATTCTTGTATATTGATCACTCTTCCATTATATATTTAGCCAATAAACCTATTACAAATGGAAGAGTGACTCGTTGTTTGTTTCTTTTACATGAGCTTGACATAACCATCAAATATCGCCCATGGAAGGAGAACATAGTTGCAAATTTCCTATCAAGCGTTCCAAAGTCAGATGACTCACTAGCAGTGGACGATCAGTTCCCAGATGATAATTTGGCCACTGTAGTAGTAAAAATGCCATGGTACGCATATGTAGCAAATTATCTACCAATAGGAAAGTTTCCAAGACACTTGAAATCAAAGGAATGGAAGCTGATTATCCAGCGCAGTGCTAGATTCTCCTAGATCAACATATATTTTTTTCATACAGTGGCTGATATGCATATACGCTAATGCATCTGAGAAGATGAGATATATGACATCCTAAGGGCCTATCATTATGAGCCATGCGGTGTCCATTTTGCAGATTGCAGGACAGGGCACAAAGTATTGCAAATGGGCTATTATTGGCCTACAATTTTTAAAGATGCCAAGAAATATGTCCAGGCTTGTGACAGTTGCCAAAGGATGGGTAGCCTGAGCCAAGCTAACAAAATGCCATTACAACCACAGCTAGTAGTGGAACCTTTCGAATAGTGGGTGTTAGAGTCAGTCCTTACAGCCCTCCATCAGAGATCATTTCGATTTTTTCATATCATTTTTAGGTGTCTCGCTCGTTTCACTTCGTTGCATTTCGCTAGGGGCATGCCATTGACTGACAAGGGGGTCTGGTTGTCTTGTGTTTCCTCGTGCTTGTACCTGCAGGGCTAATTAAAATTCCTCAAAAATCACTGAAGTTCAGGTCACTTTATTCATGGTCATAAATGATTAGTTTCGTTAAAAAAAGTCTTTAGTCCTAGAGTCTAGGGTTTTCAGTCCTTTGCATACATGTAATAAAAGCCCGCAGGCCATGAGGTTGGTTTCAAAAGATTCTCATTTCATATTTTTATTCTCAACAAAATTTGAAGACATTTCTAGTCCAAAACTCTGTTTTGGAACTAGAAATTGTCAAATTTAATTTTTGTAATAATTATGTATTTGTTTCATCAGAAGAAATTTGAAGGCAGCCTTTGATCTTTGCCAAAGCCAAATGCCAAATCCCTGCAAAAACCACCAAGTGTCATCAGTCCAAGACTCAGAAAAATAATGAAAAACCAAAGGACAACATTGTATTAAGTGATCAAATGAAAAAGTACCAAACATTATAAAAGTGGGTTATGGAGCAAATTTAAAATCAAAACTGATTTTTATGAGATATTTTACAACCCATATAAACCATGGAAGACAACTCATTTGCACAAATTCTCAAGGCAGAGTTCGAATTGGTGAAGTTGAGGGGCGAAAACTTGTTTTTCAAAGCTGTGGGCCGGAGGTGGAAGTGCGCGCTACACACAGAGGAGGCGCGCTACGCACAAGAGGCGCGCTACGCACTGGGCTTCACCAACCTGTGCAAAATAACAAGCGCGGCTTACTCATATAGTTTCGAGAGTCGTAAATTTTCTCCCGTATCCTGCTTGATGCCAAATCGCTCAATTGGCTCGTAAGTAGGATTTTCATGATTGGTCAAGAAATTGAACATGAAACTAGTGTGTTTGATGAGGAAAGGTGAAACCCTAGGTTCATTGCACCATTTTTGGGTTTTGAAAGACAATGTTGATGGTATTGTGAAGGATTTCCAATCTTGTGTTGTTGATATATATGTTTATACATCTACTGTCAAAGTGTCACGGCCCTCACGCTCTCAGTTTCCCATTTCATCACTGCTGTCATCGCCATTATGTTACCACTGTCATTGCTATTGTTTTACTATGGTCATTTTCACATTGTTTCCCATTCTCCATTGACAAAACACAGTCCCATACTCATTTTCCCTTTGACAAATCTTAGCCAGCATTGCAAAGGCTGTACACTACATTACACTTTTTTTACTCATTTGTCAAATTCCCTTGTGATCAAAGCAGTGACTTTTTTTATGCCAATCCACTTGACAGAGCCATTACCACTGTGGCTTGTTTTCCTATGATACTTTGATACATATGTGACATATTTGGGTTTTGAGCATACATTGAAACTTTTGTCTTCACTACACCTATATCAACATATATATTGCAGACATCTTGTTTTCAAAGGCATGTCAGAGACGGATTCAGTTTATGAGCAGGAGTATGACAATGATTCCACAACAGAGGGTAATGTGCCACGGAGGTCTCACAAAGGTGGCAAAGGTGGTAAGCATCTCAGGGAGGAGCCTACTTCTTTAGCTCAATTGGAGGCTTGCCCGCTTGCAATGGATTGTTTTCAGCATCAGTCATGTTTCCAATACTGTGAAATGATTTCACAAACCCGACATCATCATGAACTAGATCGTCTATTTGTTCTACATTTACATGATGGCCGTGTAAACCTTGCAGGAGTAGACTTCATTCTGTCACCAGAGACTATTGCTCGGGCCACCGGGATACCAAATATAGGAGAGGAATGGAACAAACGACAACAGTTAGAGAAATCCTACTATGAGCCATACATTAAACCTGAGTTTATGAGGCAGCTGAGCAGGGTATTTCCTTTCAGATTCCTGAAGGATGAGTTTGCACCTTTGATGAAACTCATCATTCGATATTTCAGTTGCGAGGGCAGATTCTCGCGTCTCAATACGTACCATGTCCGTTTGTTGATGCATTTCATGAGGGTACGTATGATGAGCATTCCATACTTCATGTATCGCAACATAGAGAGGATGACAATTTTTGTACAGAAGAAGTCCCCAGCACAGCAGCATAGAAGTATATATCATTACGTGCTGATCAAAATCATGGTGATACATCAGTTAACACAGCATCACTTGGGAGGATTTCATATCCCGTGACTTCTTCACAGCGCCGCAGCCGCCTCCCGAGGTAGTTCATGATGAGAGAGAGCCTTCACATCAGCCGGACATCCCTGAGATCGAGCATATCAGTGCTCCATTGTATGTGACATACCAGCGTGGCCACATGGCCTTATTTGCAGCTACACGACGAGTACTATCTCCACCCGGGGTGGAAGGGGTCTCGTTGACTTCATCAGCATCGCGAGTATTATCTCCACCAAGGGTGGAAGGGGTCTCGCCTTCTTCTTCAGCACAGGTACAGATCCAAGACAGAGGCAAGAGGCCTATGCATGATGAGGGCCCATCAGGTGGTCGAGACACTGATTTCACATTCATCGATGTTGATGCGAGCTCTCCTAGCTCGAAACTGAAAGAGATCATCCAGGAGAAAAAGGCCGAGAATGACACGCTGAAAGAGAAATTGCAGAGGGCTCAGTGGGTGATAGACTACCTGGAGCAGCGCAACAAACAGCTAGAGGATGAGCACACACTGTTAGAGCTGCGGCGAATCCGTGAGGATCGACAATTGGCCCGGAAGAGACCAGGTGACATGACACCAGTTGAGCGAGAGACCGAACTCACGCATGTTAACATTCATCTGGAGAAGTTGTTGGAAAAGGCCAATAGAGAGAAAGACATGCTTCGTCACATGAAAGGTCATTATTGGGCCCGCATGCATGTCTGCAAGGCAAAAATGAAGATTCTAAAGAGGAGGTTGAGCAGTGCACTAAAACGGCGGAAGAGGCCTGATCCACTCCGGATTTTGGCCGAGGCTTCCTTGGCTGGGCATAATACATAATGGAGGGTCTTCGCTCCGAATTTGAGCGAATTTGAAAAAACAAATTTCATTTTGGAAAATTTTGGTCTCAAAACAGGTTTTTCAGCCATACGAGTAGCGCGTCAAGGCGCTCGATTTTGATTGGGACACTTGCTGGAGGAAAACTCTATATTTTTGGATTTTTCATGGAAATTTATGCATGCTCCAGTAAAACCAAAGCATTTCACCAAATTCTGGATGATCAAAGGGGTCAAAACACCATGAAAATCACCATTCTGCCACCTTTTTCAGCAGCAGGAAGTACTTGTGGGAGAATGAAGTTTTGGAGGGGAAAATGAGCTCCAAATTGGGAAATTCCACTTGGGCTGGATATCAGACATCCAGAGCTTTCCAACAAGCTATCATGAGCTTGATTTGGATGCCGGGAAGTGCCCCAAAAGCAAGCTGAAAGGCGCGCTACTCATATAGCTCAAGCGCGCTACTCATATAGATTTTTGGTCAATTTTTCACCTTCCAGCTCAGAATTTCGGCCAGTTGGACCATTTTTGCTTGTGGATGTAATTTTTGAGTTATCTTGATGTAATATTATGGTTGGCATGTAACTTGGACTCATTTTTACCTATTCTAGATGATTCACTCCTAAAAAAGTAAAATCAAGTGAAAGAATCAGTTTCCTTCCTTTTAGAGGCAAGTTGTTTGGCTGCCTATATTCTAGCTCCTTGTTTAGAATTAGTTGGAACTGCTCCTAGAAGGAGGAATTCGACCCCTAGAGGTGTGGGAAGGGGTTAGGATAGTCTATATGATGTAATTTCTCAATCATTTTCAGAGGTTGGATAGGTTGGACTCTTGGGAAGATTTTAGCACACTATTGTACATATTTTTCATATTTTGGCTAAGGATAGATCAGAGGTTTTGCAGCACCTGTTGGGATTCTTGTGGCTTTCAGTTCTTGATGGTGTTTTCTCTCAGTTTATTGTAATTTATTTCATGTTTAAATGTATGCCATTCCCTTCTTATGCTTCTGAAACTAAATAAATGAGTAAATGAGGTTGAATCCATTGTTTACAGTGCTCTGCCTTTAAATTTGTTTAGTTTTACATGTTTTCGCCTGTTTGGAGAGGATCCATGTTCTCCCTTGCCCTCTTCAGCTCCTTGTCGTTCTGATCCATCCATACACCTGATCAAAAGCATCAAGACTACTTCCTACCTTGCCCCAACTCGAATTCTGCAAAGATCTGGCCTTATCCCCGGACCCAAAATTGTTTTTCCCATTTTTTCAACAAAAACCCAAAAAATCAAAATCAAACTTTCCTATCTCTTTACTAGCCTAAAATCAGTACCAATTATAAGTCATCTCAGCCCCTTTGAAGACCTTTGCCGAGATAGACCCGGAGAGAGCCCTCTCCTATCCTCGTAGGGCTAGCTACGAGGCTGAGCGTGGTTTGATGTAGCCTTGAGTTTTACCTTATTTCAGCCTAAGGTAGATTTGAGAGCTAACATAGTGGCGACCATACTGGGGAAGAACTGGTCTTGGTTAGTGTTGTTTGATTTATAGCTACAGATGGAGCCTGAAGTCATGCCAGGTAGCCTTCGAACTGCTCTTGCTCTGCGAGTGCATAGTAGATAAACGCTGCTTCAGTCGATCTCCGGTCTAGCTTGTAATCGTAACACTTAACTTATAAATTTCCCCAGTACATGTATCAAGTTCAGATTTGATGGTTGATGGTGGACAACGATCAGACATAAGAAGGCTGAAATCATTCACCTGGCGATTTCATTCATTGAACAATCCAGAAATCGATGCTTCATGGTGACTTCACTGCAGGGAGATCAGTAGCTGTGAGATTTTCAAGATGGACCGAATCACAAGAAGATACGCTCCCATGAGCCGAGATCACATTCCAGGTTTTCCGAATAAGATGCCCAAGGTAGATTGGTCAAGGAATCTGCCTACGTTTAACGATGATGGTAAGAAGGATGCTACTTTACATCTGGTTAGATTTCACATGCATATTCGCAAGTTGAAGGTGGATTTTCCTGAAGATTGCTTGATGAAGATATTCCTGGCCACTCTGGAAGGTGAAGCCCAATCTTGGTATGAAAATTTTCCACTGGCCTGTATTTATTGTTTAAAGGATTTTCATGCCCTGTTCATTGAAAGATATCAAGTATCTTATCCATCATTAAATTTATTTCATGACTGTTGCACACATGCTTCTACTTTTATTGAAAGCCTTGAGAAATATTATGAAGATGATAATTTCATGGATGATGAGATCATGGAAGCCCTATATGAAAATCCATTTCAGCAACATGAAGAGAACCTAGAGGATACCCATAAAGAAGATCATGAAAATTTGCAGCAGAATCAAGATCTTAGTGCGGTGGAAAATGAAGCCATTTTGCATGTTGACAGTGAACAGGAATTACATGAAATGGATCAACAGTATGAGGAAAATTTGTATACTCCTTCACTTGAAATCAATGAAGACAATCACTATTTGAGCAAAAGAAAACAAAGGGTATTATCTCCTCTATCTGAAGATGAGATAGATTATCTATTGAAAGGTCATGTTACAGCTCAAGTTAACGCAGATCTGCAGCGTGCACATGGTCAAGATGGTGATGGTGGAACTTCTTCCTTTTCTGAAAAGGATGATAGTCCTGTAAGCAGCTTTATAGATCAGCAGGTTGAAGATTGTTATATGGATGAAAGTGATGAAAGAGAAAGTCTCATTTCAGATTTGCCCACAGAAGAAGACAGCATGCCGGGAACTCAAGTTTCAATAGCAGATTGTGATAATGTCCAGTCAGCTATTTCAGATCCAGATTCAGATTGTGATGACCAAGCATACCTTGTGTTGAATTCTGAAAAGGAGAATTTTTTTGTTGGGATCATAGACGGAGTTTTTGATCCAAATGTTTTCAGTTCATCAGAACAGAGTCTTCATAAAGAGGTAATTCAGTCAGTTCATGAACAACAAGATGAGACCTTCATTCAAGTAAGTGAAACATTTCCTTTGGATGAATTTATGGTAGATGATAAAAATGTCATGTTTGAGCTTCAAGAATCATTGGAAGTTTCTTTTCTCATGATTGATGACTGTAATGAAAATCCGGCTGTCCTATCATATGAAGATGACCCACCAAATATTCAGACTACAGAAGATCAGACCATTCAAGATTTCCATTCAGATTCTTCTTCATATGTTTCATGTGTTGAAATGTTTTTACAAGAGGAGATCTGCTCATCTACCTGTTCAGAGTTTTTTGAAGCCCAGGAGCATACTTTTATTGAAGTACATGATGAAGATAGATCGAAATCATGAGAGAAAGACACCTTGTTTCTTCAACAGGAGGTAAATCTTCATGTTTTTCAGGATCCAATGGCAGATTTGTTACAGTCAGCAGTGAAAGTGATTATTGCAGTGTTCAGTGATGAAGGAGATCATGGTCAGCTATGTTTTTGGATGCCCAGTTATCAGTTTGTATTGTTGACCAGGAGATCAGATCAGGGAAATCAGTCAAGAAGCCATCTGCTTGACTGGTTACATTGGAAAGCCAATTATACATGATTGTACATATTTCATTAGTATGCAGGTGGTTGTCATCATGATTCCAAATCCTGATGGACTGCTGCCTTATTTCCAAAAGTTTTGTAAATTCTTGTTTTAAGTCAGTCATGAGTCATTTGTGTTTGGTCTGTTGAGTCAGTTTTTTTCAAGCTATTTCAGTTTGCCATCGAGTCGGTTTGAGTCAAGTTTCAGTCAGTTTTCAGTCAAGTTTTCATTCAATAAATGTGTCAAAGGTTTTGTGTTATCCGTTCAAATAATGATTCCATCGCCCAATGGATGAAGGCACTGGTCTACTCTCCCAAAGATCTGCCGTTCTTGGCATCTCCATGGAGCCACCATCCCCATTGGAGCCAATGTTAGAGTCGGTCCTTACAGCCCTCCGTCAGAGATCATTTCGCATTTTGCATATCATTTTTAGGTGTCTCACTCGTTTCACTTCGTTGCATTTCGCTAGGGGCATGCCATTGACTGACGAGGGGGTATGGTTGTCTTGTGTTTCCTCATGCTTGTACCTGCAGGGCTAATTAAAATTCCTCAAAAATCACTGAAGTTCATGGTCATTTCATTCATGGTCATAAATGATTAGTTTCGTTAAAAAGAGTCTTTAGTCCTAGAGTATAGGGTTTTCAGTCCTTTGCATACATGTAATAAAAGCCCGCAGGCCATGAGGTTGGTTTCAAAATATTCTCGTTTCATATTTTTATTCTCAGAAAACATTTGAAGACATTTCTAGTCCAAAACTCTGTTTTGGAACTAGAAATTGTCAAATTTCATTTTTTGTAATAATTGTGTATTTCTTTCATCATAATAAGTTTGAAGGCAGCCTCTGATATTTGCTGAAGCCAAATGCCAAATCCCTGCAAAAACAACCAAGTATCATCAGTCCAAAACTCAGAAAAATAATAAAAAGCCAAAGGACAGCATTGTATTAAGTGATCAAATGACAAAGTGCCAAACATTATTAAAGTGGGTTATGGAGAAAATTTAAATCAAAGTTGATTTTTATGAGATATTTTGCAACCCATATAAAGCATTGGAGACAACTCATTTGCATAGATTCCCAAAGCAAAGATCGAATTGCATATTAGAAGGGCGAAAGCTTGTTTTCAAAACTGAAGACCGGAGGTGTAAGAGGCGCGCTACTCACAGAGGAGGCGCGCTACTCATATAACGCGCGCTACGCATATAGCTTCAGAGGCCCGTGTAAAATAACAAGCGCGCTACTCATATAACGCGTGCTACTCATTGGGTGAGCGCGCTACTCATATAGTTTCAGAGCCAGAAATTTTCGCTCTTGCATCCTGTTTGATGCCAAATCACCTCAATTGGCTTGCAAGTAGGATTTTCATGATTGCTCAGTAAATTTTGAACATGAAACTAGTGTGTTTGATGTGGAGAAAGGTGAAACCCTAGGTTCATTGCAAATTCATTTCTTGGGGTTTTGAAAGACATGTTAATGGTATTGTGAAGGATTTCCAAGCTTGTGTTGTTGATATATATGTTTATGCATCTACTGTCAAAGTGTCACGGCCCTCACGCTCTCAGTTTGCCATTTCATCACTGCTGTCATCGCCATTATATTACCACTGTCATTGCTATTGTTTTACTATGGTCATTTTCACATTGTTTCCCATTCTCCATTGACAAAACACAGTCCCATACTCATTTTCCCTTTGACAAATCTTAGCCAGCATTGCAAAGGTTGTACACTACATTACACTTTTTTACTCATTTGTCAAATTCCCTTGTGATCAAAGCAGTGACTGTTTTTATGCCAATCCACTTGACAGAGCCATTACCACTGTGGCTTGTTTGTGACATATTTTGGTTTTGAGCATACATTGAAACTTTTGTCTTCACTACACCTATATCAACATATATATTGCAGACATCTTGTTTTCAAAGCCATGTCAGAGACGGATTCAGTTTATGAGCAGGAGTATGACAGTGATTCCACAACAGAGGGTAATGTGCCACGGAGGTCTCACAAAGGTGGCAAAGGTGGTAAGCATCTCAGGGAGGAGCCTACTTCTTTGGCTCAATTGCAGGCTTGCCCACTTGCAATGGATTGTTTTCGGCATCAGTCATATTTCCAATACTGTGAGATGATTTCACAAACCCGGCATCATCGTGAACTAGCTCGTCTATTTGTTCTACATTTACGTGATGGCCGTGTAAACCTTGCAGAAGTAGATTTCATTTTGTCACCAGAGACTATTGCTCAGGCCATCGGGATACCAAATATAGGAGAGGAATGGAACAAACGACAGCAGTTAGAGAAATCCTACTATGAGCCATACATCAAACCTAAGTTTATGAGGCAGCTGAGCAGGGTTTTTTCTTTCAGATTCCTGAAGGATTAGTTTGCACCTTTGATGAAACTCATCATTCGATATTTCAATTGCGAGGGCAGATTCTCGCGTCTCAATACGTACCATGTCCGTTTGTTGATGCATTTCACGAGGGTACGTATGATGAGCCTTCCATACTTTATGTATCGCAACATAGAGAGGATGACAATTTTTTTACAGAAGAAGTCCCCAGCACAGCAGCATAGAAGTATATATCATTACGCGTTGATCAAAATCATGGTGATACATCAGTTAACACAGCAGGGCATCACTTGGGAGGATTTCATCTCCCGTGACTTATTTACAGCGCCGCAGCCGCCTCCCGAGGTAGTTCATGATGAGAGAGAGCCTTCACATCAGCCGGACATCCCTGAGATCGAGCATATCAGTGCTCCATTGTATGTGACATACCAACGAGGCCACAGCGCCTTATTTGCAGCTACACGACGAGTATTATCTCCACCCGGGGTGGAAGGGGTCTCGTTGACTTCATCAGCAGCGCGAGTATTATCTCCACCAAGGGTGGAAGGGGTCTCGCCTTCTTCTTCAGCACAGTTACAGTTTCAGGACAGGGGCAAGAGGCCCATGCATGATGAGGGCCCATCAGGTGGTCGAGACACTGATTTCACATTCATCGATGTTGATGCGAGCTCTCCTAGCTCGAAACTGAAAGAGATCATCCAAGAGCAAAAGGCCGAGAATGACACGCTGAAAGAGAAATTGCAGAGGGCTCAGTGGGTGATAAAATACCTGGAGCAGCGTAACAAACAGCTAGAGGATGAGCACACACTGTTAGAGCTGCGGCGAATCCGTGAGGATCGACAATTGGCCCGGAAGAGACCCGGCGACATGACACCAATCGATCGAGATTCTTGCCTCACACGTGTTAACATTCATCTAGAGAAGTTTTTGGAAAAGGCCAACAGAGACAAAGACATGCTTCGTCACATGAAAGGTCATTATTGGGCCCGCATGCATGTCTGCAAGGAAAAAATGAAGATTCTAAAGAGGAGGTTGAGCAGTGCACTAAAACGGCGGAAGAGGCCTGATCCACTCCGGATTTTGGCCGAGGCTTCCTTGGCTGGGCATAATACATGATGGAGGGTCTTCGCTCCGAATTTGAGCGAATTTGAAAAAAAAATTTGTCATTTTGGAAAATTTTGGTCTCAAAACAGGTTTTTCAGCCATACGAGTAGCGCGTCAACGCGCTCGATTTTGATTGGGACACTTGCTGGAGGAAAAATCTATATTTTTGGATTTTTCATGGAAATTTATGCATGCTCAAGTAAAACCAAAGCATTTCACCAAATTCTGGATGATCAAAGGGGTCAAAACACCATGAAAATCACCATTCTGCCACCTTTTTCAGCAGCAGGAAGTACTTGTGGGAGGATGAAGTTTTGGAGGGGCAAATGAGCTCCAAATTGGGAAATTCCACTTGGGCTGGATAGAAGACATCCAGGGCTTTCCAAAAAGATATCATGAGCTTGATTTTGATGCTGGGAAGTGCCCCAAAAGTAGGCTGAAAGGCGCGCTACTCATATGGCTCAGGCGCGCTACTCATACAGATTTTTGGTCCATTTTTCATCTTCCAGCTCAGGATTTCGGCCAGTTGGACCAGTTTTTCTTGTGGGTGTAATTTTTGAGTTATCTTGATGTAATTTTATGGTTGGCATGTAACTTGGACTAAATTTTACCTATTCTAGATGATTCACTCCTAAAAAAGTAAAAATCAAGTGAAAGAATCAGTTTCCTTCCTTTTAGAGGCAAGTTGTTTGGCTGCCTATATTCTAGCTCCTTGTTTAGAATTAGTTGGAACTGCTCCTAGAAGGAGGAATTCGACGGCTAGAGGTGTGGGAAGGGGTTAGGATAGTCTATATGATGTAATTTCTCAATCATTTTCAGAGGTTGGACAGGTTGGACTCTTGGGAAGATTTTGGCACACTATTGTACATGTTTTTCATATTTTGGCTAAGGAAAGATCAGAGGTTTTGCAGCACCTGTTGGGATTCTTGTGGATTTCAGTTCTTGATGGTGTTTTCTCTCAGTTTATTGTAATTTCTTTCATGTTTAATGTATGCCATTCCCTTCTTATGCTTCTGAAACTAAATGAATGAGTAAATGAGGTTGAATCCATTGTTTCCAGTGCTCTGCCTTTAAATTTGTTTAGTTTTACATGTTTTCGCCTGTTTGGAGAGGATCCATGTTCTTCCTTGCCCTCTTCAGCTCCTTTTCGTTCTGATCCATCCATACACCTGATCAAAAGCATCAAGACTACTGCCTACCTCGCCCCAACTCGAATTCTGCAAAGATCTGGCCTTATCCCCGGACCCAAAATTGTTTTTCCCATCTTTTCAACAAAAACCCAAAAATCAAAATCAAACTTTCCTATCTCTTTACTAGCCTAAAATCAGTATTCGTTATAAGTCATCTCAGCCCCTTTGAAGACCTTTTGCCGAGATAGACCCGGAGAGAGCCCTCTCCTGTCCTCGTAGGGCTAGCTACGAGGCTGAGCGTGGTTTGATGTAGCCTTGAGTTTTACCTTATTTCAGCCTAAGGTAGATTTGAGCGCTAACAATCATTATGCAAGTAAGGCCACTGCGCAGAAGATTTTGCACGCTAGGTTATGGTGGCCCACATTGCACAATGATGCCTATGCGCATTGTCGTGTCTGTGATGTATGTCAGAGGACGGGAAATTCATCGAGCAAATTGCATCCACCAATGGTGTTGCAAGATTTTTAGAAATTGGATATAGAGTTTGTAGGACCTATTAATCCTCCAGGGAAGAAGAGTGATGCATGCTACATTATCACTATGACGGATTATGTCACCAGAGGGGTTGAAGTCAAACCTGTGAAGTATTGTATTTTTTATACTGCTACGCAATTTATATTTGACAATATTGTGACTCGGTTTGGTTATCCTAAGATTCTAATCATCGATCAAGGTAAGCATTTTGTAAATGACACCATTGAAGCCTTGACAGAAGAATTAAAGATGTGCCATCAGAAGAGATCTCCTATCACCCTGAGGAAAATGCCGCGGTTGAAGCATTCAATAAGATATTGGAAACTTCTCTGACCAAAGTATGCAATCATAACCGAAGTGACTGGGATGAGAAAGTGCCAGCAGTTCACTGGGAATAAAGTACCACTTGCAAAAATTTGACTGGAACGACACCTTTCAGGATGGTATATGGGCAAGCGGTTGTGTTGCCAATGGAGTTCATTGTTCCTAGTCTACGCATTGCAACATTCACAAATATGGCTGAAGAAGATGCTCTAGAAGACCGATTTTTGCAGTTGGTTGCTCTAGAAGAATTTCATTTTATTGCAAATCATCACCAGCCGGTTCAAAAAGCGTGCGAAAAAGCATGGCATGATAGGCATATCAGGAAAAAGGTGTTCAAGGAGGATGATTTGGTCTTACTATATGACAGCAATTTTGCGTGCTACCTAAGGAAATTGAAGATGCATTGGCTAGGGCCCTATGTTGTTAAGGAAATCACTGAAGGCAGAGCAGTGCGCCTGGCCACGTAAAGCACGAATACCTTCTTAGGTATGTCAATGGAAGTCGTCTAAATTCATACAGGGATGAGCCTGTGCCTACAAAATTACTATATGGTTGTAGTATCAAACCGGCGCAGATAGGATGGCAGATGCGTAGTAAGGTGGGACACGCATGCAGTAGCTGCGAGGAGGTTTACTCGGTCGCAGAGGTGTCAAAAACTAGTCGTTCGAATAGTGAAACTGGATAAGACAGATTTATTATCATTTATGGGAGCGTCTAGGTTGCATTTAATGAAGGGATTTTTCCAGATTTGGGACCGTTTTGTCAGTAATAGAGACTCATTAAAGAAAAAGGAGCCATTGAAGATGCGCCACAAGTATAAATATGACCTATGGGGTCGCAATATTTCCCTTTGCTTTCTGAGTGAATTATTTTCTTTGATCTCCCTAATTTCCGCTGCATATTTTGTGTCTATGTCTAGTTTGGATCCAAGGTTTGAGGAGGCGTTACGCCGAGCAGGGTTGGGCTACGTTATTCCTAAAAGTATGATGGCCACAAGAACTGGAGATGACCCTGTTGCGCTTGAGGTCCCCATTTTTTAAACACTTTCACCTTCCAAGTCTAAGAAGGGGCAGTGTTCTGGAAGGAAAAATCCTCCAAGGGAGAAGACCCCAAAGATGTGCTCTATTGTGACTGTGAAGCTAAAAAGGCCTATGGTTGAGGTCCCTAAAACCATCATGGAAGGAGAGGAGGATGTGGTCGAAGTGGCCCCATTCTCGCAGCTACCAAGTTATGTTGTGTCGCACAAACCCTTAGTCAAAATCCAAAAAGACCTAGAGAAGGTGCGTGCAAGCATCCAAATTCCTTTAATCCCTAAGAACGTCCTGACGGAAGGGGACATGTTTGCTAAAGTGCCAAAGATCATATTCGATGATTGGGACATTGCAGATGTCAACAAGTTTCGAAAGCTTGCGACGGAGTTGTATCTTGACCAAATCACATATGAAAGAGGCATTGTGTGCCTTGAGCCAAAAATATGGGTGCTAGGACTACACAAGGCAGGCTTGCTAAACTTGCTCTATATCCCTCATTTTGGGCGCAACCCCATAAATGACATATGCGTCAGACATTTGCTCACATTACTCCACAATGATGCACTATGGTTGGGAGAGTGCATCCCTATTGATGTTGCATTGATCCATAGGATCACTAGGCTGCTTTCTAAAGGATCCGACCCTATTGTTGATTTCAGTGGTAAGGCGCACCAGAAAACTGTCACGTACCAAATCAAGAAAAAATATCAAGTCACGCAAAAGAGTAGGGGTTTTTTGGTCGATGAAATAAATGGCCTAGTAGTTTGATTTGGTACGATCATCTTGGCTTGCAAGATGATGTGCTAGTGCAAACCAAAGGAGGTGCCCATGCACGTCATTGCACTCATTGGACGGTGCGAGAAAGGTGTTATTTATAACTAGTCCTTCTATCTCTGCAAGGAGTTTTTAGAAAGTGTGCGCGAAGCACAAGAGGAAGGAAAGTAGTTCCATTACGCTTGGATTTTATTGTTAATTATGTTGATTGGGTGGAAGACCCCCGAAGACACCCAGTTCCCAGAGACTGAGCCTCAGATATGTGAGGTTGCGCGCTATGCCACATTGTGGAACTCTTTAGACCCAGTACGCACCAGGGAAAATAAGATCTTTTGGTTTCTTTATGATGCCACTCTTTATCAAGCGGTACATTCAAATCCACGACTATCACTCATGTTATATGATCAATATATTATGGTAGCTAACTTCAAAGATACATTTCAGAACATGCATATCCACGCAAAGGGTGTCGTGGAAGGAGTATGGTATGAGTTACCTTACTTAGTAACAGAGGATGATTTTCTTAGAGTAATGGTAGAATGGCCGCCCGCATGGTTGACCCCTATCACACCTAGAAAGTCGCGCACTAGCAGCCAGACAATGAAACCAACAGAGAACACGACAGAGAAAGAAGCAACACCAACTACCATTGGTGACACCATCGACCTGGAAATAGAAACAGAGCCAAAAAAGAATGGGTATGTACCAAAGGACACAACAGAAGTTGAAACCTCTAAGGGAACCAAGTTTGGCTCTCAGCCGCTTGGGGATCAAGAAAGAAGAGGACGAGTTCCAAAGAGGCCAAAAAGGAGGTATTGATGTTGACAGAAGATTATCTTCATGAAATTTCTAACATTGTCACGTCTGTGGCTGAGCATCGTTGGACCGACATGGTAGTGCAGTACAAGACTGCACTTGAGCTTTTTCAAGCTGGAATTCAGGAGCTGAAGATGCAGGCGAGCCAGACCAGTGCGTAAGTCACGAGCACGCAACCATTAGATGTTGCATTTCCAACCACCAGGGATGCTCTCCTTGTGAAAATCCTCGCGCCAACGATTCAGGTAGATGCCTGCCAGCATGCCCAATTCTGAGGAACGGGTGATATAAATATTAACCTTTTTGTGTTACCTGCAGGTAAGTTGCACTTGATGCACTCGATGATCGTTGATTAAATTTAGTACAGAGAGGCTACTGTGCACACCCATACAATGGAAGCCTGGCAACACGCAGAACAAGCACACCAAAAGCATCAAAAAGCAGAAGCAACATGTCGAGAAGTCAAAGCCTAGCGTGTTGCGCTAGAGGCAAAGATCCACCAATTATGTCAATATGTTCCAGTTATCCTGGCCACAGCTGCGCTAGTAGAAAAATTAGAGGGATTGGTTGTCGCATTGAAAGCATCACGCGCTGAGGTGCAGATAGTCAAAACAAAATATGAGCAACAAATTGCATATCTACAGACAAAGCTACAGTCGGAGACTCCACTAGAATTTAGCGCCCAAAGAGTAGTTGAGGTGAAGCAAGCCCGAGACAGTATCGTTGTTGCAGTCACCTAGTGTGACAGCATGTTAGATGAGGCCATGAGTGTATGGACATCAGTGAAAAATGGTCCAGTAGTTTAGCAGCTGCATGACGCAGTCCATCAGATGGAATAGTAGTTTGAAGAGATTAGGACATTGGCACCGACCTTGGTTCTCACACAGCACCTAGCTCGTCTGCAGGAGTGTCGGACAATCCAAACATAGATTGAAGATTTTCTCTGGAAAGAAAAATGTCTAGAAGCACGCATGCCACCATGGGCTGAGGATGCTCTTCAACTTTTAACACTGTTACCGATCAAATAGGTAACCTGACCTCAAAACGGGAACTCTAGCCCAAAAAGACTCAAAAAACATGAAAAAACACCCCAAAAACAAAAAGAGATGAGTGATTTAACCTCACAGAAAGTCTTAGTTAACTAAATCTAAATCTCAACAGCATTTAACTTCAAATCTCATAAGCTTGAACTCCCTTTGAGGCTACCCAACGCCTCTTTTTATAGTGGAAAAGAGGAGGTTTCTTGTTCCAAATATGAAGGGATAGAATCCTCCTTCAAAGGGATAAGCTCCTTACATCAAGGGGTTAGCTCCATCAAGTGAGGGATGCATGAACCTCTTCAAAGTGTATCCATTCCCGAAAATTCCCGTCTAGAATCTTCTAGAATTCACCTGGAATTCACTTTTTATCTTCATTTTCTCGCCTTTTTATATTTTACAGAGGTCCGCACCCATTATACAAAGAACGTGCGGTATGGTTCCGCAGGCAGGCTGAGATTTAGGTGCGGGACCGCAGGGAATGCATAGAGAAAGTGCGATACCAATTCTTAAGGGATTTTAGGGATTTTCTTCTGATTTTTAAGCTTGATATGAGGAGCTGGTATATTGGACTTGCAAAAGGAGGAAGTATGAGTAATAATGAGCTCATACAATCAGCAGAATGTCAAAGTGACAGCTTTCAGTGTAACAATAGCCCATCAAAAACAACAAGCAGTAGAAGCAGCATGCCGCGAAGACGAAGCCCAGCGTGCTGCATTGGAGGCCAAAATCCATCATATATGTCACGATATTCTAGCAGTCCTAGCCACAATAATGCCAGAGGAAAAATTGGAGGGATTATTTTCCACGTTGAAAACATCGTGTGCTGAGGTGCAGATAGTCATAATGGGGTATGAGCAACAAATTGCAGATCTACAAACCAAGTTGAAGCCTAAGACTCCACCAGAGGTCCGTGCCTAAAGAAGAGCTGAGGTGAAGCAAGCCAAAGACAATATCACTGTTGCAGTCACCTAGTGTGACCATTTATTAGATGTAGCCATGAGTGTATGGACATCAGTGCAAAATGATCCAGTAGTTGAGCAGCTGCGTGGCACCTTGCATCAGAAGGAACAACAGTTTGAAGAAATAAGTACATTGGCGCCGACCTTAGTTCTTACTTAGTGCTTATCTCGTCTGCAGGAGTGCCAAACGATACAAATAGAGAATGAATACCTACACCACAAAGAACAACTACTCGAAGACCGTATGCAACCATGGGCCGAGGAGGCTCTTCAGCTTTCACAAACATTGGAGAACAGTTTGAAGACTATTCAGGAGACATAGTGCATCATCGATATGGCTACTGAAGGGCTCGCCATAGAAAATTTAGTTTAGCAAGTGCAGGGAGATGCAGTGCAATGTTTGGAATTAGTGCTCCCTTTCAAATCTTTTGTCAGCATGCTTCAAGACAAGATCAAGGATCAGGTGCCTCAGTGACTCAGGACGAGTCACATGTTTGTATTGGGGGCATGTTGGAGTAGGGTCCCCTGGGGCACACATTTTGATGTAATTTTGTATAATTTTTGTATATGCACGTTGCGCGAATGAGTCAAGGGGCTTTGGGGAGGGTCATAGTCCCTAAGTTTGATGTAAATGGGTTTAAGGGTCAACTATGGGCCTCAAAAAATATTTGAGACCATATTATCTAAGCACGGAAAGAATATAAATAGATAGATCGAGTCTAAGGAATATAGTTCAAGTAAGGTAATGTTTTGATAAGGGCTTATGCGTCTGTAATACATTGTGATGGGTTTTAAGGGTTGGGTAGAAAGGCTCTTGCTAGATGTGTGCATAGAGACCCAGTCCTGGCTGTGTGTGGACTTTGTTGGTTTTGTGCATGGAAGGGTTATGTAAGGGAAAGTTTGATATTTATTGAAAGGATCTGAAGTTAATATAAAGGATATATTTTGGAAAACTTGTTGTGATTGATCTGATTTATTTAATTTTTATGTTATGTTGATATCGCACTATTTTGTATTTCTTACTAATCATTGTGCGAGGATATTTTTATGGTGATGTATGCATATTAATGGTTGATGAATATGCTAAAGTAATTATGCATTGTTTAGATCTGGATATAGTTCTGTTAGGCTTTATCTGCACTAAAGCGATATGCAACTCTGTCTTATTCTCTTAAGGATTATGCACATTCTATGATTCCGCCTTAGTCTGTTGCGTGCATCTATTTATGATTGATATAAGTCTGCATTCGATTTTCTTAGGACCAATTCATTATTTTCTCCCTTGGGGTGCAGAAACCTAGTTCCAGTACCTCCACCACCCCCCCCCGCCCCCAATACTTCTTGAAGTGAGACTTTGATCTGTGCAAGTAAGTCATTGCCGAAAGGGCCAATATTTGGAGGGTTTGTTGGTTTATCCATAAACTCTGAACCTAGATCAGGACCCCTCAAGCCAACACCATATCTCAAGGGCATTGTGAATGAGGAATTAGAAAATCTATTGTATGCAGGGTTCATATACCCCATTTCATGTAGTGAATGGGTGTCACCTCTTGTTTTAGTTCCCAATAACAATGGGAAGTGGAGGATATGTGTTGATTATTGATAACTTGAAAAGGCTACAAAGAAGGACCATTTTCTTTTTTCCTTCATTGACCAAGTCTTAGATGTCCTTGTAGGAAATAAATTATTCTCCATCTTGGATGGGTTTAGTGTATACAACCAAATTTAGATCAGCCATGAAGACCTATATAATACCACCTTTACATGTCCCTGGGGTACATTTTCCTATAGATTCCTTCCCTTCGGTTTGTGCAATTCCCATGCTACTTTCCAGAGGGCAGTTCTAAGTATCTTTGTTAAACTTGTTCATGAATGTATTGAGATATACATGGATTATTTCACTCCTTATGGATGTGACTTCCAAGAATATCTTTCTAATATGTGAAAATTCTTAAATAAATGCATTAAAATGAACCTTTCATTGAGTCCTACGAAATGTGAATTTTTTATGAATGTCGGGACTGTCCTTGGCCATTCTATATTTAAGGAAGGGATATAGGTTGAGCCAAACAAAATTTCCATCATATAAATGGTCCATATCCCTAAAAAAAGAGATGTTAGGAGTTTCCTTGGATTATCTAGGTATTATAGAAGGGTTCATTAAAGTCCTTAGTAAACTGGCTTCACCCTTTTTTGGATTGTTTGCTTCACCCTTGTTTGGATTGATTCATCCTTACGAGTCCCAACTAGGCACTACCTTTCCATATACACACAAATTGCTCAGAAAAAGTTGTAGGGGATGCCTTAGGACAAGTGGAAGACAAATTTCCTTATGGTATATATTTCATCACTAAGAACCTGTCTAAATCTGAGTTAAATTATGTAATCGCTGAAAAGGAACTCTTGGAAGTGGTACATTCTTTGAAAAATTTTAGGCATTATATAACTAGTTATTAAAAAAAAATTCACACTGATCATGCATCTATTGATTATTTAATGAATAAACCTGATTTCAATGTTAGTATAATTAGATGGTTGCTGTTATTGCAACAATTTCATTTAACTATTATTTATAAACAAGGGAAAGGGAATGTGGTTGCATATTTCTTTTCAAGACTAACCTTGCCTACAGAAAGGGAAGAAATGGTGGATGATCAACTTCCAAATGAACATCTCTTTTCCATCTTGGTGCTTTTTCCTTGGTTTGATGATATACCCAACTACTTGGTTGCTGGGAGGTTACCTCCTAATCTATCCTCCAAGGAGAAAAGAAATATTATCAGGAAAAGTGCCTCATTCACCTAAACTGGGGGGAATATTTCCAGATTGGGTCCAGATAAAATCTTGAGGAGATGTGTGAAAGAATACGAGACTTTTACATCGTCTTAGAATGCCATGATGGACCCTATGCGGGCCACATTTTTTCTAAGAGGAAAACCTTCAAAGTTCTACAATTAGGTTATTATTGGCCCACTTTACATCACGATGCAAGGAGGTAAACCACCAAGTGTGATTTGTGCCAAAGGATGGGTAAGCCCACACCCAAGGATGAAATTCCATTACAAACTCAACTGACTCTAGAGCCATTTGAAAAGTGGGGAATGGATTTCAATAGACCTATTGATCCCCCATTAGGATAGAAGAAATATATCATTATGTGCACTGATTACTTGACTAAATGGATTGAAATAAAGGAAGTAAAGGTAGTAATAGATAAAGGGAGTTAGTCAATGATCAAGGAGCAGAATTTACATCAAATACGTCGATTGGAGATCTCATGAATCAAAACCACATCAAGCACAAGACATCCATTTCCTATCACCATCAAGAAAATTTGAAGGTGGAGGTCACAAAAAAAGCATTAGAGAAAATTCTAACTAATGTTGTTAGTAGCAGCAGAAAGTATTTGGAAGGAAAACTTGTGGAAGCCACTTGGGCCTACAACACCACTTAGAATACCACCACTAGATTCACTCCATTTGAACTAGTCTATGGGAAGAAGGATCTATTGTCTGCTGAATTTGAATACAACACCTTAAGGATGGACTCTAAGATAGACTTGGACCTCACTACAACACAATAGGAGAGGTTTCTCCAACTGAATGGTCCATATGAATTTAAGCTACAAGCTCTCTTGCAAACTGAGGTAATGAAACTACAAAGGAATATTTGTCATGACAAACACATCAAAGAGAGGAATTTTCAAGAAGGACGTTGGGCCATGTTGTATGATACTAGATTCAAGAATTTCAAGGGAAAGTCAATGACAAGATGGTTGGGTTCCTATCTAGTAGATAAATTTCATGAGAACGGGTATGTCCAAATCAAAACAATTGATGAGGAAGGGATTCCCTTACTTTTCAATGGTTATATTTTGAAGTTGTATAAAATACCTTTGTCTAAATAAGAATTTATTAGTTCAATCAGCAAATAATTGAATGTGATTTGGAGGCTCAAAGTCCTCAATCCACATCGCTTCTAAAAACAAAAAAGAGAAAAAGAAATAAAGTTCCTAGGTGAAAACCTCTATGAGGAATCTAAGGCCAACTCTAGGGTTGAAAACCTCTATGAGTCATCTAAGGCCAACTCTAGGGTTGAAAACCTCTCTGAGGCAGCCCAAGAGAAAATAAATAAATAAAAAGATGAAAATATCCCCAGGTTAAAACCTCCTCTAAGGAACCAAGGGCAAGAATTCTAGTTGAAAACCTCTACAGATGCAACCTACATGTCTCAAAAAGAAAAAAGAGAAAGAAAAAAAAAAGGGAAAAAAACACAAGGAAGGACTTCATACACCAATTTTTCTAACATCTCTCTTTTTCATGACTCAAAATAGTCAATAGAACAATGCCTACAGAACAGATTCTACATATCCATTCCTCCATTTTTCCATCCATCCCTTGCATTTTCACCCTCTTCACTCACCTCCCTACCTCTCTCCTTCATCCAGCCAACAATATAATCATGGTTTGCCTCTTTTTTATGTGCTAAAGGACTATCCTGAAATGCTACAGGAGGAGCCTGAAATACTAAAAGAGGCAAATTTGATTAGAGGAATGGGCCAAAAGGTCATGTCTTCCCTAGGAAATGTTGAGAAAGGTCTACCCATATCACCTTCATCACTCATCCACTCCATATATCCAAGAGTCATCTTCAAAATCCACTTTTCCCTACATAAAAAAAAAAACAAAAAAGGCTTTATTATCAACTTTTCCACCACCTGCACCACCTCTTAATTATTTTAATCATGTTCTTATACCTCTTATGAATTTCCCTCAATTCCACATGCAATATAATGCCTCAAATAATAATTAAGTGACTGCTACAAGAAGGAGATTCCTCCTGTAGCATCCTGTATAGTTAAAACCGAACTCGACATCAATTTTTTTTTCACCCATAGAGTAGAAGATCCATCCACCTTGAGCATCATGAATCCATTTCTTAAGTGAGAAGGGACACACCATCAGATAATCCATCCACTCCACCAGCAATAGATTGGACACTGAAAAAGAAACCTACACGCAAACAACAATTTATCAATGAAAGAATCATTGAGTTATGAGGACCTATGAAGAATAAAGAAAAGGAAATAAACACCTTCAATATCATCATATTATGACGTCCATCTCCTGCATGTAGGCTTCTCTAGAAAGTTGACATCATAGGTAGGCTTAGGTATGACAACTCGCACCTCTTCCCTATGCATATAATGATAAAATATGTAATGGTTGAGAAAGGAATTTTTTATGGGCTGGAGGTGGCCAGTAAACTTGGCCACCTTTGATAAGTAAACCAAAGTTCATTCAGTCACACATGCAACATGGAAAAGTCAACTCAATTGAGGTGGTGATTACAAGGAGTGAGGTGAAGATCATGAGGAGTAGGTTGATGATTTCAAGGAGTAGGACAACGGTTAAAAGAGGGAAGTTCGTACAATATCCATCTCACCAAAGTGCTCCGAGCCTTTACCACAAAAAGGAATATTAAGTACAAGGCTCAACTCCATTTGTATAATCGCTCATTTCTAGAAAACAGTTAGAGAAGGACGAGCTAGTGCTATCATATACTGCCTAGGGTGCCACTAAGATACTTAGAACATTGATTGCAAGTACTACAGGAGGATCTGAATTGTTACAAGAGGCCCAAAAGGAAGCTACAAGAGAGAATTGAAGGGAAAAAAGGATTCAAAATGTAATATCCCTGGTCAAAATTCCATGTAATAAAATTTAATAAAGGAAAAATAATAACCACGGTTCACAGGACACTTATTCCAAGTTGAATGTTGGGAAAACAACATCCTATTTGGTGCTCATTTGGTTTATTATGCTTACGGAAAATGGAAAAGGAAAAGGCAAAGGATTTGGAAAGGAAAAATGGCATTTTTGGAACATTTATTTAGGAAAATAATGGAATCTAGGAGAAAAGGGAGGTGAAAGGTCATAGGTTGCATGTAAGGAGGAAAATGAAGGAAAATAATGGAAAATTAAGAAAATAGAGACCTAATTGATAAAAAGGATTTCTAGGATCAGTTGGCATATTTTGTTAGTTCAGTTTTGGAGCTCTCTCATTATTCTCTCTCTCTCTCTCACTCTTGAACACTTAGAGTTTTCTTGGAGAAATTTGGCATTGGATCAAGAAAGGAAAAGGAGGCAAGAGGAAGGAAGGAGCAACCAAGGAAGGGTAGGATCAAGAAACTACAACATGATTCTTTTCAGGTATTGATTTGCATGTGTGATTTCCTTGCTATATTTGGCATGCATGGTATTGCATGTGCTTATTTTCTATCATGGCATGAGTTTTTCAAGGTGTGACAGTGTTTTCATCCTAGCCTTGCAATTTCTGGATAGTCTTGATGTGATGGGTTCTCATGTTTTTGTTGACCTGGATTTTAAAATGGATTTGAAGCTAAGTGAGGTGGATCTCTAAAAGGAAAAACACATGGACTAGTGATCCCTGAACCAAATTGTGGAATACGGTAAAACCACTGGCCTAGTGACCCCTGAACTAGACTATGGGTTGCAATAAAGCCATGATTGTGTGACTCAGTGGGCCTAAGAGTCCTTTTTGATGAATGGTAGGATATATGGTAAATCCAAGAGGTGTTTCCTCTCTGTTAGGCCTAGTAGTCCTAGGATGGGATGTACGGTAAGTCCTGGAGAGTGGGTCTCGGTGTAGGGCCTAGTGATCCATGGATCAGACTTTGGATTACGGTAAATCGTGAAAGCCTAGGAGGAAGTAAAATTCCTCATGGTGTAAGTGGATAACTCTGGTAGCATCCATGCTTGTTGGTTCTTTTTGTTTTGTTGGTCGTGGGTCCCACATTCATGCTTGAAATATGGCATGAGGGTGATTGGTTGAAGAGATATTTAGCTCAGCCAATCTATGGTCGGGTTGAACATGGTAGTCCCATTCTTGGTTGGTTTTTACATTCGTTAATAATAAGTTCATTTTCTTTGAATTTTATGTGAAAATGTACTAGTCTATATGTGGATTTTATGGTCTATATATCCTTCATGTTTATGTTGTTATTATGTTGGTTATGAGCACGTATTCTGACAATGATGATGTGTCTCTCTCCTCATGTTTTTATTTGTAAATGAATAAAAAACGTACCTATGACTTATTATATGATATTACAACTAATGATGTAAGGGAACAATGATTCTTTTCGATTCTTAGATAAGTATGAGACCCTTATATTCAGATCCATTATTTAAACATGTAGATTGCATATTTGCGACATGTTTGATGAAAGGCTTGTCATGGCTAGTAGGGGTCCAGCCTACACCTTGTCAATATTTTTCAAATTTATCATTTTTCTCTTGTGTAAATTCATTTCTTAACTTGTCATTAAGTTATGGGCAGTGATCATGATTCTTAGCTTAAAAATTGGCACAAACCCTATGGACGCTGGCACAGGTCTATGGGAAAATGTCCCTGGAAACATGCATGCCCATGTTGTGGGAGCTTCCAGAGCCTCCCAGATGCACCCTTGGCCATATCAAGGGAGTATCTAGGGGTTTAAAGGTATAAAACTCAGTGGGGCCCAGGGGCTGGCTACCTGAGTGGTTGGGATGGCTCTTGAGAGTTTTTTTGCTGATGTGGAATGTATGTGTGATGTGTTTTCATCGATTCCACTTCCTTAAGGTCACCTAGGAGGTTGAATCAGAAGATAGTAGCCTCTCATCACATGTTTACCCTGGATGGATGGTTACTGTGGTAGATGTGGGAGGAGGATTTTACAGAGTGGTATCAGAGCATGGTTCACCCCTTGGACTGGATGGGCGGTGTGCGTTGGTCATGCATTCATGTTGGCTACACATGTATTAATTATCCTCGTGGTTTATTGGTTGCATATGCATGGTGTCGGTCATGGTTATATTGATGTCGCCATGTGAAAGAGGATGTTTTTTATGGGAAGCGTGTCATCATGAGTGTATTTTTGGTTACAAGTTGTTGTATGTTCTTAAATGTTATCATAGGTATTTTTTGTTTATGATTGGTTACATGTATTTATGCATGTGTATTTTATGTGTTATGCTTGTGTATTGTTTGTTTTTATTCTTTTGTATTGTCCATGTTTATGCTTGTGTATTTTCCGTGTACATTGGTAATATGGTTGATGTTATCATGCATGAGGTCATAGTATGTGTAGTGATATGGTCATGCAATGATGACTGGACTCTAGCTAGAATGATGTTTATGTGTTGGTGCACTTATTTGTTATATGTCTATAGGATGTCATGATTATGTTTCTACATGTATTACTCTAATTTCCATTATCTTGCAGATGAGTTATCCTCCCCAAATTATACAAAGCTATGTTGATTTATGTGATTTGGTTTACTTGACATAGTATGCCTTGCAAGAAAGAGATCAAAATTAATAGAAATATGGTAGACTACAAAGACTATCTCTATGAGTCAAATGATCAGCATTGTGGGCATTATTTTGATTTGGAAGACACATTGAGAAGCTTGAAGGAAGAAATAAGGATTTGTAAAGCAGACAATGACAGGATCATACAAGCACAATAGAAAAAAGCATAGGTTAATGGAATACTTCTTCAAAGCTTCTCAGAATTACAGTGGCAAGGGCCACTTTGGATCAGCCATGGGAAGGAGGAAAGAACTAATGGGGCATATGGTAGTAGGTCTCCTGGTAGACACAGGTCGGATAGAGCTGACATAGTGAGAGATGGTAGGTTGTTGGATACTTCGGATAGGATGGGTGATGGACACAAGTACTATTCTAGTTTTAGTTTAGATAAACATTATGATCACCATCGTTATCATCCTTATAGGAGGAGAGATAAGGGAGACTTTCTAGATGAATTTAAGAAAAAACCACCTAATTTTGATGGATATTTGAAGAAACCAAAAGATGAAGAGGCTTGGATACTTGGGATGTACAAGTTCTTTAAGTTTCATGAGTACACAGATAATATGAAGGCCAAAATTTCTATATTCATCCTGAAAGGTAAAGCAGAAATTTGGTGGGAAGATGTGAAGAGGGTCAGAGACATCACAACAAAGGACTTGAGTTGGCATGAGTTCAAGAGTCTTTTCAGAAAGAAGTACTTGTTAGGAAGGTACTGCGATAATAAGGCCAAATAATTTTATGAGCTAAAGATGGGGTCAATGAAAAAGGAAAGTACATGACTAAGTTCTTAGAGATATTGAAGTATGTATCATATCTTAAATATGAGAATGTGAAAGTTCAACGATTTTTCAATGGTTTTCCATTAGTATTTAGAGATCGGATTGAGTATGATAAGCCTTGATCACTTGAGGAAGTCATTGGGAAATTGAAGCATTGCTATAAATAGTCAAAATGTAAGAATGAATATCAGGAAGGATGGAAAGGGAAAGAAAAAGCTAAAGGTAAATGGTAGCCGAAAAGAGAAAGGCATCATAATGTAGAGGAGAATGAAAATGTGGCACCACAAAAGAATTTTAGTGAAGCTAGACAAGGACATGGATCATAGCAACAACATAGAGGTGATGATACTAGACGGTTGGAGTGTTGGAAATGCGGTAAGGAACACCTTAGGAGAGATTTTCCACAGAATTAGGGTGGCAGATCTTAGATATATAGTGCACAGGAGGCACAGACTGTTGGGGATGTTGGGTATATAATTCCTTGTATTTATGCAATATTGGAAAACAGGTAGGAAAACCATCAAGAATCTATCATTGAGATGGAAGGTAAGATTTGTGATCAAGTTATTTATATTTTGATTGACCCTGGATTTAATTATAGTTATGTTAGTCCTGACTTGGTGGATAAGTGTGGTTTGAATAAAGAAATGCATGTAGAATCTTGGTTAGTGCAGTTGGCTACAAGTACAAAGAAAATAGTTCGCCATTGGGTAAGAGCTTGTGCATTTGAGTTGAATGAAATGTGCACAGTAGCGCACTTGAACATATTTCCATTGGGATCTTATATCATGCTATTGGGTATGGACTGGATATACATTCACAAGACCAAGGTGGACTTATGACAAATCCATCAAGTGTTTGGATGACAATGGGGAACCAAGAGTCTTACGAGGAAAGAATAAATCCAAATTAGTTAGGATGGTGACATTTATGAGGCCAAGCACAATCACAGGAAAAGGTGTGTGTTATTCGTAATACATATTTCTAGTGACAAAGGTAAGGAAGATGAGGATGCAAATGCTTTGAGCAGGTACCCAGTTCTATAGCAGTTTCAAGATGCATTTCCCATAGACATTTTTGAGTTTCCACCTCACAGGGAAGTATATTTTTCTATTTAGTTGGTACCAGGGGCAGCTCCAGCATCAAAATAACTTTACAGGATGAGCACACCTGAGTTGGTAGAGCTAAATTTTCAGCTAAAATAGATGCTTGAAAAAGGTTAAATTAGGCCAATTGTATCACCATTGGGCGCACCAGTATTTTTTGTGAAGAAGAAGGATGGAAATCTCATATTGTGCATTGACTATAGGTAGTTGAAAAAAGTGACCATCAAGAACAGGTATGTGTTGCCAAGGATTGATGACTTGTTTTATCAACTGAAGGGAGAAACAGTGTTCTCTAAGATAGACTTGAGATCATCATACCATCAGTTACACATCAAAGAAGAGGACATCTACAAGACCACATTCAGGACCCGATACAAGAATTACGATTTTTTTCTAGTTCCATTCAGTTTTACTAATGCTCCAACCACATTTATATGCTTCATGAATAGTCTGTTGCATCCTTATATGGATAATTTTTTTATTGTATTCATTTATGATATACTGGTGTATTCTAAAAATGAGGAAGAGCATGTCGAGCATTTGGAAATATTATTGATATTGATGAGAGAGCATCAGTTGTATGCCAATCTTAGCAAATGCAGCTTATTTTAGACTGAGGTACATTACTTGGCACATGTTGTATCCAAGGAGGGCATCATAGTAAATCCAGAAACTATAAGAGCTCTCATGGAGCGGTCAGCTCCTAGAAATGTAAATGAGGTTAGATCCTTCATGGGGTCGGCAGGTTATTACAGGAGGTTCATCAGGAACTTCTCACGGGTTTCCTATCCTATTACATCATTGCATAAGAAAGGTAAGAAGCTTGAATGGACAAAGGAATGTGAGGCTAGTGTTGAGCAACTTAAGTAATTGTTGACACATGATCCAATGTTAAAGATTTCAGATCATGACAGAGATTTTGTAGTATGTACAGATGCATGCAAGAGAGGACTTGGTGGAGTCCTTATGCAGGATGGATAGGTGGTATGCTATGAGTCATGGAAACTGAATGAGCATGAACAAAACTCCCCGACGTGTGATCTTGAGCTAGCAGAGATCATCCATACATTGACTATGTGGAGGCACTATCTTCTTCGCAGGAGGTCTGTAATGATGAGTGAACATAGTGGGTTGAGATACTTGCTGGACCAGTTGAATCTAAATGCCATGAAAGCTAGATGGTTGACCATGCTTAGTGAGTTTGAATTCGATATCAAGTACATCAAGTGTTATAGCATCAATTTTCACCCTCATGTGATTAATGATTGTCTCTTTGGCCTTGGAAACCCTTTCCCCCCAGACTTGAACAACTTCATAAAAACAATGTCTAAAAACCCATACGTGACAAGGCCTAGACTTTTCCACGTATATACGTGAGTCCAGTCATGATTTTCCGCATATGCCATTTAAATCATTAAAAAATAAATAAAATTCCCTATTTCCAAGGTAGGGGTGATGGTTATTCCCATAATTCAACCACCCCAGCCCATGGCCCAACTGTTTCCAACTACTGAAAATACTTTGAGGGAGTATAAAAGCCCCTCATATGCATGGCCTAAGGGACAGAGAAAATTATAGATATTATACTCTCTTGGAGCCCTATTTCAAGTCTAATATTCCTGTGCCTCCTACACTTCCCAGGTATATTTAGGAAACCCTTGCTTCTATTGGGGTTCCTATGTTTTCATAGATTTGGCAATACCAAAAGAAAAGACAACATCAAACCACTTTGGGACCTTAGGATCTAGCCCTCCTGGATCCGGAGAGGGATCTCTCCATAAAACAAAGAATGATACATATCTTTGAAGCTAAAAATGAGATATTAGGCTAGGTATGAAGCACAAGGGGTTTCAAATGATTTGTTTGGTTGGTTGCTGGGTTGATTCATGAGATCATAGACTGAGAAAGCAATGGGGGAAAGGAGAAAAGAAGCAGGATGTTTCAGCAAAGAGGGTAGTTTAAGAATGTGCCATCCATTGGGCTATGGAGTCATGAAAGGTAATTACATGAAAACAACTGACCAAGGCTTCCAGAGGGAAATTAATCTATACTAAAGGATCTTTTAGATACATGGTGGAATGAGACATTAAGGATTGAAGGTGAAAGAAGGAAAGTAACCCAATTTCTGTCTGGAGATCAGGTCAAAGGTCATTTAACTCCAGGCCTGCTTTGACATACTTAGGGGCAACTCTCAATGGAGGAAAAAAGGGCAGCTTGAGATCAAACCAGAGGTCATCTAACTCCAGATATGCTTCGGCATATTCCAAAGGAAAAACAGAGATAATTTTAACATAGAACTAGGCTTGAGATCAGAGGAGGACTTTGAACCTTCCATGCTTTGACACTAGTTCAAGGGATCTTAGAAAGGCCAGCTGGTCGCACAAGGACCCTAGTGGATAGGGCTAACTCTAATCCCCATTATCTCAAATCTTCTAGCTTAAACCCAACAAGAAAAACTAAGCATCAAACCCCGAATTCACACATCAGCTAGCAGGAAATAACATCTGCTACGCTGGTTAAACCACATGAATTTACTCTTAGTTTCACTATCAGCAGAAAAAATTAAAGGCAGGGAGAGCAGAAACATAGGGTACCTAACCAGGGTAAATCCTATGCCATATTTCTGATGCGTGCCAGAAGAAATGAATAGCATGAATAATGTAAATAAACGATGCAAAGAGAGAAACATCACCCGTAGCAATAGACCAGGATCCTGTGAAATTTGCTTGATTAATTGATGCAAAACCAGTCACATACACTGAGATCAATGGCTAATACATTCCAAATTCTCTCCTCCCAGCCTACTACATTACAAACTACTCCGCTACTCCCTCCCAAAATTGTTTTAACAATAAAAAATGAATCCCTACAACTACAATAGTAACAACCGAACAACCACCTTTACAATATGTTCTCGGGGATTCTTATAGGAGAACAGAATAACAAGAGTAGATGATATTCATTAAATGGGTCACATTAAGACAGAGTGGGGAAATAGCTTGTGCCCACTCCTCTTAATGGCACCTGCATCGCTGTAAGTACTTTTTGGTATGGTCTGGGAGACTCCGTCAGGCCAATATTGACCTTGGATGTTTCGTGAAGTCCTTCCAGCTGTAAGGCCCTCTGTTATGTCTTCTGAAGCAATTAAGGTGACTAAAAGGTCTTTCAGGCCTGCATGCTTCCATAACTACGATGCTGACAGTCTTTAAGAAGTTTATGTCCAAGTAATTAACTGTTTCTGGGCTCGAGGAGGCATGGAGACTGCTGTAGGAAGGTGTACCTCTGGAGAAAACTCATTCTGCTATTATGTAGCGGTGATATGACTTGTTGGTGAACTCTTTAGTCTTAAAAATATGCCTTAATCCTTTGAACACGGTATTAGCACATTAAATCTTCAATTATGTGCTTAAATCCCTCAAATCCGTCTCTGCTGCTTCACTTGGCCACTATAATGGCCTCTCTGTGTTCTGAATTGCAGAGGCTGTGATTACGAAGACAGAGCGAAACTTCCACTCTGTAAAACCTCAACCATGAAATAAACCAATCATAAAATCCGGGGGCGACAGAATTAATGCTGTGGAGGCCTGGAAGAATGGTGGCACGAGTGTGGAAACAGTGGCTGTAGTGGAAAAATGGTTAAAAATAGGTGGATAAATGATGTTTAGTGTAAAAACCCAAAGATTAATGCTTGGGAAAATTACAAAGGAAATCAATGGGAAACAAATGAAGCAGAGCCTATGATGTGGGACCCGACATGGGTGGAGGGCGATTAGCTTTGAGCCGTTGGATCTCAGGAGGAGATCAACGGCGGAGGTTAAAAGATGAAAATTTGGGAAGGTCCGATGGAAGAAACATGGAGGAAGACGCGATGTAATATGGGCCTTCGATCTTGGATCAACAGACGATCGCGATCAAATCGGCGGGTCGCAATCGGGGAGACGGACGGTGACACAGTAAGACCTTTGCAATTGCGATTGGAGCGATGTTGTGATTATGCGATGGCCTTTGGATCAGAGTGATAGATCAACAGTGGAGAATCAATCGGAAGGGAAGACAGGACGAGGAAAAAGGAGCGGAGCGGCATAAATCTAGACCGTCGGATCTGAACGGATGGACGGCTAGGATTGGATCAGGGGATCGAAATCAGAAGGGACGGAGGGGTGACATAGCAAGAAGTTTCGATTGCGATTGGAGCGGGGATGCGATTAAACAACTGCCATCCGATCTGGAGACAGATCAACTGCTCTGATGAAATCGGAAGAGTGGATGGACAGGGGTGACGAGCACATTGCGATTAGCGCTGGGCCGTCAGATCTGGCAGGGAGATTGACGGTCGGTAGGCAATCGAAGGGAGGAAATGGGAGAAGCGATGCGTGCGATGCGATTAGCGCCAGGCCGTCGGATCTTTCCTAGATCAACGGCTGGTATCGCGGTGGGAACACAGAAGCTAAAAGTCAATCGCATCAGAGATTTTCAGAGTGACAAAGGAAATGCGCTCACCCGCTCTTCCGATTGCGATAAGTGCCCGGAGCATAAGCACTTGGTTCCAGTGCTTGGGGCATATGGGAAAGTGGTTCAAGGGAGCTGGCCAAAAGGGGCTTAAACCTATCATATGTTAAAAGATGGATTTTAAAGGCTAAAGAGGGAAACAGTAGAGAGAATAAGGGGGGTATTAAACCAGTCAAAAGGTAATTGAAGGGTTAAAATGGAATTTGAGATGGTTAATGAGGGATTAAGGGAGGGAAAGGGTGATGAAAACAGAGGTTTAGGGGGAAAGAAATAGGAGGGAAAAGGGCCTTTTGGGCATTCTTCTTTACAGCAGAGAGGATTTTCTCATGGAAACAGCAGTGAGGATTTAGCAAAGGATAAAGGCATAATGAGGCTTCAAGGATGATGTGTTTTCAGAGGAAATTCATTCCTTGAAGGCTCAAAAAACAATTTAGCCCCCTGTTTGCTTGTCAAAAAATTCATAGGGGGCTAACAGTGGCTCCACATGGGGATGGCTTCTTCTTGAAGGAGTCAAGAATTCAGAAAATGATCTTTGGTGTAGGCCATATGCCTGGTAATTGACTCATTCTTTTCTTCTCTTGGATCAGCTGCCACAAATCATGAAGACATTACATCAGTAATAACATTCTCCCAAACAACTACCTACCCATACTATAGTCCTAACATTTTTTCTTCTGGGTGCATTTGGACTTGCAGACCCTTTACATCATCAATTTTTACAAGAAGGAAAATAAACCTATTCTACTTCAACCCTTATTACTCCCTGAGACCAGATTAAACTATTGGTCTCACAGTTTCTCTACCTAAAATATATCTGCTAGGATTAAACGGTCTAGCAGACTTCTTCTCTACATTCTAAGACAGAAATTGAAAAAAAGTCAAGCTAGGATTAGACTGTTTGGCTTGCTGGACTTTGCAGAAATTAAGAACAACTAATTACATGCTCAAAGACTGAGCTTTATTTTAGACTTCCTACCTACTCTACTCTAACCTGGAAATCTCTGATGCTCTAGGTGGTATAATAATGCCAGTGCAACCAGTCAAGAAGTAGCAAAAAAGGATAGGAGCACTGACTACCTGTCAGAGATAACCACAGGGTGTTCTGCCTGTGGTTCTTCAAGACTGAGGTCACCATCAGTAGTGACCACTCCTGATGAATCTGGCCCATGCTAAGGATCAATGCTAGAGAATTTGGACTGATCAGGACCTCCATATACTCTGCCACAAGATCATTGGACATACGTTGTACGCTTTCTTCTTTCAGGCCTACCATGACTGGTAGGTTGTCTTCGTCCTGGGAAGCTTTGATTTCTGCATCTTCCACTACATCTTCAAAGTGGCTCTTGAAAGCCTGATCACCTTCTTCTTGTATTTCAGAAGACAGTGTAATCTCTTCCTTTTTAGGAGGAGGGATACTTTCCAAAAAGGCTCTCGAGTCTCTGAACTAATATGATTCTTCTTGTAAGTCCAAGAGTTTGATCTCAACTTCATATCTTTCAACCACCAATTCTAAGAAAAACTTCCTGAGCACGGGTTTGAATCTTGAGCTGAGAAGAATAGCCCCTGGAAGGTCCTCCACCTCCAACTCTGCCAAGTCACTTGAAATTGTATCATGACACTCTGCTATGAAACTTGGATGCATTTTTGCAAACTGTTTAGAGTCTTCCATTAGTGAAGTGACTTGGTCCTTTGTGTGGATGATGTTTTACTGCGACATGGTCTCCCAGTGGATTCTTGTGAACACACAGATAATCAACAGCCTACTGATCACTAGTGGAGTATGTTAATCATTCAGGAACTGTGGAGTCGCCAGGTGGATGATTTAATATTTTACTGTCCACCACATTGGTTTACCAAATAAAGGCTGATTGGTCTCCCCAGCGGAGTCGCCATTATGTTGGTGACGACAATGGGACACAGACCAATGTTAGCAGTTATAGACTCTCAGATTTTTCCCCAGCGGAGTCGCCATTATGTTGGGGTTCCTATGTTTTGGCAGATTTGGCAATACCAAAATATAAGACAACATCAAACCACTTTGGGACCTTAGGATCTAGCCCTCCTGGATCCGGAGAGGGATCTCTCCATAGAAAAAAGAATGATACATATCTTTGAAGCTCAAAATGAGATATTAGGCTAGGTATGAAGCACAAGGGGTTTTAAATGATTTGGTTGGTTGGTTGCTGGGTTGAGTCATGAGATCATAGACTGAGAAAGTAATGGGGGAAAGGAGCAAAGCAGCGGGATGTTTCAGCAAAGAGGGTAGTTTAAGAATGTGCCATCCATTGGGCTATGGAGTCATGAAAGGTAATTACATTCAAACAACTGACCAAGGCTTCCAGAGGGCAAGTCATCTATACTAAAGGATCTTTTAGATAGATGGTGGAACGAGACATTAAGGATTGAAGGTGAAAGAAGGAAAGCAACCCAATTTTTGTCTGGAGATCAGGTCAGAGGTCATTTAACTCCAAGCCTGCTTTGACATACTCAGGGGCAACTCTCAATGGAGGAACAAAGGGCAGCTTGAGATCAGGCCAAAGGTCATCTAACTCCAGATCTGCTTCGGCATATTCCAAAGGAAAAACAGAGATAAGTTTAACGTAGAACTAGGCCTGAGATCATAGGAGGACTTTAAACCTTCAATGCTTTGATACTAGTTCAAGGGATCTTAGAAAGGCCAGCTGGTCACACAAGGACCCTAGTGGACAGGGCTAACTCTAATCCCCAGTATCCCAAATCTTCCAGCTTAAACCCAACAAGAAAAAATAAGCAGCAAACCCTGAATTCACACATCAAATAGCAGGAAATAACATCTGCTATGCTGGTTAAACCACATGAATTTACTCTTAGTTTCACTATCAGCAGAAAACATTAAAGGCAGGGAGAGCAGAAACATAGGGTACCTAACCAGGGTAAATCTTATGCCATATTTTTGATGCATGCCAGAAGAAATGAACAGCATGAATAATGTAAATAAACGATGCAAAGAGAGAAACATCACCCGTAGCAATAGACCAGGATCCTGTGAAATTTTCTTGATTAATTGATGCAAAACCTGTCACATACACTGAGCTCAATGGCTAATACATTCCAAATTCTCTCCTCCCAGCCTACTACATTACAAACTACTCTGCTACTCCCTCCCAAAAAAAATTTAACAGTAAAAAATGAATCCCTACAAATACAACAGTAAAAACCGAACAACCACCTTTACAATATGTTCTCGGGGATTCTTATAGGAGAACAGAATAACAGGAGTAGATGATATTCATTAGATGGATCACATAAAGACAGAGTGGGGAAAGATCTCATGCCTGTTAGAGTCAGCCTTTGCAGCTTTCCTTCAGTGATCAAACATGCTCTTACAAAGTGATTTTAAGGTGTCAAGTTCAAATTTTGTCATTTCAATGAGTCTTCAAGCAAAATTTGGTCACTAGCATTAGGTATAGGGTTTGCTTTCACTCCTTCCAGAGTTGTCCAAATGTCGGTCCATGTCACCATTCAGCTGAGTGTACCATTTTCATCATCATGCCAGATTCCAAAGGGTCATTTTACACCTTGTTCATGCTTCAATTGTGCCTAGGTAAGGTTCATTTCCCTCTCTTAGGGTTTTGGAGGTAACTTCTCTTGGATAGTCAAATCATCAGTAAAAACTTGTATCTTGATGTTCATACACCTTCCCCTATCCTTAATGTACCTTATTAAACACTTCCCATCACTGAGATCCCCCAAATTCCTCATTTTTGCACAAACCCTAGTTTCTTGCTACAACTTGGCAATTTTCTAGGCTAGGCCTGTGTTTTGCCCTTTTGGACCCTTCCCCTCACTCAATATCTCAGGATTTCACTTTCCTCGCTTCCTAACATCCTCCCTACTGCAAAATTTCCCTGTGACTAGAAGCCCCCTATCCCCTTCATTTCGCTTCATTTCGACAAAATTCCTTGTTTCACACATCGGGATAAGTTTCACTCAAAAGATGTTTCAGAGCAATAAAAGATGAATTTTGGAAAAATGAGAGAGGTTTTTGTCCAAAAAATCCCAAGGAAGAAAAAAATATTTCACTTTTTACACAGGTATCATAGTTTTATAGAAATGTCAAAAATACCGTTGCCTCAGGAGAATTGAATGCACCTCTGAAGTGACCTTGGGAAAATCAAGATTTCTCCAGGCATGGTTGGCTAAATGACTTTCTTGATGAGTCAAAGGATAACTAGACACAAATATCTTTCCAATGAGCTATCATGAGCTCAATTTGGAGTTGAGGAAGACCTTCAAAAGTTGACTGCAACAGCGCTCTGCCTTGAGGCAGCCTCATTCTGCTCATTTTGACTAATGTTGGGAGATTTGATTTTTGATAAGGTAAATGAAATAAAAATTGCATAATTCCACTTGTTTTGGAAAGTAGACTCCAATAGCTTTCCAACGAGCTATCACACGCCCAATTTGGACACTGGGAAGGCCTCCAAAAGCTTCCTACAAAATGAACTATGTAGCTACTCATAGAAAAGTGCGCGCTACCCATACAGGAGGGGCTCTACCGACTTGAGGGGCGCTACCCACTTAACCTCCTCAGCCTGTGTAAAATAACAAGGGCGCTACCCACTTGAGGGGCGCTACCTACTTAGCAACAAAGCCCAAAAATTTGTGTTTTGCGCCCAGTTTTGATTCAAATCGACTCCAGCAAATTGCAAACAGGTTTTTATCATTGCTCAGTAGATTTTTATCATGCTTGTGATGAATTCGATGTTGGGAAAGAGGCCACGTTTGGAGAAGAATATATAAACCCTACATTCACATGCAAAATAATTCCTCAAGGGTTTTTGGAAATATATGGACAGTTTTGTGAAAAGTTTGAAAACTCTTGAATGGTAAATGTGCTCATGCCTTGGCACATTATGTACATGATCCTCACGCTCTCTCATTGCCATTACATCACTGCTCTCATTGTTATTGCCATTGTCATTTTCACACTATTCATCATTCATGTTATGACATAGTCCCATTTTCACTTGTCCACATCCTCCATTGACATTGTCAAACGTTGCAAGGGCTATTTCTATTGACCTACACTACACTCATTCCTATTCATGTGTCAAATCCCCATGTAGTCAAAGAGTGGCTATTTTCATTTAAACTCCTTGTGACAGTCCTTTTCCCATTGTGATATTTCCTATAGCACCTTGACATATATGTGACACATCTGACATTGGAGCATACACCAAACTCTTGTTTTCCATCATAACCATATCAACATACTTTCATACACATTGTGACACCATGATAGAGACCGACACATACAACCGAGACAATGTTTTCACCACAGGAACTGTATGCACCAGGAGAGCACTAAAACGGCGGAAAAGGCCTGATCCACTCCGGATTTTGGCCGAGGCTTCATTGGCTGAACATGATACATGATGGAGGGTCTTCGCTCCGAATTTGAGCGAATTCGGAGAAATTTTTGTCATTTTGAAATATTTTGGTCTAAAAACAAATTTTTCAGTTAAGCGGGTAGCGCGCCCATATGCTCATTTTTTTTGGGACAATTGCTGAAGGAAATATTTGCATTTTTGGATTTTTCATGGTAATTTATGCATCCTCAGGCATTGCCGAAGCATTTCATCAGATTCTGGATGGTCAAAAAGCTCAAAAACACCATGAAAACCACCTTGCTGCCACCTTTTGCACCAGCAGGAAGTACTTCTGGGAGAATGAATTTTTGGAGGGGAAAATGAGATCCAAATTGAGAAATTCCACTTGGGTTGGATATCAAACATCCAAGAATTTCCAACGAGCTATCATGAGCTCAATTTGGATGCCGGAAAGTGCCTCAAAATCAGGTTGAAAGGTGCGCTACCCACTTAAATTTTTGGCTGAATTTTCAACTTCCAGCTCAGAATTTCGGCCAGTTGGGACCATTTTTGCTTGTGGATGAAATTTTTGGGTTTTCATGATGTAAATTGATGGTTGACATGTAAATTTGGCTCATTTTTACCTATTCTAGAATATTCACTCTCAAAAAAGTGAAAATCATGTAAATGAATCAGTTTCCACTCTTTTAGAGGCAAGTTGTTAGCTGCCTAGATTCTAGCTCCTTGTTTAGAATTAGTTGGAACTGCTCCTAGAAGGAGGAATTCAACCCCTAGAGGCATGGGAAGGGGTTAGGATGCTCTATATGATGTAATTTCTCAATTATTTTCAGAGGTTGGAGAGGTTGGACTCTTGGGAAACTTTTGGCACCATTGTACATATTTTTTCATATTTTGGCTAAGGAAAGATCAGAGGTTTTGCGGCACCTGTTGGGATTCTTGTGGTGTTCTGTTCTTGATGGTGTTTTCTCTCTATTTACTGTAAGTTATTCATGTTTTAATGTATGCCATTTCTCACTCATGCTTCTTAAATTAAATGAATGAGTAGATGAGGTTGAATCCATTGTTCACAGTGCTCTGCCTTTGAATTCATTTAGTTTTACATGTTTTCGACTGTTTGGAGAGGATCCAAGTTCTTCTTTGCCCTCTTCAGCTCCTTTTCATTCTAATCCGTCCATATATCCAATCAAAAGCATCAATACAATCGCCTACCTCGCCCCAACTCGAATTCTTCAAAGATCTGACCTTATCCCCGGACCCAAAAATTGTTTTTCCCATTTCTCCAACGAAAACCCAAAAAATCAAAATCAAACATACCTATCTCTTTACTAGCCTAAAATCCGTTCCCATTGTAAGTCATCTTGCACCCTATTGTTCATTTTATCGAGATTGACGGAGAGAACCCTCTCCTGTCCTCGTAAGGCTAGCTACGAGGCTGAGCGTGGTTTGATGTAGCCTTGAGTTTTACCTCATTTCAGCCTGAGGTAGATTTGAGCGCTAACATAGTGGCGACCATACTGGGGAAGAAAATGGTTTGCTTGTTACTGTCATTTTCTATAGACGGAGTCTGAAGTCACACCAGGTAGCCTTCGAACTGCACATTGCTCTGCGAGTGCATAGTAGATAAAAGCTGCTTCAGTCGATCTCCGGTTTAGCTTGTGAATGTGTCCCTTGATTTGCGAATTGCCCCAGTACATGTATCAAGTTCAGATCTGATGGTTGATGGTGGACAACGATCAAACATAAGAAGGCTGAAATCATTCACCTGGTGACTCCAATTCAAAGTCTGGAGGACTGACTTTTTATCTGAGAAAATGGAAGGATCTTACACAAAGTTCAGGTATCTAAAGTGGAATGGTATTCAGGATCTAATCTGCTTTCTTGTAAATTACTTCTTTGCTGGTCTTGAAGCTGTCCTGAAAGTTTTTCAGAATTTGTTGTATGAGAAAGGTGATCAAAATCTTCACTCGACCCATTCAAAAAGTGTGAATACTGAGTTTCCCTTTGATCCTGGCCTCCTTACTTTTCCCACATCTTATGATGAATCTCTTCAGAGTGATGAGCCTAAAGAAAACAAAACTGATCCCACAGCTCTTGTACATGCCCATACACCTTGCAAAATTCCAGATCGGTACAAACCTCTTGTTTTACCTTCTGTTCTTCATGTTTTTCCTGCAAATTATGACCTATATCTACCAAGATTTGACGGTGAATGTAACAATGTCGACGCTGAGCAACATGTGCAGAATGTTGAGACTTTTCTAGATCTTTTTGAAGTTGATGACGAAGATGTTAGTATTAGGATTTTTGCTCTTTCTTTGCAAGGCCAAGTGAAGAGTTGGTTTAAAGCCCTGCCTGATGCAAGCATTTCAGATTTCCAGAAGTTTTTCAAAGTTTTCCTTGACAGTTAGATGATCGGACAGAATTTTTTGTTGATTATAGAAGAGTATAACCAGCTGAAAAGACTGCCAGGGGAGACAGTACAACAATTTTCTGCCAGATTTAACCAAGTTTATTATTCGATGCCAGTTGATATAAGACCTTCTCCTAGATCTACTCTCTTGCACTACCCGAGTGCCTTTGATCCGGAAATGGAGTTTCAGCTGAGAGAAAAGAATATTGCAACACTTCACGAGATGCAGAACAAGGCAGTGAATGTAGAGGCTCATTTGCTGATCTTGAGGGCAAGGTTGAAGGAAGAAGAAAAGAAGAATGTTTCAGAGCAGCTGACACCTTCAGAGGAAAAGCTTGATCTTTTTGTAAACGCAGTAGAAGAGATGGTGCGGAAAATGACTGCAAAAAATGAAAATGACATTCAAGAACAAGAGGCTGACCGAAAACATTTTGTTTCTGATCCCAGTTGTCATAGTGATTGTTTTATAGATCATTATGAAGAAGAGAGAGCTGTTGATATGATGTGTATGTTTGATGATGAATTGCCTCAGTTTGATCAGTATGATGATGATTATGTTCTCCAAAAAGAAGCTAATCTTGCAGACGAATCAGCAGCTAGTTTGTGCGAGGAGGAAGTTCACTTTCAGCAGCTTGAGTACAGTGATCAACCGATGCATATCAGCTATGGCAATGATGAGGAAAGTGCAGAAAATTTTGATGTAAGTGAAGGATCTTTTCCTTTTTGTTTTGATTCGTTTCAGTTCATTAGAGATAACTTCCATGCAATCAGAAATCAAACGTCAACAAGTCTTGATCTGGATCGTCTTGAGGGCAACGAAAACTTCTCATATTCAAACTTGCAGCCCCCAAAAGTCATTGATTGTCAAGTTGCAGCTGAAGAATTGGAAGTGGGCACACATGATTTAATGATTCAAGGTGACTCCGTACCTTTCTGTTTTGAATCATTTCAGCTTTTGAAAGATAAATTGCATAGTAAATCTTCAGATGAGCAGCTTGTAGCATCAGATTTGCAGCCATCCAATGCAATTGAAGGTCAGATTACAGATGAAGGTGTGGAAGATGAAATACATGATTTGATGATGCAGGAAAATTCTATAACCTTTTGTTTCGAGGCATTTCAGTTTATAAGGCAGAATCTTCATAATATATCTCAAGGAAAAGATGAACAGCCAGTAGGATGTCATACAGTTTCAAGGGATACAGTGCAGCAGTCTTCTCAAGTTTTTGATGATCCTATTGCTCGTGTGTTGGATGATGTTTGCTATAAAAATTTTGCTCCATTAGCTAACCATGTGCCTGAAAAGAATGTTGATAGTAATCTTGTTCAAAAGTCAATTTCATTGTGTTGTTCAACAGATTTTTCATATGAGGAGATTGATAAAGGAGACTTTTGTTCTGTTTGTAATCAGCAACAGTGTTTGGTTATTCATGAATTTTAGGATCCTTTTGACAGCTTGCTGCAATCACCAAAGAAAAGCACCGCAGATGTGAGGAAAAGTTTAAGATCAAGGTATGGAGATTATCTGGACCAGAGCTATGTTTATGAAGATCCTTTCACAGTATTCTTGCAGTCATCCAGTCAATTTGTGCTTTGCAAGTTTATCAGCAGTCCACTTGGTTCAAAGTTTCCATGGGAGTTGCCTTTCAGTAGTTATTTCTCGTTGTTCATAAGCAAGCACTTGCGGAGAATTAAGATATCAGCCAGCATGCTTACATGGTTGCATTGGTTGTTTCATTTCACTTGATCAGGTGATGAATGAAACTGTTAGAGTAGGTTGTATTGAATAAGCTTCATATTGAGCATATTTCCAGTTTGTCGGTTGTGTTTAAGTATCGAGTCAGTTCTTAGTTGAGTGAGATTCAATTTGTGTTGTCAAGTCATTAGTTTTCAGTCATGCATTTCGGTTTGAGTTTTTGATTCCATTGCCCAATGGATAAGGCACTGGTCTGCTCTCCCAAAGATCTGCCGTTCTTGGCACCTCCAAGGAGCTACCATCCCCATTGGAGCCAATGTTAGTGTCAGCCTTTGCAGCTTTCCTTCAGTGATCAAACATTCTCTTACAAAGTGATTTTAAGGTGTCAAGGTCAAATTTTGTCATTTCAATGAGTTTTCAAGAAAAAATTGGTCACTAGGCATTAGGTCTAGGGTTTGTTTTCACGCTTTTCAAAGTTGTCCAAATGTCGGTCCATGTCACCATTCAGCTGAGTGTACCATCATTCAGAGGGTTTTCATCATCATGTCAAGTTCCATTGAGTCATTTTACACCTTTTTCATGCTTCAGTTGTGCCTAGGTAAGGTCCATTTCCCTCTCCTCGGGTTTTGGAGGTAATTTCTCTTGGATGGTCAAATCATTAGAAAAACTTGTATCCTGATGTTCAAACACCTTCCCCTATCCTTAATATACCTTATTAAACACTTCCCATCACTGAGATCCCCCAAATTCCTCATTTTTCCACAAACCCTAGTTTCTTGCCACAACTTGGCAATTTTCTAGGCTAGGCCTGTGTTTTGCCCTTTTGGACCCCTTCCCCTCACTCAATATCTACGATTCCACTTTCCCCTGCTTCCTAACATCCCTCCCTACTTTCCAAAAATTTCCCCAAGAATTTAGAAGCCCCCTATCCCCTTCATTTCGCTTCATTTCGACAAAATTCCTTGTTTCACACATTGGTATAAGTTTCACTCAAAAGATGTTTCAGAGCAATCAAAGATGAATTTTGGAAAAATAAGAGATTTTTTTGTCCACAACATCCCAAGGAAGAAAAAACTCTTTCACTTTTTACACAGGTATCATAGTTTTGGAGAAATGTCAAAAATACCGTTGCCTCAGGAGAATTGAATGCACCTCTGAAGTGACCTTGGGAAAATCAAGATTTCTCCTAGCATGGTTGGATAAATGACTTGCTTGATGAGTCAAAGGATAACTAGACACAAATATATTTCCAATGAGCTATCATGAGCTCAATTTGGAGTTGAGGAAGACCTTCAAAAGTTGACTGCAACAGCGCTCTGCCTTGAGGCAGCCTCATTCTGCTCATTTTGAATAGTGTTGGGAGATTTGATTTTTGATAGGGTAAATGAAATCCAAATTGCATAATTAAACTTGTGTTGGAAAGTAGACTCCAAGAGCTTTCCAACAAGATATCACACGCCCGATTTGGACACCGGGAAGGCCTCCAAAAGCTTCCTACAAAATGCACTATGTAGCTACTCATAGAAAAGTGCGCGCTACCCATACAGGAGGGGCGCTACCCACTTGAGGGGCGCTACCCACTTAACCTCCTCAGCCTGTGTAAAATAAAAAGGGAGCTACCCACTTGAGGGGCGCTACCCACTTGAGCAGGGGCGCTACCCACTTAGCAACAGAGCCCAGAAATTTGTGTTTTGCGCCCAGTTTTGATTCAAATCGACTCCAGCAACTTGCAAACAGGTTTTTATCATTGCTCAGTAGATTTTTATCATGCTTGTGATGTTATTGATGTTGGGAAAGAGGCCATGTTTGGTGAAGAAATGTAAACCCTATGTTTATTTCCAAATTCACTTCTTGGGGTTTTGAAACAAATATGAGTGATTGTGTGGGGGTTTGCAAACTAGTGTGTTGATATATATGCTCATGCATCTATTGTTAGTGGTGTCCCTGCTCATCATTTACCTCAGCCTCACGCTCTCTCATTGCCATTACATCACTGCTCTCATTGTTATTGCCATTGTCATTTTCACACTATTCATCATTCATGTTATGACATAGTCCCATTTTTACTTGTCCACATCCTCCATTGATATTGTTAAACGTTGCAAGGGCTATTTCTATTGACCTACACTACACTCATTCCTATTCATGTGTCAAATCCCCATGTAGTCAAAGAGTGGCTATTTTCCATTCAAACTCCTTGTGACAGTCCTTTTCCCATTGTGATATTTCCTATAGCACCTTGACATATATGTGACACATCTGACATTGGAGCATACACCAAACTCTTGTTTTCATCATAACCATATCAGCATACTTTCATACACATTTTGACACCATGATAGAGACCGACACATACAACCGAGACAGTGTTTTCACCACAGGAACTGCATGCACCAGGAGAGCACTAAAACGGCGGAAAAGGCCTGATCCACTCCAGATTTTGGCTGAGGCTTCGTTGGCTGAACATGATACATGATGGAGGGTCTTCGCTCCGAATTTGAGCGAATTCGGAGAAATTTTTGTCATTTTGAAATATTTTGGTCTAAAAACAGATTTTTCAGTTAAGCGGGTAGCGCGCCCATATGCTCATTTTTTTTTTCGGGACACCTGCTGAAGGAAATCTTTGCATTTTTGGATTTTTCATGGTAAGTTATGAATCCTCAGGCATTTCCAAAGCATTTCATCAGATTCTGGATGGTCAAAAAGCTCAAAAACACCATGAAAACCACCTTGCTGCCACCTTTTGCACCAGCAAAAAGTACTTCTAGGAGAATGAAGTTTTGGAGGGGAAAATGAGCTCCAAATTGAGAAATTATACTTGGGTTGGATAGCGAACATCCAGGGCTTTCCAACGAGCTATCATGAGCTCAATTTGGATGCTGGAAAGTGCCTCAAAATCAGGTTGAAAGGCGAGCTACCCACTCAATTCAGGCGCACTACCCACTTAAATTTTTGGCTGAATTTTCAACTTCCAGCTCAGAATTTCGGCCAGTTGGGACCAGTTTTGCTTGTGGATGAAATTTTTGGGTTTTCATGATGTAAATTGATGGTTGACATGTAAATTTGGCTCATTTTTACCTATTCTAGAAGATTCACTCTCAAAAAGGTGAAAATCATGTAAATGAATCAGTTTCCACTCTTTTAGAGGCAAGTTGTTAGCTGGCTAGATTCTAGCTCCTTGTTTAGAATTAGTTGGAACTGCTTCTAGAAGGAGGAATTAGACCCCTAGAGGTGTGGGAAGGGGTTAGGATGCTCTATATGATGTAATTTCTCAATCCTTTTCAGAGGTTGGAGAGGTTGGACTCTTGGGAAACTTTTGGCACCATTGTACATATTTTTTCATATTTTGGCTAAGGAAAGATCAGAGGTTTTGCGGCACCTGTTGGGATTCTTGTGGTGTTCTGTTCTTGATGGTGTTTTCTCTCTTTTTACTGTAATTTATTCATGTTTTAATGTATGCCATTTCTCACTCATGCTTCTTAAATTAAATGAATGAGTAGATGAGGTTGAATCCATTGTTCACAGTGCTCTGCCTTTGAATTCATTTATTTTTACATGTTTTCGACTGTTTGGAGAGGATCCAAGTTCTTCTTTTCCCTCTTCAGCTCCTTGTCGTTCTAATCCATCCATATATCCAATAAAAAGCATCAAGACAATCGCCTACCTCGCCCCAACTCGAATTCTGCAAAGATTTGACCTTATCCCTGGACCCAAAAATTGTTTTTCCCATTTCTCCAACGAAAACCCAAAAAATCAAAATCAAACATACCTATCTCTTTACTAGCCTAAAATCAGTTCCCATTGTAAGTCATCTCGCACCCTATTTTTCATTTTATCGAGATTGACGGAGAGAGCCCTCTCCTGTCCTCGTAGGGCTAGCTACGAGGCTGAGCGTGGTTTGATGTAGCCTTGAGTTTTACCTCATTTCAGCCTGAGGTAGATTTGAGCGCTAACAATGCCCACTCTTCTTAATGGCACCTGCATCACTGTAAGTACTTTTTGGTATGGTCTGGGAGACTCCGTCAGGCCAATATTGACCTCGGATGTTTCATGAAGTCCTTCCGGCTGTAAGGCCCTCTGTTCTATCTTCTGAAGCAAGTAAGGTGGCTGAAAGGTCTTTCAGGTATTCATGCTTCCATAACTGCGATGCTGACAGTATTTAAGAAGTTTTTTTCTGAGTAATTAACTGTTTCTGGGCTCGAGGAGGCATGGAGACTGCTGTAGGAAGGTGTACCTCTGGAGAAAACACATTCTGCTATTATGTAGCACTGATATGACTTGCTGGTGTTCTCTTTAGTCTTCAAACTGTGCCTTAATCCTTGGAACATGGGATTAGCACATTAAATCTTCAATTATGGGCGTAAATCCCTCAAATCTGTCTTTGTTGCTTCACTTGGCTGCTATAATCACCTCTCTGTGTTCTGAATTGCAGAGGTTGTGATTACGGAGACAGAGCGAAACTTCCACTCTATAAAACCAATTAAGAAATAAACCAATCGTAAAATCCAAGGGCAGAAGCAATGTTGTGGAAGCCTGGGGGAATGGTGGCGCGAGTGTGGAAATAGTGGCTGTAGTGGAAAAATGGTTAAAAACAGGTGGAGAAATGATGTTTAGTGTAAAAACCCAAAGATTAATGCTTGGGAAAATTACAAAGGAAATCAATGGGAAACACATGAAGTAGAGCCTATGATGTGGGACCTGGCATGGGTGGAGGGCGATTAGCTTTGAGCCGTTGGATCTCAAGAGGAGATCAACAGCGGAGGTTAAAATATGAAACTTTGGGAAGGTCCGATGGAAGAAACATGGAGGAAGACGCAATGCAATATGTGCCGTCGATCTTGGATCAACGGACGATCGCGATCAAATCGGTGGGTCACAATCGGGGGGACGGAGGATGACACAGTAACACCTTTGCGATTGCAATTGGAGCGATGTTGCAATTATGTGATGGCCATTGGATCAGAGTGATAGATCAATGGTGGAGAATCAATCGAAAGGGAAGATAGGACGGGGACAAAGGAGCAGAGTGGGATAAATCTGGACCGTCGGATCCGAATGGCTGGATGGCTAGGATCAGATCAGGGGATCGCAATCAGAAGGGATGGAGGGGAAGAATAGCAAGAATTTTTGATTTCGATTGGAGCGGGGATGCAATTAAACGACCGTCGTCCGATTTGGAGACAGATCGACGTCTGTGATGAAATCGGAAGAGTGGATGGACAGGGGCGACGGGTGCATTGTGATTAGCGCTGGGCCATCGGATCTGGCGGGGAGATCGACGGTAGGTAGGCAATCAGAGGGAGGAAATGGGAGAAGCGATGGGCGTGATGCGATTATCGTCGGGTCATCAGATCTTTCCTAGATCAATGGCTGGTATCGCGGTGGGAACACAGAAGCGGAAAGTCAATCGCATCGGAGATTTTCGGAGTGACAAAGGAAATGCGCTCACCCACTCTTTCGATTGCGATAAGCACCTGGAGATTAAGCGCTTGGTTCCAGTGCTCGGGGCATATGGGGAAGTGGTTCAAGGGGGCTGGCCGAAAGGGGCTTAAGCCTTTCATATGTTAAAAGATGGATTTTTAAGCTAAAAAAGAGGATTTTTAAGGCTAAAGAAGGAAACGGTAGAGAGAATAAGGGGGGTATTAAAACAGTAAAAAGGTAATTGAAGGGTTAAAAGGGAATTTGAGATGATTAATGAAGGATTAAGGGAGGGAAAGGGTGATGAAAACAGAGGTTTAGGGGGAAAGAAATAAGAGGGAAAAGGGCCTTTTAGGCATTCTTCTTTACAACAGAGAGGCTTTTCTCATGGAAACAGCAGTGAGGATTTAGCAGAGGATAAAGGCACAAGGAGGCTTCAAGGATGATGTGTTTTCAGAGGAAACACATTCCTTGTGTTGGTGGATGATTTTGTCACCCTCCTAGAGACAGTCTAGAGTTTCCATAGACCAGTGCCTAGGACATCTTAATATAGCAAGGAGCCCTTTATAGTTTGGGTTGTCAGTCCAAGAACTCACTTACTATCTCTTGTTTGAACAAGGAAGATAATTTAAATGGGACCAATCTCTCTCAAAAGCTGATACAAAGATAAGAATAATGCAGGAACATCATGTAAAACTCCAATACAAAGGCATCAGACATTTAAGAGACAGCTTACTGTAAAGAGGGCCGATTCAAATAATATATCACAGAAATTAAATATCAGGGAGTGAGTGCAGTGAGGAAACTTAAAGAGGATATTAGTTAACATGAGACTGATACCCAGATACACAACAGAACCACATAAGGGCATACCAATTTATGAATCCTTATATGACAATGGCGTTTTAAAAGCACCCTCCTCATGCAACCAATATAGCAGAAAATATGAAAGAGATGAATATGGAACAGTATATCATGACTAGGCCTATTTAAAGCGCTTGACTAATTCTAGAAAGGGCATCAACGAGGATGAATCCTCACTGCAAACTAGTGAGCCACTCGCATTCTAGAACATGATACAAGAAGATAAATAGCATGAAATGAGAGATTGTATTAACACATAAGAGAAATTACATACTGTGAGATACCAAAGACCAGAATCCTCATTATAGTTATAACTCCTCCTCACTGAGACCCTACGGGCTCTGAACCTTCATACATAAATATTACAGAATGTATGCAAAAGCCTTGTCACTGCACAGTTTGCTGATAGAAATCTAGAACCCTTACAATGTCTTCCTTTCGGGCCTTTATAGGAAAGATCGAGAATTCTAGAGGAGGAGGTAGATGAAGCACAATTAATGACTCAATTTGAATAAAATGGCGGAAAACATTCGCGCCCACTCTATGAATGACTAACTATAAATGACTGTACTTTACAATCTGTCTATAGAAATAAATGTTGGGAGATGAAAATCTCCTTATATACATGACACAAATAATAAAATATATACAGTGTGTTGCCTTTAGCTGAGGAAAATCTGCTGCCGTAAGAGACTTGAAATAATCTGCATTTCTGTACTGTACTCTCAGCCCTTAGCTTTGGATTTGAATTCTGGATCTTTAATGCAGGGCGAATTTCTCTGGAGGGTTCTGTAGGTCCATATCTTTGTCTTCTTTAATGGTGGTCATTTCTTACACCTACCCTCGGCTTCTTCTTTAAATTTCACCAGCAGAATGTGTCCTTTTATGGGCTTTAAACCTTTGCAATAGCGGCAGCGAATTAAAACGCCCTCCCGCTATCTTGAAACCTGCAAAACCCACAAATTATTAGAGAAAACTGACACAGGTGGAGGTGGGGACGATGAATACATGGTTGACCGGGAGAAATACGCAGGGTGGCAGAGAAAAGACATTGAAGATTCTGATTGAATAGAGAGATCGCGAAGTTTACACGTAAAACTGTTTGGTCGTGAGGAACAAATAAAATGGAGGATATGAATAAAAACACGCACACACACACACACACACACATATATATATATATGACGGGGGAAATATTTTGGGCGCACGGAAGCGAACACGTGGGAGTACGGTGGGACAAGTGGAATGGCGACGTGACGGAGTCAATAGGTGGGGGGGGACTGAACTCAGGACCGTTGGATTATAGACGTGAATGAACGGTTAGAAATGGACGGGAGCGACATGATGGTGGGCCACAGACCACAGCATACTCATGTTAACAAGCAAGCAGTTCTGGTGCATATCCGCCGTTGGATGAAGATCGGGGGATCCAACGATTCACATGAATTCCGCTGCCCGGCGATTGTACAGGCATTAACGTGCGGGGAAAGCAGTTTTGGAACCCGTACAGAAGACGCGTGGCGCATTTCTAATGGGATCGCTGGCGTTCAGTTTAAAACCGCCGACCCGGTGGAAGCGGTGCGGGGGTTTACCGCTGGTTTTCTGCACGCGCGGGGCCCTCCACACGTAATGATCACCGCTCCGTTGATTTGGACTTTGATCGGACGGCCACCATTGCGCCCGATCATTAAAACAATAGGCCCCTTTTCTTTTGGCTTGTGGTCTCCGGCCTCCGGTCATGTGACGACGACAGTAAGGGGGCTAAGGCCTTGGGGCTTCGGTCAAATAAATTTAAATTGTGGGTTTTTAACATTTGGGCAATGTGTTTCGGGACAAAAAAGGTGGCGATGAGCACGACATGGGGGTTTTTTGACCACAAAAGACATTGGAAACAAATTTAACAGGAACCGGTGGCCAAAATTTAAATGGAGGAGGGAATATGTACAACATCGGCTCCATCTGGGTACGGCATGGTCGTCCTCGGGCATGTCGAGAACACGCAGACCACTGAATAGTTCACTCTGTTCTTCAATTCCCCTGCGCTTCTTCTTCAGGTAATTATCAGCATCCTTTTCTTTATTTAACATAAAAACTGAAATAACTTATATACAGTATATACAATCAGGCATTCTCAGCCTGGGTCAGAATTGGAAATACGGCTTGAGGAATTGGCCATTCACAGGTGCATCCAACAAATCACCCTGTAGATTTTCTAAAGAAAAAGTGTTGTTTCTCCCTAGCTTCACTATCTTGAATGGCCCGAACCACAGCGGATCAAATTTAGCATGCTTGCCCTTTTCTGCTCTGCGAACATCCCATCTAAGAACCAGGTCTCCGATTTGAAAATTCCTATCCTTTGCATGCTGATCAAAGACATTCTTCATTTTTTCCTGATACTCTATCAATCTCTGATCCACCTGGCTCCGTGTTTCCTCCAATTCCACCAGCTGATTAATTCTTCGGATCATGTCACCTGGTTCTTCCTGATTTTCCTGCATGAAGCGTGCTACTGGCAAAGCCAATTGCACGGGAAACACAGCTGCTCTCCCATAAACCAGCTCGTAGGGAGATTTCCCTGTTGCTCTTTTGCTAGTTATCCTATTTTCCCACAGCGCAAATTTTAATTGAGAGTCCCAATTCTTCTGATTTTCACTTATTGTTTTCTTCAAGGCCCTCACCAGGGTTTTATTAGAAGATTCTGCTAAACCATTTCCCTGTGGATATTATGCTGTGGAATGGGTCAGGATGATGTTATATCTTTGGCAGAAATTCACAAATCTAGCATATTTAAAAGCTTGTGCATTATCAGTTACAATCCTAGCAGGACAGCCAAACCTAGATATGATATTATCCTCTATAAACCTCATTATTACAACATCTGTAGCATTTCTGGTAGGTATGGCTTCCACCCATTTCGTAAAATAATCTGTGGCTGTTAGTATCCATTTATGTTGGCCACTTGATGGGGGATGTATTTCTCCTATAAAATCTAATCCCCATTTCTGAAATGGTTCATTTACATGAATAGGAATCAAGGGCAGAGCTCAGTCTTTCTGCAAATCTTTGGCACTTGTCGCATGCTCTGACCCAAACAAAAGTATCTGAATATAATTTAGGCCAGTAAAAACCAGCCTTCAGGATTTTGTGAGCTGTAGCCCTCCAGCTGTAATGTCCTCCACAAATTCCTCCATGGAATTTTGTAATTACATTTTGCACTTCATTTTCTGTGAGGCATAACAGTAATATACCTAGAGGATCTCTCCAATAAAGCTATCCATTGGCAATTACATATTTCTGAGATTTCATCCTTCCAGCTACGTATTTTATTTTATCATAGCTCGGAGGACAGCTAAGTGTTAAAAGATATTCAACAATTTCTTTGTACCAAGGACTAGTTAGATATTTCACATGTACCTTTTGAGTGGCCATCTCCAGTCCTTATTGTTCTTCTTCTTTCTCAGATTCTTCATTTGCTAGCATAGATAGATTAATGCCCAAAGATTGATGATTAGATTCAGATAACATCTTGGCAAGTCCTTGTCGCTTGATCAATTTAGTAGGCCTTATGTCTAAATCATACTCCTGGATTTTTGCAATCCATCTTCCTCTTCTACCTTCGCTATCTCCCTAAACCAGAATGTCTTTGCCCACTGCTGTGGGAACATATGCAGTAATATGAGATTTCAAAATATAAACTCTAAAAGCTTTAAGGGACTTTACCAGGGCATATGCCTGCTTCTCCAATATATTGTATTTCAATTCAGCATCATAAAGTACTTGACTGAAGAAAGCTATAGGTTGTTCATATCTCTCTTCATTTTTCTGCAATAACACTCCAACAATTGTGTGAGGGGAAGCAAATGAGAAAATCATAAATGGATTTTTGTAATCTGGCCCTGCTAGCACAGGAGCTTCAACAAATGCCTGTTTTATCCTTGTGAATGCGTCTCTAGACTCCTGGGACCATTTTACTTCATTCTCCTTTTTCAGCATATTAGTTATATGCCTAACTATCTCAGCATAGTTAGGAATAAACCTTCTCAAAAAATTGATTCGGCCTAAGAACAGCTGTACCTCTTTCTTATTCCTAGGCAGAGGAATATTGTTTATTACTTCGACCCTCTTAGGATCTATTCTCACACCATCTTTAGTTACAATGTGTCCTAAGAGTTTTCCCTCATCTAATGCAAACAAGGACTTTTGAGGATTGAGGGAAAGGCTGTACCTTCTGCATTTTTCAAAAGTTCTTCTTAAATGCTCAATATGCTCATCATCATTCTTTGAAAACACTGTGATATCATCAAGATAAACTACCAAAAACTTGTCCTGCTCTCCCACAAAGGCTATGTCCATTGCCCTCTGAAAAGTAGCTCCTGCATTAATTAATCCGAATGGCATCCTAGCATACATAAAGGTTCCCCATGGTATGGTGAATGCAGTTTTCTTCTGGTCTTCTGGGAAAACAGCTACCTGATTATAACCAGAAAATCCATCCATCATTGACATCCTGGATGCTCCCACTACTTTCTGCAGGATGTGGTCCATTTTAGGCAGTGGATAATTATCTTTTAATGATGCTCTATTTAAATTTCTGAAATCCACACAGAGCCTTATTTCTCCATTCTTCTTTCGAACAGGAACAAGATTTGCTACCCATTCTGAGTATCTCAATGGCACAATTATCTTGGCCTTCAGTAATTTCTTGATTTCTTTTTCAATTGAGGGGAGCAGCAGAGGGTTTATCTATCTGAGTTTCTGCTTATAAGGCTTTGCATCTTCCCTCAATGGAATCTTGTGTTGCATTATATTAACATCAAAAGTTTTTAGGTCCTGATAGGACCAAGCAAATACATCTTTGTAAGATTGAAGCAACTTCAAATATTTTTATTTATATTCTTCTGGGACTCTTTTAGATAATTTAACAATTTTGGGATCAGCATAAGTACCCAGATTCAAATCTCCCACTTGATCCTCTTCTGTCACTTTGTTTGGCTACAAAGGAATATCATTTTTGTCAAATAATCTTTCCAGAGGTACCAGCCCTCTAGGAATAACATTTCCTTTCAACTGCAGCACTCTATTTCCTGCTATATTCTCTTCCCATTTGTTTTCTGTGAAATTTTCTACTTCTTCCTCCTCATTATCATCAATTTCTGTATTTGTGAACTCTCCCACTGTCTCCATAAATCTCTTCATTTGTTCATCATCTTCGAATACCTGCCAATGCTTTATATTTTCTGGAATGGATGGTCTGTACCGTACCTCCACTTCATATCTTAAAAGCGGATTCTGAGGAGGACAGAATGTACTGGCAGCTACAGCAAGAGAATCTGCAATTCTGTTTTGCTCCCGGGGCATGAATTGTATGTTAAATGCTGAAAAGAAATTTTCTATCATGTCCCATACTTCATTTCTATATGCCCTGAGCCGAGGATGCTTAGCTTGACATTCATTTTTGATCTGCCTTACTACTAGCTCAGAGTCTCCCAAGACTTTTAAACATTGGATGCCCATGTTTCTAGCTGTCTGTAGTCCCAATAACAGTGCTTCATATTCAGCTACATTGTTTGTAGCCTCATACTCTAATTTAAAAGACAGTGGCACCCATTTTCCTGTAGGAGAAATCAACATTACCCCAGCTCCATTTCCTTCTCTTGAATTTGCTCCATCAAAGTGCAAAGTCCATATTTCAGATTCCTGATATCCTTTAGGCTGCTCAGCTTGGATTTGACCAAAAAGGGGCTCATGAGCATAATTTTGATTTTCTTCTAACATCAAACATGAAAGGTCTCCCTCTTTGTTATAAACTGGAGAATTCTCTGAGCAGTCAGCCTTAGTTACCATTTTAACAAATCTAGTCTCTCTGTACAACCTCCTTTCTTGTCCTCCGAAGACTGGGACAGTAGCATATGTTAAATCCAATTTTATTGACCCCCAATCTTGGTACCCCAGGACCTTGACAGCAGCATGCCAAAGCGGGTTGGGATATCGGCAACCACAATGTCCATGACCACACTCTTTGCTGGTATTTGGGCCAAATTGACCACTAAATCTTTAATCATTCCCAAGCATTTCACCCTTTTAGAGTCAAATGAATATAAATCTTTGTATGGTCTTGTAATTTGCAGTCCTAGTTGTTCCATGACAGACAAAGGCATAAGGTTATGGGAAGCGCCAGAATCTAACATACAGTTATGTAACAGTAGGTCATGAATGACTAGAGACACATAAAAGGGAGGAGTAGAAGGGTCTATCTCCTCGACATGTGGGCCAAAGACTACCATGGGTCTTTCTTCTTGAAGATTTAAACTATCAGGTGCAATTGGTAGTTCAGGAGGAAGTATAAAGGAAGTGACTTGAGACTGATAAACTGGCTGTTTTAATAGTTCAGTCAAGGGGACAGGAATCTTAATCTTCTCAAGTTCTTTTTGCAAATTGAAAGCAGATGGGGGCTTTTCTATCACAACTTCTTTTGACTCCTTATTTTCAGCTGAAGACTTAATTTCTTTTGACACTGGCTCAGCATTAGGAGGACTGACTACTTTTGAAGAAGAAGGGATCTGATCATTTGACTGCAAGGGAGTGTTTAAAGGATTCTTACCTTTTTCTATGTTCTTCTTGGTTGCTGATTCCTTCTGAGCAGATGCTTATTTCTGAGGTTGCTCTTCTTCTTGATCCTGAGTTTTGGTTCTCTTCCTTGAGGATCTAAGATCATATTTTACATTGAATTTTGCTTGCATGAAATCAGCAAATTGCTTGCAATAATGATCAATCTCTTCTTCTTCGTCTTCATCTTGCAATGGGCACTCCATATCATCATTATTTGAAAAATCCAGATTTGAGTCTTCTAATCCATAGGCTGCATCTCCAGTGGAGTCATCTGCTGGTCCTTCCAGGTACAAGGGATGAGGTACCTGATCTTGTTGTTCCTTTGTTTCTCTCGGCAATATCTGCAATGGGGGTCTTCTATACTGGGGATTGTATCCTCTGTTTGGAGCATTGTAATAGTTCTTGGGAGCTGAATTTTTAGCTTCCAGTTCAAGCTTGACCATCTTCTTTATCATTTTACTTATTTCATCCATTTTATCTGAATCTTTATCCTGATTAGAGGTGGAAACCTCTTCTTTGCCTCTCCTCCTGGTATCTTGTTCAATTTTTCCTTTTAACTTCCCAGTGGAGGCAAAGTTTGCTTCCAATTCTAGAGCATCTGACTGTGCGTCATCTAAAGTGGCAGGTTTTCTTTCTCTCAAGGAGAATCCAAAGTCGGAATCAAAGGCTGCTATAAAAATTATCTTGGCAGCAGCTTCATGGGGCTTCATCTCGGGAGGCAGGCTCAGATATAACTTGTTGAATCTTTTGATGAATTCTGCTACTCCCTCATTCTGTTTCTTCTTAATAGTATTAAATTCAGTGAGACACTGACCGTGGTCTTTCTTTTCTCCCCACTTCCTGAGAAAAACATTCTCCATAACATCCCAAGTGGTTATTGAATGGTTCCCCAATGTCTTAAACCATTTTCTGGCCTCACCCTCCAAAGACTGCACAAATAATCTCAAGACGACATCCATATGTTCAACATTTAAGTTCTCTGCAAAAGAGCAGAAGGTCTCGAGATGTTTCTGAGCATCAATTTCATTCTCTCCATTAAATCTTGGCAGAATCTTCAAATAATCCTGTGGCATATCATTAAGCACCTGGGGTAGGGCCAGAGGAGCATATTTGTTCAATAGAAAAGCAGGAACATTGGCCATTGGAGGAGGTGGGGGTTGCACAACAGTCTGAGCAACAAATGAAGGGAGAGGGGTAGGAGGAAGTGGAGTATGAATAACAATGGGAATATATTACACAGAAGCCTGAGGTGTGGATGGGAATAGCTCATGGTTAACAACAGCTACTTCTGTGACCTCTTTAATATCTTCAGCCTCGAACGTAGGGTGAGAATCTTCTTCAATCCAGGGACTTCCCCTACGTGGAGTCTCCGAGTAAAACTCGGGATTTTCTGTTCTAACTTCTTGAGAAGAAGAGGGCGGATAATCTTCAACAGAATATTCAAGGTTTTCAGCACAGGCTGACTTCCTCTCCTTCCAAATTCTTTTACGAATGATCTTCTCTGGGTCAAACACGTAGGGTGTTTTCAGTTGAGCTGTATCTGACCTCAAATGTGGCTTACGAGGAGCCAGGACTACCAATAAGATTTATCAAATAAAGACCAGTGGAGTCGCCAAGGTGAGAGATATGCAACTCTTCAACTCTCTGTGCTCACCTGATTAGAGAGTGAAAACAATTTGTCGAGACCCAGGGAAACTGATATTCTTGAATTCGCTCCCCGGCAACGGCGCCAGAAAGATGTTGTGGATGATTTTGTCACCCTCCTAGAGACAGCCTAGAGTTGCCATAGACCAATGCCTAGGACATCTTATTATAGCAAGGAGCTCATTATATAGCTTGGGTTGTCAGTCCAAAGAGCTCTCTTACTATCTCTTGTTGAACAAGGAAGATAATTTAAATGGGACCAATCTCTCTCAGAAGCTGATACTAAGATAAGAATAATGCAGGAACATCATGTAAAACTCCAATACAAAGGCATCAGACAGTTAAGAGACATCTTACTGTAAAGAGGGCCGGTTCAAATAATATATCACAGAAATCAAATATCAGGAAGTGAGTGCAGTGAGGAAACATAAAGAAGATATTAGTTAACATGAGACTGATACCCAGATACACAACAGAACCACATAAGGGCATACCAATCTATGAATCCTTATATGAAAATGGCGTTTTAAAAGCACCCTCCTCATTCAACTAATATAGTAGAAAATATGGAAAAGATGAACATGGAACATTATATCATGACTAGGCCTATTTAAAGCGCTTGACTAATTCCAGAAAGGGCACCAACGAGGATGAATCCTTACTGCAAACTAGTGAGCCACTCGCATTCTAGAACATGATACAAGAAGATAAATAGCATGAAATGAGAGATTGTATTAACACATAAGAGAAATTACATACTGTGAGATACGAAAGACCAGAATCCTCATTACAGTTATAACTCCTCCTCACTGAGACCCTACGGGCTCCGAAACTTCATACAGAAATATTACAAAATGTATGCAAAAGCCTTTTCGCTGCACAGTTTGCTGATAGAAATCTGGAACCCTTACAATGTTTTCTTTCCGGGCCTTTATAGGAAAGATAGAGAATTCTAGAGGAGGAGGTAGATGAAGCACAATTAATGACTCAATTTGAATAAAATGGCGGAAAACATTCGCGCCCACTCTATGAATGACTAACTATAAATGACTTTACTTTACAATTTCTCTCTAGAAATAAATGCTGGGAGATGAAAATCTCCATATATAAAAGACACAATTAATAAAATATATACAATGCTTGGCCTTTTGCTGAGGAAAAATCTGCTGCCGTAAGAGCCCTGAGATAGTCTGCAATTCTGTACTGTACTCTCGGCTCTTAACTTTGGATTCGAATCCTGGATCTTTAATGCAGGGAGAATTTCTCTAGAGGGTTCTGTGAATCCATATCTTCGTCTTCTTTAATGGTGATCATTTCTCACACCTACCCTCGGCTTCCTCTTTAAATTTTTCCAGCAATATATCATCCTTTGAAATGCTCTTAACCTCTGATACGGAAACCATGAATTAAGACGCCCTTTCTATTACCTTGAAACCTGCAAAACCCACAAAATATTAGAGAAAAATGACACAGATGGAGGCGGGGACGATGGATACGTGGTCGACCGGGAGAAATACACAGGGTGGTGGAAGAGAAGCAATGGAGACATAGATTTAACAAGCGAAGCGCGACTTTTTTACGTAAAACAGTTTGGACGTGAGGGGTGAATGAAAACGAAAGGTATGAATGAAAACATATGCACGCACATATATATATATGACGGGGGAAACTATTTTAGACATGCGGGAGTAAGACACGTGGACGTACGGGGGACAGGTGGATGGGTGATGTGGCGGTAGAGTCAATGGACGGGGAGACTGGGGGTCTGGATCGGTGGATGGCGATCATACACCAACGGCTGGGAAGCGACGAGAGCGGCATGATGGTGGGCCACAGAACATGGCGGACACAGATTAACGAGCGAGCAGTTCTGGTACATATCCGTCGTCGGATGGAGATCGGCAGATCCTACGGAGCGGATGGGTTCCGCTGCCCAGCCTTGGATCGATCTTTAGAACACAGAGAAAAATGGTTTTAGGGCCCGTACCAAAGACACGTGGTGCGTTTCTTATGGAATCGCTGGCCTTGGGCCCAAAACAGCCGGCCCGGTGGAAGCGGTGCGGGACTATACTGCCGGTTTCCTGCGCGCGGGGCCCTCCACCTGTAATGATCACCGCTCCGTTGATTTAGTTTGATCGGACGGTTGCCGTCGCCCTCGATAACATAAAAAATTAGCTCTATTCCCTTTGGCTCATGGTTTTCGGGCTCAGGTCATGTGATGACGACAGGGAAGGGGCTAAGGCCCTGGGGCTTTGGTCCATTATAACTTGGATAGCGGGTTTTTAACATTTGGACAATGTATTTCGGGGGAGAAAAGGTGGCGATGAGCACGACATGGGGGGTTTTTGATCACGAAAGATATTTGAAATAGATTTAAAGGGACCGGTGGTCAAAATTTAAATGGAGGAGGGAATATGTACAGCAGGAGGTATTCAGACAGGTACATGATCACTTTTAGACTAAAGAATATCATAAGAAAAACTGGATTGGTAATTGCATCTGTATAGCATCATATCAACCATCATTGTTCTACTACAAAGCCTTCACTAACAACCCCATCTCTTCAACGAGATAATGGGCGTCAATGTTGGTGAGACACATGATTTATAGACACCTTTGCTATTACCTCTCCAAGGTACATACTCCACCTGGGTGTTCCCAAAGTATGACCTTATTGGACTATTCTTCTCTTGGGTAGCTAACCCTCAAAGAATATCGTTCCCCAACTATTCTTATCTTCAATGCCCTATCACATTCTCAAAGAGTATAAAATGCCATATGATTACCCAATCCTCCATTCTGTCTTCCAAAGACTAGAATGACATGTCTATCTCTCCCTCTCAACAAGGGTGGAACTTATTCCACAACGGAATGTTCTCATTCTTATACAAAGAATGTACCTAAGCTCATCCTTACGAATTACCAAGTTTCTTCTAAGAAATAAACTTACCATTAGGCTTCCTCTTAACCAAGGACCTCTAGCAGCAATGGTGAGACCCCCAGCTCCTCATGAAAAAATCCTGTCCTTGGTATCATGGATTTTGATATTTGAGGAATCTTCAACGTTTAGCTTCATAGGGCACATATCATCTATCACTTTCATCCTGAGTCATGCCATATTTTTAGAAAGTGATTCACAATACTTCATTATCTGGTCCATTGTTATGCCATGTTGCTTTCCTTCGAATCATCTCCAAGGATAATACATCCCTTCTCATGATTGGCAGCCCTGCAAAAACTCATCCAAATAAACATATACATATGAACTTTTAGAACAAAAGTTACCTTAGTGACGATCTTTCACCATGAAATCTTCCTATAGGTATTGACATCCTTCATAAAGATTGACACATCTCCTAATGATATGTTTTGTTAAGATTCTTCTTATTTACTAGACTTCTGTTAGAGTCTACATATCCTCCCAGGAGATCTCCTAGTCACATCTTCTTGGATTTCGAATGATAGCAACCTTTTGACATGGTTGCATGTCATGATCTCTTCCTCTATGCACATTCTTTATTACCAGGAACTTATAACCTTTATGGTTTATTGTTCATATACAACCACGTCATATTCCATGAGGACACATTATGTTGATTTCATCTCTCCGTGCACTGAGAGATACTCCTCCATAGATCATAATTTTAAATATATAATTTCATTACCTGCAACCATATAACATGGCACAACAACATCCAGTGTCAGCATATAAATATATACATACCTCATACCCTTTTCCCTTGAGTCATCCTGTAGCAATTTTTAAGAATGAAGAGCTTCATTCCCTTGTCTTGTTTCATCAATATGTTATCACATCCCAGAAGTATGTTTCTATGATGACCCTTGCTCTTGATCACTAATTTGTATTTGTAAAAGAGGTTTTCCCGGAGTTGATTCACTAGGAGCTCTTGCCATGCTTCGATCAGGATGCTACATTGCTTCCTATCATATAAGCAACATAAATAAATTCCTTATTCATAAGTTTGTGTGATTTTCCTTGAACTTATTTTCTTCAGCTTCCTTCATTATTTTTGATGATATGAGATTCCTTTCTTTCTCCTATTGAGATTTTCCCTTTAGGACCATCTTTCTTGTAATGTCCGTAAGTCTTCTAGTTTTCCTAAACTTTCCATTTCCTTCTGAAAATGTTTTAGCCTTTTATCCTTCAACATTTTTTCCTTTGGTTTTTCTCTTTCCATATTACTTATTGCATAGAATAGTTCTTTCGGCTTATCTTATATTCTCATAATTTCTCCAATCCTTCATAGGATTTTCATGACTTTACTTTCTTTGAAGACTGTCACTATCCTCCTCATGCAAGGATTCTTGGTAACCCAACTAGCTTATAGATCTCCCTGCAAAAACAAAGTCATTTAACGAAATTTGATTATAGAATGAAAGATAGTTACTTGATAAGTGAAGATAAAGTCTTCATCTTGATTTCTTTGATAGAAGTGGAGAAAATATGTGTTAGTTATTTCTCTTTGGATGATCTTCTTCAAGGGTAAGGATTAGATCCTTGTTGTAATGAGAATTACAATTCGCATCATACCAAATATTGGTATCACACCATCTGCATTTATTGGATAGAGACCTCAGGATTTTGGATCCTTCATGACAAAGCTTCGGATATCCTTAGAATGGAATATTGTAGCATATTGGATTATTTTTTATGCTCAAAAATACATTAGACCTTCTTATATACTGAATCTATTATAGCTCCTTTTCAGTGAATTCCCAAGCTAGGCCTTATTTTCTTTCTCTGCAGTTTCACCCTAATTGTTATAGAGGCTGCCTAAATAAATTGATATCAATACATTATTGTTACCCATGCACTCGCATATCTATATAGATTATTGTTATGTATCAATCTCCCTTCTCATGTGAATCATACTGTATTCCATAGCTAGTAAGGAGCTCGTATCACTTGTAGCCCGGATTTCATATTGCGTCTAGTTAGTCAACCAAAACTTGCATCAAGATTCTAGAAGTTCCTTTGAATGATGTAGAGATGTGCCAATAATGACAGCCAAATATTTTCAAGCTACCTTTTCCCTTCTTCTCCTTTACCTCATCTGTGATACCATGTTGAGAATTTGGAGGGCTTTCAGTTAATACAAATTCTCTTCTTAGTAATTGCTTGTGAACTTACTTGTTTCAGTTATGTCTTCTCTTAGTTAATATTTCATCAAGTCAATTATCGAAAAGCGCAAGAACAAGGGTTAGGCTCCTAGAGCCAGGGAAACAACTTGAATATTTTATTTGTCATTAATAAGCACTATTTAGGAAGGTAAATCTCAGATTTACCTTCCTTAATTTCTCTTACTTTACAGCAACTTTTCTTCTTCTGAACTTCTTTCAAAATATTAGTTAAACATTGCTCCCTTATATTCGCACTGAATGCTGCACGTTGAACTATCTCTTATATATGCACTATAATGATCACGCACTGTTTATACTCTACTTATATATGCACTATATCCACAAACCTTCTTGTATAATTTTAACTATAGTGATGTAGGCATTAGACTAACGCAATCTCTGCGGTGTATGCATTTCGTCTAATGCAATCTCTATGGTGTCTGCAATCTACTATGGCGTACTCATTTAATCTAACACAATCTCTATGGTGTCCCCTCTGCTATGCTATACAAATTAGACTAACGCAGCCTCTATGGTGTCTACATTTCTTACTCACAGATATTCACATTCTTATTAGACCTATCTGTCCTACTGTTTTGGTATCCGCAATATTGCTTCCCAAATGTATCACAAACGTGGCTTATATATAGTTCTCTTGTCCAAACTTTAGGCTGACTTCTTAACTGAGAATTTAGGCTGACATGTAGCTGCAAATTAGGTTGACTTTCATCATCATATAATTCTTATCTTTCAACATAGATTAGGGCTGTCATATGCTATTCTTTCATGGATACTTTGACAAGGTCTTGGAGCACTGCATCCTATAATAAACTCTTGCTCATGAACCCATGAAGCAAGTCCAAAATACATTTTATTATCTTTTTCTTCTAATTTCCAACAATCCATAATCAATATGAAGACCGACCTAGTTACATTTTCCAACAGGACAGACTCAAGGAACTATGTAGTTGAGGGATTCAGGAGGTCAAGCTCGAGTCTTGAGCCTTAAGGTTACCCAATGGACAGTTTTTAGAGGCCTAGCTAGGTGATTGTGAAATTGAGGAGCTCAAGAGCTCAAGGTTGAGCCTTGAGGCCTGGATTTGTCGAATGGGAAATTATGGAAGGAGAACAAGCTGGGAGATTGCACAATTGAGGGGTTCAAGGGCTCAGGATTAAGGCTTGAAGTTTCCCTATGCTCAATTCTAGACGGAGGAAAATATAATGGATTGTGCAATTATGCAACTGAAGGTGTCAGGCTAGAAGCTTGGGGGTTGGCACTGCGCAATGCACAGTTAAGGCTGACTGGGAGGCATAAATTACGTAGTTCTAGAGCTCAAGGGTCAAATTTGGGCATTGTGAATATGCAATGCATAATTTCAAGAGGTGAGGTTGGGGCTTGAGGTTTGAGACTGTGCAATGTGTAGTTCATTAAGGTTGAGTGAGGTCAAGTTGAATAGGAGTGAAATTTTCTGGATGAGGCTAAGTGTGGAATCAGTGAGACCAAAGTGAACAAGGAAAAAAATTTGGCATGATCACACACTTAGAACAGTTGAAGACACAAAATTGATCACTTATAATAGATGAAAAACATTCTTCCCTATATGTGAAGACGTTGCAATGAATTTCCCCACGTGCGACACTAAAGATACACTTTGCGACGGTAGTGGTGACAATTTTGCGATAATGCATAAAAAATTTGGGAATGAGTGTAAAGTGTGTCTACATGACTAGAGGAACTCGTCAACACCAAAGTAACCCTTTGAAAGAAGCCAAAACTCCACTTTACATGATAAGCGACACTTCCCATGCCAAAAGATGACATTTTATATATAAAGAGAAAAGTGTGAACGACGATGAAAGGAACACATGCCAGAGTGAGTATAACATGAAAATGACATTAATTAAAGTGAAAGCAAGCAAAAGATACAGTCGAAAACATGAAATCGACACATGTGAAACTGAAGGTGCGCAAAAGAGACAGTTTGAAAAACTCATCGACATAGAAGTACAAATGCAACCAGACACGAGAAATTGTCAATGAAAATGTGCACCGACTGCTGACATGAATTGAAAATTACATATGCACTACAGAATGGAAATGACCTAGAGGGCAACAGACACTCACAATTTTTAACCCTCATGCCCCCATTATATTACTTCAACCTTCACTTTGGCCTTTCCTTCAACTTCTCCATCCCCTTCAGAAACCAATTATTCTTTATTGTTGTCGAGCCCTCTTCAACCTACATTGATCTGCACTCTGAACCAAACACTCTTTTCCCTCCCTCCTTTGACATACTTCCTCTTATTCCTTATGATTTTCCTTCTCTTTCTTCACATCGATCCAATCAATCCAATTTCGTTGCTAATGCTGGAAAACTTGACAACTCGACTGCATGCTCTAATTAAAAAACAAGTTTTAATTTTAAATTAAATATTAATAATCATTCTAAAACTTGTTTGAGTTCATATTTAAAAAAACATTTTTAATGGTATTTTGAATCCCAATTTTAAAGATCATTCTAAATATTTTAATGGTATTTTTATCCCTATTTTTAATAATTTTAATAATTATTATAATGATAGTATTTTTTATTTTAATAATTATTCTAATGATAATTTAATCATAGCACTTTTAATTTCCAATCTAATCTCATGGTTGATATTAGCTTTAATACTAATTGTATTTCATGTCTATTTTCTAATTCTATTTTTAAAACTAATTTCAATAGTGTTCTCCTTAAATATCCTCGAATCCAATTCTCTTCATCGATCTTTAATTATAGAATTATTTCTTATGGTAATAATAATCCAAACATTAATTATTGTGGCAATAATAATTCTTCCACATCCTCTCCTACCCGCCTTTCAAACCTCTTAGGCTATTATCATCCTCTGCCCTCTCTTAATGTTAAACTAGTAAACATTTCCAATGTTGAGCTTAATGGTCCTTCCTTAAACCTTTTAGAAAAAAATTTCAATTCTTCTCATGTTCCTTGAACCATTCCCTATGGATATTATTTGCTCCATTGAATCCATCTCCCACCACCTTCCCTCCCATGTTGGGAAATAGCTTCGGAAATAATTTGGACGCATTTAGACAACGAGTGCTTAACTTGAGTGGTAGGGATGGTGGTTTTCCATCCCATCCACCCGAGTTCGTGTCCTTGAAGACATGGCTCCTCATAGTAAGGCTGGAAGGATAGGCATCTTGTTGGAGTCTAGAATCTCGACTCCAATTCTGGTGGTCTCTCGACATCTCAATCCTAGGCTAAACTATTAGTTCTTGATATTTATGGCTTGCGAGTTGTTGCATATATTTGGGGGGATTGCTAGTTCCTTATCAAAATTTTCGTTGAAAATATAATGTGGATTCATTCTTCGAAGCTCCAAGCTCCCCAAACCTAACATTACCAAAGAGAAATTTATAGCCCCTCGTCAGCTCAATTCCAACCCCACCATTCTCATTCTAAAAGTTGATAAAGAAAACAAGTCATTTGTTATGAATTCTTCTGATTATCGTTGTAAGATGCTTGATCTAAAATCTCAAAGCGTCCTCTAATCTTGCATGCTTGTCTTCTAAGTTGTATATTTTCCTATTTTATCATGTAGTGTCAACTTAAAAATAAGAAACATTTCATCACATAACTCATACATGCATTCATGAAGAGCAACAACAAAGGATTTTGTGACGAAGTTCACCCCTTCTCGGCTACATCTCCGGGCCTGCTAACATCGCTAGAGTGCTCCAAATATTCATTGAATTGGACTACATAAAATTTTTCTGATAAAACAAGTGGTTATTTCCCCTTCGAGGAAATGTTCTCCTTCACCCTTCCTCTTGATATTGCTTTTTTTAGGACACTAGGTAATTCATTCAACCAACCATTGCAAAGCCTGCATCTAAGAAATGTGGTTAAAAATATTATACTTTTGAGAAGCAGCCAAAGATAATAATCTAACTTTAGTCTTCTTTCTTGGTGTACGTTATTGAATCCATGCTCTTATTTTTCCTTTTTATATAAATATTATGAGAGAAAGTATATGAGGAAATTTCATTTGACATTGCCTTTTGGGCATGATGGATAAATTAGAGAAAATATGGAAATGAAAGCACATGATAGAGTTAATGGCTTAATTTATGCAACCATGAGTGTTTAAACTCCTCCCCTTGATAAATTAATTTACAATAATAGGCTTTTGGATTGGAATTGATAATAATTATACATCACTGAAATGTACAGTGATTTGTTTATGTCCAAATCATGTGTGATTCACTACAGTGCGCATGGAGACACATAGGGAACAACTTTCCAACTTCATTCCAATAGACTCCCTTCATGGTGAGGGTATCGAGCATACACTAATGGCGATGAAGCAAAAGACTTCCAAAATGATTTCTTTTCCAACAGTCATGGAAGATGCATATGTTTGTCTCAGGAAGAAATTTTTTATTTATTTGGATGTTAATCAAGGTTTTTATGAATATTTTTCACAAACTAACAATATGCATCTAGTATATGTCGTAATTAAATGAGAGGATGAATTGTCGTGGAAGAAGTTTTGTCCACATGCATAATCTCCTCGATCCTGAAAACAACCATTAATATGCTTGGGAGGCATGAAATATATAGTAGTTGTTTTTTTTTAAATCTTGAAATATATGTGATAATCACTGTGACAAACATTTGTTGGACAAATGATATTTGAGAATTTAGTGAGGATAAATAACGTTAAATGGGTCTGATATGTAAAAATTACCTTGTAATTAAAATTGTGATTAAACGAGTCCCTACATTAACATCTATCTAAACAAAATATCAAATCTATGTATTTATTTGTAATCAAATTGTATTTGTATTATCAATATGGTGACAAACACTATGGAATATCCTTTATTTTTTGTTGTATTTGTAGAGAAAGGATCAACATCATAATTTTGTTATATATATGCACATTACAGTTGCTTCCTATGCTATATTTATTGCATTTTTCTTAGGATCACTAAGTGTTTTTTC